>CM033640.1:18343801-18442093 GCA_019453435.1 Rhinogobius similis | reverse complement strand
ATGTTTGTTGGTGCAGAAAAGCCCAACAGGGGGCGGGAGTTAAAATGAGAACTTTCTATAAACAGGCTTTGTTTTGTAACGTGTTTTGTTCCTGAAAAATAAAGACACTAATAAAACTTGAACATAATCCTCTGGCTCATCCTGCTTTCCCTTCAACAAAATTCAACATTTCAGTTCAACTGTAGCCTTCCATTATGAGGTCGTTCCACCAGTGGGACATCAGACTTTTTCTTAATTTTTTTATTTATTTAGTTTTCATTTATCCACCATCTGATAAAAAGCAAACAATCAAGCTTCTGGAGATGTTAAATATAAAAAGAAAGCTGTAACCCTTCTATTTCCAGTCAAATCAATCATTCTGGGATGAAGCATCATCAGTTTGTTCTCCAAATTGAAAATCGGATGTTCCTCTGAGCAGAGCTTCTTTCCACTTCTAATGTGAGGAAATCACACATCAGAGGCCAAGAGTACAGAGTCTCAGCTTCACCAAGAGTGCAGCCAATAGTTTGTGCTCCAAAGGGTTCAGAAACAGGTTCAGGTTGAATTCAGGCTCATTTCAGGCAGACTGTGTTTTAGAAGAAACACGTTCATTGCTGTTCACAAGTTGTCTCTTTCTCCTCTTTGGGGAGGGCTATTGTTTCAGACGCCTGGTTGTCATGTTTCATTGTTCACTTTCTAACCTTCTGTTGGTTGAATCAGTTTGTTTTTAAAAGCCCTCAAAGAACTGCTGTTGTGATTTTGGGCTCAACACAAAGAATTGGATTTGAGTCATTGTTATCAGCTGTTTATTGACGAGTAAAATATTCAAGGCCTGGTTAATAAAATGTGCAGTATCTCTTCTGTCTGTAATCTTTCTTTTACAAAAACAAACATTACGGAGATAGTTCCACTTAAAACGTGCATTAGACGTGTTTTAAGTGCTGTCATTGACAAATATGAGAAACACGAGCAAAAACAAAACAGGAAGTTGACAATCAAACAATTAAATATGGCACTGGGAAATGAAATCAAGTGTATGGAAGATTATTTTAACATGTGCAAATGAAACAAAACTCTAACACGGGATATTCATGATTTATTAACAAAAATAATAATAATAATAATGATAATACAATACAATAATAATACCTGCATGTAGCTGTGAGTTATTTTATCTGAAGGATGTGGTCAGTTTGGACAAAATCTTGTCCTGTGTTTTTAGTCGTCCAGTGAGCCTCTCTTTCATCACAGCTCAGATTGTACAGAACTATACAATGGAAAATCAACAAAAGTTAATTACTTAAATGAATTATTTATGTATTTAAACCTCAAAATGTGTAATTCTTTCATTGATAATGAAATAGTTGTAAAGTTAAATGCACCTGTGTGGTAAATTGCTGTAGTCTCCAGAAGGTTCATCTAAAAGTAAAACAAAAAAGTAAATTAAACTTTTTTTAATCTATGAATAAAAAATGAAACTCAGCCATTTATCATTCCTGTTTCTTGGGTTTTTGATAGATTCGTACACACACATGTCATCTAAAATGCAGGAAACAGTTTAATCACCGTAATTTTGTTGAACTTTTTTAACATTTTGAGGTAACACTTTGAACTGACCGTGCAGAAGAGACGAGTACACAGGCTCCTGGTTGTCTTGGCCCTCTGCTCCTTCATCATTCTCTCTAAAATCAAAAGCTTTACAAAGTCTGCACTCTAATTATTACAATGTAAGAAGGATAAGACTGACCTGGAGGAGCTTTTGCCTGAAAAAGGAAAAAAAAAGTTGCTGGAGATAAAACAAGATAAATATACAAGATAAAGAAGATCAAGAAGAAGAAGAAGAAGCAAAATCATGAGAGTCAAGTCTTTTCTGTTTGTAAATGGATTGTGGTTTTAGTGGCTTCATAGCTTTAGGTGGATTGTGTTTTTTTCAATAAGCACTAAATAGTTCAGTAGACCATGAAAATAAGACTTTTTCACCTTTAGTTTTGGAGAAGCGCCACAGAAGCAGCAGCAGAATGAGTAAAAGCACTGCACACACAGCTCCAACCACCAACATCACAAGAAGAGAAGAGCGCTCTCCTTTAGACACAGGAACAGCTGTAACCAACCACAGAGTGAGGGGGCAGCTTTATATTTTCAGAACTATTGCATGATTGAATTACTTTTACTGACTTTGAACCGACATCCAGCTCTCTGCAGACGTCACAGTTTTTGGTGCTGATCGTTGCTTCATTTGTCCCTCACATTTATAAAAGCCTTCGTCAGACCTGGACACTGCAGAGATGTTGAACTCTGGTTCAGTCCCATTTTGAATTATTTTTCCATTTTTATAAAACTGGACACAAGTAAAAGTCCCTGTCTTGAGTTGACAGCTGAGTGTCACAGACTGTCCCTCCTTCACTGCACGCACTGGGCTCATAAGGATGATGTCACCTGTGAAGTTAAACATGTCAAACACATAAAACATTTAAAAACACTCACAAGTGTTTATATCAAACCCACTGTGGACTGAGATGTTGACGGCGTTGCTCATTTCTCCTGATCCAGACTCACACCAAAACACTGCACTGGTTTTCTCACGGAAACGAAACTCACAATTAGATTGATCTTTCCTCCTGTAACTATCACACTGTGGTGTAGAGAGTGTGTTGTTAGAAAAGCTCCTATAGACTGTCCTGTCTGTCCCAGAGGAGTTGAACCCACAACTCAGAGTGATGACATCATCAGTGAAGTGCTGTGCTCTGTCAGGACGGACCGAGAGAGACACTGGAGACTCAGCATCTGAGGAGCACAAGAGAGTCAGGCTTTAGTGAGTCAGGCTTTAGAGAGTCAGGCTTTAGTGAGTCAGGCTTTAGAGAGTCGGGCTTTAGTGAGTCGGGCTTTAGTGAGTCAGGCTTTAGTGAGTCAGGCTTTAGTGATGTACCTCCAGACCAGACAAAGGAGGGGTCGCTGTATTCAGAGTAGAAGGCAGGGTTTCCTCGTGCCGCTCGACACACAAACGCTGCTGAGTTGTTGAGGCCCTGGAGGCTGAAAGAGTCCTGTTTAGAGCCGGCACTGGCCCCTGGGAGCCGCTCATATGTGGAAGACTCTGACTGAGGAACAGCCCTGTACCAGTGGAAGCTCCATCCTGCAGAGGGCGCTGTCACAGCACAACTCAGAGAGACAGAGGCCCCAGGACTGAGCCAGGACAGGGACACTGACAGGACAGGACGAGGGGCCCCTGAGGAGTGGAGGTTATATTTAGATCATCACATACAATGTCTTTGTATCATATAAATATAAACGTACTGTTAGACACATTTAGTGTAATCGGGCGGCTCCACTGAGTGACTGTGAGGGGCAGGACTCCTCTGCAGCTGTAGGAGCCGCTGTCACTCACAGAAGCTTTTATTATGGTCATTTCACTTTGTCTGTGCTTCAGGCTCTGTCCAGATTTCCTCCATTCAAACGTCCACTCAGCGTCTGCTCTGTGTGCGCTGCAGGTGAGAGAGACCTGCTCTCCAGGGAACAGCAGAGGCCAGAGGGGCTCCACAGAGACAGAGGTGCTGGACCCTGGACAAACAGTAAAAGGATATCACCGTGTTCTGCACAAACACATGGAAGTATAAGAGATGTTGAACTGACCAAGGGCAATGAGCCTGAACTTGAGGCTGTGCTCAGTGAAGTAGGGAGGGTCTCCTCTGTGGGCTCTGCACTGATACTCTCCTCCCTCTGACACTGTGACCTGTGCCTCAGGTGAAGACTCTCTGAAGAGCTGCTCATTTCTGCTCCAGTCATATTTCCACCCAGAGGAAGATGGAGAGACAGAGCAGAGCAGCTCCACACTGCCCCCTGTCTGCACCTGTGAGGGTCCACTCACTGTGACCTTAGGTTTGTCTGTAGAAACAGAATGACATCAAAACATGAAGCTCATAAGTCAGTCCAACAAAGTTCATCATGTCTTCTTTAGTTTTATTCACAAATTGTTCTTCTTAAAGACACATAAGTAGGAGATACATTCACCCAACATGTTTTGGCCTCTTTACTGAGAGCCTTCTTCAGGGGTTTTTGTCTCCAGCGTAGGTGGTGTGTCACAGCTGGTCCAAAAAGATTTGGACCTACTCTTACTTATGTGTCTTTAAGAAGAACAATTTGTGAATGAACCTCATAAATAAAACACACTCTTTGTTCAGAGAAAGTGCACTCACTCCGTACAGAGACAGAGACACTTGTGCTCCACACAGTGGTGTGGTGTGGTCCTCTCTGGGCTCTGCAGCTGTAGGTTCCTCTGTCAGACTCAGTCACTCTGGAGACGGTGTATTCTCTGGATGTTTGATGAAGGTTCATTCTGTTCCTGCTCCAGTGATAGGTCCACTCTGTGTCTGCTCCCTCCACCTCACACCTGAGAGTCAGACTCTCTCCCACAAAGACCTCAGGCCAGTTTGGAGTCAGAGACACTGTGTTGGGGACAGTGTAAAAAGACAAATATTTACAATCCATGAGGAGACAGTCATGCTCGTCACAGGGTCAGAGAAATGGACTCACCTGTTTCTGTGACAGAGACTGGACGACTTTGAGGTGTGAGGATGAACTGTCTCTGTCCTCTGCAGCTGTATTCTCCTCCTCTGGAGACACTGATCCTCTGTGAATCCAATGATTCTGTTTGATAATATTCACCTCTGAACCATCTATATCCCCCTGTAAACCCCTCTATGTCACAGCTCAGAGTCACACTGCCCCCTACTGGGATAACTGAGGACACTGGTGTCACACGGACAGAGCGTTGTCTTTCTGCAAAGAAGGAAATTGTGAATCAACAAAGAAAATTAACTCTAAAGAAGACCATGTAGTGGTTCAAAGTAGTTTTGTTCAAATCCAGACCTGTTACTGTGAGTCTCCATGTGTTTGACTGGACTTCCTCATTGATCCCACAGGAGTACTGACCCTCATCTGATTTGGACACTTCACTGATCTTCAATTCGACTGATTTGTGCTGAGGCTGATGTTGAACAGATCCATCTTTGAAGAAGAATAACTGTCTCTGATCAGGACCAGAACAAACCAGAGTCACTGAGTCTCTCTGATACACAGACTGGACTGGAGTCTGCAGCTTCACATTGGCTTCTGTGGAGCAGACGACACATTTAGAAAGGAGTTTTACATAGTATTATTATTGCTTTACATACATTTGCCAACATTTAAAATATTTTAACCCTCGTGCTCTCTTCATTTGAGCAATGCACATTTGGTCAAAGAGAAATATGTTTTTTCATATCAGGAAAAAGTGCTTATTGCATTTTAAAGAAAATTGCATAAATTGTATGTTAGGTGATGTTTTGGACCATCCATTAATGTTTGATAGCAATGAAATCAAAAATAAAACAAGAAATCTAGATGGGATCAAATGGGCCCGAAGATAGGGAGGGATACAGCAGCTACAGCATAGTGTAAAGTAATTCATACATAATAAGAATATAAATAATATTTAACCAGCCTGTGCTGCAGGCTTCATATTTTCTGCTCAAAAGCTGCAGTGAGGCACATTTTAGCAACAGATTCATTCTCCTGCTCCTTTGTAAAGTCAAAGTGAAATGACACTCACTCCGTACAGAGACAGAGACACTTGTGCTCCACACAGTGGTGTGGTGTGGTCCTCTCTGGGCTCTGCAGCTGTAGGTTCCTCTGTCAGACTCAGTCACTCTGGAGACGGTGTATTCTCTGGATGTTTGATGAAGGTTCATTCTGTTCCTGTTCCAGTGATAGGTCCACTCTGTGTCTGCTCCCTCCACCTCACACCTGAGAGTCAGACTCTCTCCCACAAATACCTCAGGCCAGTTTGAAGTCAGAGACACTGTGTCGTGGACAGTGTTTAAAGAGAAATATTGACAATCCATGAGGAGACAGTCATGCTCATCACAGGGTCAGAGAAATGGACTCACCTGTTTCTGTGACGGAGACTGGACGACTTTGAGGTGTGAGGATCAACTGTGTCTGTCCTCTGCAGCTGTATTCTCCTCCTCTGGAGACACTGATCCTCTGTGAATCCAATGATTCTGTTTGATAATATTCACCTCTGAACCATCTATATCCCCCTGTAAACCCCTCTATGTCACAGCTCAGAGTCACACTGCCCCCTACTGGGATAACTGAGGACACTGGTGTCACACGGACAGAGCGTTGTCTCTCTGCAAAGAAGGAAATTGTGAATCAAAAAAGAATATTAACTCTAAATCAGACCATGTTGTGGTTCAAAGTAGTTTGTTCAAATCCAGACCTGTTACTGTGAGTCTCCATGTGTTTGACTGGACTTCCTCATTGATCCCACAGGAGTACTGACCCTCATCTGATTTGGACACTTCACTGATCTTCAATTCGACTGTTGTAGATTTGTGCTGAGGCTGATGTTGAACAGATCCATCTTTGTAGAAGAATAACTGTCTCTGATCAGGACCAGAACAAACCAGAGTCACTGAGTCTCTCTGATACACAGACTGGACTGGAGTCTGCAGCTTCACATTGGCTTCTGTGGAACAGACGACACATTTAGAAAGGACTTTTACATAGTATTATTATTGTTGGAAGATACAATAAATCTGCAATGCTTTACATACATTTGCCAACATTTCAAATATTTTAACCCTCGTGCTCTCTTCATTTGAGCAATGAACATTTGACCAAAGACTAATATATGTTTTCATATCAGAAAAAAATGCTTATTGTATTTTTTTTTTTAAATTGCATAAATTGTATGTTAGGTGATGTTTTGGGCCACCCATGAATAGCAATTAAATAAAAAATAAATAATACAAGAAATTTAGATGGGATCAAATGGACCCGTAGATAGGGAGGGATACAGCAGCTACAGCATAGTGTAAAGTAATTCATACATAATAAGAATAATATTTAACCAGCCTGTGTTGCAGGCTTCATATCTTCTGCTCAAAAGCTGCAGTGAGGAACATTTTAGCAACAGCATCATTCTCCTGCTCCTTTGTAAAGTCAAAGTGAAATTAAAGCCGCAAAGCGGCGATGGTGGCCCTCGCCCCGCACGCGACCGCCTCCCCACGCGGCCTCGGCCGGTCCCAAACCGCCCCGGTGCACCGTCCTCCTCCTCTGAGCGTCACCCGGGCCCCCGTGACCCCCCCTCCCCCGCTCACACCGGGTGGCGTCCCTATAGAAGTGGATTGGCGGGCGCTGCTATCCAGAAGTGGCCAAACCGCCCAAAACCTGATTTCGATGTAATTGACTTTTTCGATTGAAATCCTCTAAATAATGCGTCTGCCGAGTTTCACTGACTTTGCTCGAAATAATTGTGGCCTCTCCATAGACTTGTGCCATGTCTCATAGGAAATGCATGGGGAATATGCATGGCCCCCCAGGCAAAACGATCCAAAATAGGGCATTGATGTAATTGACTTTTTTGCAGCTTTTGACACTTAAAATTAGATTCCAAGATTTCGTGGCAATCCGAAAATTTTGGTACTTTTACATGACCAGCAGGGGGCGCTATAGTGAAAAGTGTTCATGTGCCCCTGTGTCTGTTCTGTTTAATATTTGATTCGGCATCTGTGGTTACAGTTTGTGCTCTGTACGGCAATGTCTGTGGCTTGGAGAATAATTTTAAGAAACAGGAAATGAAGGCGATTTGCGATGGCGAACCATGGCTATACCGTAAACGCTATCATCAAAAATTGGTTTTTAATCGAATTTCAATGCGTCCTGATCTGGAACGTGTATGTTAGACTGATGTGGGCCCAAAAACCTAGGACCCTTTGCAATGGAAAAAACTTAAAGTGGCGTCTAAAATTAAATTCAATATGGCCGCCTTGTTGTTTGTCTAAGCACTGCGCACCAATTATGTTTTAGGGTCGTCTTTATGTGTACTATCACTGTGGCAAATTTCATAGGCCTCCTCCAAAATAAATGTGTCTCCCTTTCCATAGGCCTGACCCAACAGGTGGCACTGTAGAGGCTGTATTTGAGTTGCATGTAAAATGGTGTTATGGGGCATTTATTTTCCTTGAAAGGAGTCACTGTATTAAGTTTGGTGGCTGTTACTCACTGCTTAGTGGGTTTTTGCTGCATCTTTGTGTGATGAGAGCCAGACCCGCATAGAGAATGAATAGGAGCTCTGGAGGGCCCTAAAGGCAAAAGTGTGAAAAATAGGCCATGGGTCTCATTGACTTTTTTGCATCTTATATAGCAAATAATCATCTCCCAAGATTTGGTGTCAATCGGACAATCTGGACACTTTTAACTGAACTGTAGGGGGCGCTATAGTTATTAGTGGTACTGTGCTCCCTGGTCTATTTTGGGTAATATTTAATTCTCCATCATTGGTGGCAATTTGGGCTCTGTAGGCACAGTCCAAGTGTCTTTGAGGAGCGGGCAAAGAAACAGGAAATTAAGGCGATTTGAGACAGGATGTCACGACTAAACGTGTGAGATAGGCCAAAAATGTTGGATCAGTATCAAAGTTCAATGCGTCCCGATCAGGAACGTGTATGTTAGACTGATGTGGGTCCAAAAACCAAGGACCCTTTTGCAATGGAAAAAAAAAAACTTAAAGTGGCGTCTAAAATTAAATTCAATATGGCCGCCTTGTCGTTTGTCTGATGAGTTTGCACCAATTATGTTTTAGGGTCATATTTATGTGTACTATCACTGTGGCAAATTTCATAGACCTCCTCCAAAATAAATGTGTCTCCCTTTCCATAGGCCTGACCCAACAGGTGGCGCTGTAGAGGCTGTATTTGACTTGCATGTAAAATGGTGTTATGGGGCATTTATTTTCCTTAACAGGAGTCACTGTATTAAGTTTGGTGGCTGTTACTCACTGCTTAGTGGCTTTTTGCTGCATCTTTGTGTAAAGAGAGCATATTCTCCCATAGAGAATGATTAGGAGCTCTGGAGGGCCCTGGAGGGCCCTAGAGGCAAAAGTGTGAAGAATAGGCCATGGGTCTCATTGGCTTTTCTGATCAGGAGGCCGTCTAGGATTTGTGTGCAAATTTTCAAAAATAAAAGTAAAAGTAATTGTTTTTCTCCCCATTGTAATTTAGTGCGCTCCTAGAGGTGGCGCCGTATTGTTGATTGTTATTGTGCGCACATAAATGGATTCAGCTGCTTGACGTTTACGTGTGTTTCAAATTTCATGTCGATCGGAGAATGCGTGTGCGTGCAGGAACTATTTAAATGATTTCGTGAGCACTATTTGCGCCCCTGGTGGCCAACGGTGATAAATGCACCATATCACTAATTCAGTTTTTTTCATGGCGCCCTGCACTGGACATATTCCCCAAGTTTTGTCCAAATCGGACAAAGTCGATGTTTGACTTAATAGGTAGGGGGCGCTAGCGAGTACTTTTTATTTATTTTTATTAATGCATTACATTCAAATCATAATTACGCACTCGTGACTGAAATTACAGCTCTGTCAGTCCAAGCGTGTAGCCGTGACATGCGAGCGGAAAAACAGGAAACGAAGGCGTTCGTCGATGGCGAGCCACGGCGAAACCATTTGAGATATCCAAATAAAAGTGGCAGATTATTAAATTTCAATGTGTCCCGATCGCAGAAATGTGTGCCAGACCCACGTCGGGCAAAAGCCCTAGGACAAGTTCTCCGTCAAAAAAAAAAAGTCAAACTGGCGTGGCGACTTCGGTCCAATATGGCGCCGCGGCGCTTGGTCCGAGGGCCGCGCTCCAATGTCATGTTTTGCTCGGTTCACTGTTCTCTATCACCGAGTTTCGTGCGCGTCGGGCAAAATTTGCTCGTCCCATTTCCCATAGGGGTCCGATTCGGGCCGGTGCTGTTCGTTCGGGCCGGGTCGGACGCTCTCGAGACGCGCGAAATACGAAATTTTTTTCCGGGCCGATCGCGACTATACCCCCATTGAAGACTTTTCGTGCATGTTTACTGGGTCAAAAAGGGCCGCGAAGAGTATGAAAAGAGCGCGTAATAATAAGCAATAAACAGACGAAACACAATGTCCCTCGCCAGTTTACTGGCTCGGGCCAATGACACTCACCCCGTACAGAGACAGAGACACTTGTGCTCCACACAGTGGTGTGGTGTGCTCCTCTCTGGGCTCTGCAGCTGTAGGTTCCTCCGTCAGACTCAGTCACTCTGGAGACGGTGTATTCTCTGGATATTTGATGAAGGTTCATTCTGTTCCTGCTCCAGTGATAGGTCCACTCTGTGTCTGCTCCCTCCACCTCACACCTGAGAGTCAGACTCTCTCCCACAAATACCTCCCCCTGACTCACACTCACAGTCGGGGCTAAAAGATTCAAAGTAGAAAAGCATCAATATTGTTCAAATAATTGTTTGTGACAAAAAGATGATTTGTTTAAAATGTAAAAATATCAATAATAAATGTATTGTATTCCTTATATTCTCTCTGCACTCACCAGTGACTTCAACAATGACATCATTACTTTGTCTTGTGGTCTCATGATCCTCCAGTCCTCTGCAGAAGTACTTTCCTCCACGAGAAACACTCATAGTTTCAACATTATTTTTTAATTGAGAAAGGTCAAAATTTTGACTAAAAATCAAGATTTTCCCATTCCAACTCTCTACATAACAGCGCAGAGTCACACTGCCCCCTTCTGGTTCATCTGTGTTTGACACCGTCAGCTCAACTCTGCGGGTGTTTCCTGTTAAAACAAAAAAGGGGAATAAATAGATACAAAAGTCTGTTGTAGTTTCTTTTTTAAATATAGAAGGATCATGCACTGAGTCTACCTGTTACTCTCAGTTCTTTCTCAGGGGATTGTGTTTCCTCATTTGTCCCACATGAATACAAACCCTCATCAGATTTTAACACTGAATTAATTATCAGGTATGCATTGTTTTGAGTTTGCCTTAAAAAATGTTGTGAGTCGTCTTTTATGAGTGATCCATCTTTGTAAAACTGCAGTGGCCTGTTTGTTTGATGGTCAAACTCAAATATACATTAAACAAGAACCTCAAGTAACAACAAGTGGTTCTTTTTAAATACCATATTGTTATAACAGGGACAAGGTCTTTTTCTGGAAATAGAATGAGGATTAATCAATCATTGCCTTCTGCTGTATTCGACTTAAAACTTTAACTTTAGCTACATTTTGTCTGGATGATAATGTAGTGAGATTTACATAATGATTTGAATTTCTTCTAAACAATATAAGCTGAAAATTAATGAATATAAAGTATGGTTTTCATGTAAATAAATGTGATTACCTGCTGTCTGTTTGCAGATGACGACAAAAAACACTGAAATATAAACAGAACAAACACAACAATGTCTTCTGTTGTAATCCAGGTCCAAACTATTTAATTGTGTAGTAAATGTTACTCACAGATGAAGTGCAGTGTCCAGAGCAGAGAGGCTCCCATCCTCACAGTCTGAACAGGCTCTGAGTCTCTTTTGATGAAGGTCACATTTGATGCACTTCATGATTTAACTGGACTGACTTTGACGTTGTGTTTCCTTCCTTTTCACACCTCACACACTGAAGCAGCATTTGACCAAACAAGGAAACAAGTACAACGCAGTAAAAATATCAGCTTCTACTTTGTTGTATTGAGGAGGTGGTTAATAAAACACATGCACAGATTTGTGAGTAAAACACTTCAATGACTTTTGTTCTGTTAAATTAAAGCTTAAAGTTCAGCAGAGAGCGATCATCAATGCACCGGATAAAGTCTCCAAATGTGTGACAGAACAACCTCAACCTGTGACTTTAAAAGAGTAAAAAGTCATCAATTAACACGTCATTGTTATTGCTTGTTTATCCAATCATTTTCCAGAGAAGTGCACACTTAAAATAGCAGACCTGTATTTTCCTCTTGGTTTGTGCGTGTGATCGATCTCAACAACTTTATGCATCAATAAAACTCCATGCCAGTATTTTTGCTTGTATTTACTACAAGGAAATCTTTCAAAGTCAACATTTTTAGAGCATCTGCACAGTCAGCAAACAGGTTTATTACCAACAGTTGATATTCTAGTTGCAGCTGAGCATTAAATCTGTGAAGTATTGTCAATAGTTGAGTGAGCAGGGGTTTGGCTGTAGTTTTCTCATGATATTAAATGTCTGTGTGAGTGGACCGTGTGAAGTCTGTGGTGAAGCTGTGAACATTTACTCATAAACAAGAGGCTCACTCTGCCCTCAGCTTCCTCTTTGCTCCTCTCTGTGTCAGGCCTGTACTCCTTATTATTCTGTTTATCAACCAAAGACTGTTAAAGCCACACTGTGACACTTTTCCACTGGGACGTCCTGGAATGTTGCACAGTATGGCATTAAAGTTATAAAAAGGGGTCATTTTGTGGAACATTTGTGTCAAAGAATGAACTCATATACGTTTCACTGATGTTTGTTGGTGCAGAAAAGCCCAACAGGGGGCGGGAGTTAAAATGAGAACTTTCTATAAACAGGCTTTGTTTTGTAACGTGTTTTGTTCCTGAAAAATAAATAAAGACAATAAGAAAACTTGAACATAATCCTCTGGCTCATCTTACTTTCCCTTCAACAATATTCAAGATTTCAGTTCAACTGTAGCCTTCCATTATGAGGTCGTTCCACCAGTGGGACATCAGACTTTTTCTTACTTTATTATTATTATTTTTTTCATTTATCCACCATCTGATAAAAAGCAAACAATCAAGCTTCTGGAGATGTTAAATATAAAAAGAAAGCTGTAACCCTTCTATTTCCAGTCAAATCAATCATTCTGGGATGAAGCATCATCAGTTTGTTCTCCAAATTGAAAATCGGATGTTCCTCTGAGCAGAGCTTCTTCCCACTTCTAATGTGAGGAAATCACACATCAGAGGCCAAGAGTACAGAGTCTCAGCTTCACCAAGAGTGCAGCCAATAGTTTGTGCTCCAAAGGGTTCAGAAACAGGTTCAGGTTGAATTCAGGCTCATTTCAGGCAGACTGTGTTTTAGAAGAAACACGTTCATTGCTGTTCACAAGTTGTCTCTTTCTCCTCTTTGGGGAGGGCTACTGTTTCAGACGCCTGGTTGTCATGTTTCATTGTTCACTTTCTAACCTTCTGTTGGTTGAATCAGTTTGTTTTTAAAAGCCCTCAAAGAACTGCTGTTGTGATTTTGGGCTCAACACAAAGAATTGGATTTGAGTCATTGTTATCAGCTGTTTATTGACGAGTAAAATAATCAAGGCCTGGTTAATAAAATGTGCAGTTTCTCTTCTGTCTGTAATCTTTATTTTACAAAAACAAACAGAGTTAGTTCCATATAAAACATGCATTAGACGTGTTTTAAGTGCTGTCATTGACAAATATGAAAACAGCGAAAAGAAAACAGGAAGTTGACAATCAAACAATTAAATATGGCACTGGGAAATGAAATCAAGTATGTGGAAGATTATTTTAACATGTGCAAATGAAACAAAACTTTAACACAGGAGATTTATGTTTTATAAACAAAAATAATAATAATAATAATGATAATACAATAGAAAAATAATACCTGCATGTATCTGTGAGTTATTATATCTGAAGGTTGTGGTCAGTTTGTATAAAATCTTGTCCTGTGTTTTTAGTCGTCCAGTGAGCCTCTCTTTCATCACAGCTCAGATTGTACAGAACTATACAATGGAAAATCAACAAAAGTGAATTACTTAAATGAATTATTTATGTATTTAAACCTCAAAATGTGTTATTCTTTCATTGATAATGAAATAGTTGTAAAGTTAAATGCACCTGTGTGGTAAATTGCTGTAGTCTCCAGAAAGTTCATCTAAAAGTAAAACAAGTAAATTAAAGTTTTTTGAATCTATAAATAAAAAATTAAAATCAGCCATTTACCGTTCCTGTTTCTTGGGTTTTTGATAGATTCGTACACACACACGTCGCCTAAAATGCAGGAAACAGTTTATTCACATTAATTTGTTGAACTTTTTTAACATTTTGAGGTAACACTTTGAACTGACCGTGCAGAAGAGACGAGTACACAGGCTCCTGGTTGTCTTGGCCCTCTGCTCCTTCATCATTCTCTCTAAAATCAAATGCTTTACAAAGTCTGCACTCTAATTATTACAATGTAAGAAGGATAAGACTGACCTGGAGGAGCTTTTGCCTGAAAAAGGAACAAAAAATAATAAAATTGCTGGAGATAAAACAAGATAAATATACAAGATAAAGAAGATCAAGAAGAAGAAGCAAAATCATGAGTGTCAAGTCTTTTCTGTTTGTAAATGGATTGTGGTTTTAGTGGCTTCATAGCTTTAGGTGGATTGTGTTTTTTTCAATTAGCACTAAATAGTTCAGTAGACCATGAAAATAAGACTTTTTCACCTTTAGTTTTGGAGCAGCGCCACAGAAGCAGCAGCAGAATGAGTAAAAGCACTGCACACACAGCTCCAACCACCAACATCACAAGAAGAGAAGAGCGCTCTCCTTTAGACACAGGAACAGCTGTAACCAACCACAAAGTGAGGGGCAGCTTTATATTTTCAGAACTATTGCATGATTCAATTACTTTTACTGACTTTGAACCGACATCCAGCTCTCTGCAGACGTCACAGTTTTTGGTGCTGATGGTTGCTTCATTTGTCCCTCACATTTATAAAAGCCTTCGTCAGACCTGGACACTGCAGAGATGTTGAACTCTGGTTCGGTCCCATTTTGAATTATTTTTCCATTTTTATAAAACTGGACAGAAGTAAAAGTCCCTGTCTTGAGTTGACAGCTGAGAGTCACAGACTGTCCCTCCTTCACTGCACGCACTGGGCTCATAAGGATGATGTCACCTGTGAAGTTAAACATGTCAAACACATAAAACATTTAAAAACACTCACAAGTGTTTATATCAAACCCACTGTGGACTGAGATGTTGACAGTGTGGCAAGACGAGCGGTTAATAGATTATAATAATTTGGCAACATAAGATGAACTAAATTTAAGTTGTTGTAACAACGCCACCACCGGAATTTCACCGGCAGAATGTGTAGATCCCCAAGGCGCACAGGTAAGCTATCAACAATGAATCAGAGAGCCACAGGTTCCATTAGTTAACATTTTATTTTAACAGTTTGGAATATAGTACAATCAACATTTGTTATTTATTTCCACTTAAAATACCTAGGTGCTTCCTTAAAATAGCCCCTTGAGGCGCGCTCCACCACACACACCAGCGCCAAGACCCTGCCGGGACGCGACTTAATAAAATACAGTGGTTTGAGACAAAACACGACAGGGATGAACAACAGTAAAAGGTAAAACAGGAGTGGAGACAATAAAAAAGAAACAGAGGCGGCGTGCCCTGTGCCGCTGCTGACCACCGCAGACACCAGTTATGAGGGGAAAGTGGCCCACGGCTCGACGCCGAACAAGAGGGAGCCTTCAGTCAGACACCCCGCATGTGGACCAACCAGCGTTGCTCTGGGCGCGTAATGCCGGAGAGCAAGCTTTTCCTATGGATGAGCGCGTGTCAAAGCGTGTAATGGAGTTGGTTAAGTTGTACAACCGGGCGACCAACTGCCACTACGGATGAGAGCGCGTGGCGACGGCGCTGGCTCTAAAGTTTGTGAATGGAGCAGCCAAGAGGAAAACTGTGGCCACAACCGTAGGCGCACGAGGACGCGCAGTGAGACCGTCCAATTTATGAAAATGCGGTGCAGAGCGCGCAGCCAACGGCGGCACTGAGCAGGAGGAGACGCAGCGAACACAAAGACCCGGAAATGCGTGTGGGCAAAAAGGGGGAGCAACGAGAAAGGGAGCGCTTATAAAGCCCGCCAGCCCGCGCCTCGGGGCGCCAGGTAAGCAAGCGCACCTCCAGCACAGGCTCCAAAAGCCATCTTACCACATTCTACCCCCCCAAATGGCATCGGCGCCCCGACGATGGACTTACATGCTAGCACCATGGCCTAAAAACGGCACACATGGAGGTCGAGGAAGCAGCTGGCCCATTCCCAGACAAGGTTGCTGGTCTTGGGAGATGGTAACGATTAGTGTGCTGACCTGCAGTGGAACGATTAGATCTACGCAAGTGACCCCCAGAGTCAATAGTTTCAGTGACAGACACGGTTTGCTGGTCCGAAGATCTTAAAGGAGCAGCTAAGGAAGGTCCTTGATCCCTAGGACCAGAATGAGATGGTTGTGAGGGCTGCGGAGCTGTTTGGGTCACAGTCACAGGTGGGGTCGGAGGAACTAGCAATGGCTCTTGAGTGAGGATTGGTTCACCAAATAAGTCACCGTCAGACTCAAAAGGCAAGTCGCTTCCTAGCACTGGCTGCTCATTTGGACCAGAAGGAGAGTCTTCCATTACTATGGCAGGCTCACCAAGGCTCACCAAAGCCTTAAGCAAAGAGCGATGTACTCTCTTGACCTTACTGTGGTCGTCAACAGGTACCACAGAATAGACTGAGCCACCTTGCTCCGGTGCCCGTATGACCAGGTAGGTCACTGGACTCCAAAAGTCTTGGGTCTTCTGGCGACCTCTGACACTGCAGTCGCGCAAAAGAACTAGCTGACCCTCTCTAAGAGGCGCTTCTCGTACATGTCTGTCATGGTTAGTCTTTCTGCGATCAGCAGAAATCTTCAAGCGGGCTCGAGCCCCTTCAAAGGCAACTTTCAGCCGGGCTTGATGCTCCTGCACCCATTCATTGACACTCCCTGCCAAGGGCTCTGGTACTTGCCCAAGGAGGAAATCAATGGGAAGGCGTGGTTCTTGCCCAAACATTAAGAAATAAGGAGATTCCCCAGTTGACTGATGAGGTGTGGTGTTATAAGCGTACAACACCTCCGGCAGGCAGGAACTCCAATCTCGCTTTCGGGACGTGGGCAAAGCGCGCAACAGATTGTGCAGTGTTCTATTAAAACGTTCACACTGCCCGTTGCCTGCAGGGTGATAGGGTGTGGTCCGAGACTTCACGACCCCATACAGACAGCACAGCTGTTGAATTAAAGCACTTTCGAAGTTACGGCCCTGGTCCGAATGAATACGAGCTGGGACGCCGAGCTTAGTAAACCATTCGGAGACCAAGACCTGTGCCACGGTAGAAGCACGTTGGTCCTTGGTGGGGATGGCTAGCGTGTATTTGCTAAAGACATCTGTCATCACCAAGACATTTTCCAAACCCATGGGAGTTGGTTCAAGCAGCGTGAAATCGATGGCCACGATTTCGTTTGGCCTCGATGCCAACAGGTGGCCCATGTAGCTTCGAGCTGCCGGTTTGTTATTTTTAGCGAACTGGCATCGCTCACAGGCTCGACACCACTGAGTGACTTCTTGAGACATTCCCGGCCAGTAGCAGCGAGTACGCAAGAGAGCCAGGGTCCGATCCACCCCTTGGTGTCCGTGCTCTTGATGGACATGCCTAAGGACATCTGGGATCAAGGCCCTCGGCAGAAGGAGCTGGTTTACTGCCCCACCACCATCTGAACGAAACACCTGCCTGTATAACAGACCATCTAACTCAATCAAGCGATCCCACTGTCCGAGCAGAACACGAGCAGGCCGGGAAAGTCCTTGGCGCTCCTCGTAAGTTGGCCGTCGCTTCTGCCACCAAAACGCTGCAACTTCCTGAAGGACAGGATCTGCTTGTTGGAGGGCATGGAGGTCCGACGGCTCACAGTGAGGAAACACTGCTGCCACTGATTGAGATGCCTGCACTTGTTGACCCGGCAACACTTGCTGCAGCGATGGCGGCAAGGGAGTACCTTGGGCAAAAGGTATCAGCGCCTGCGAAGACCAGGGTTGCCGAGACAGGGCATCAGCGTTCTTATTGCTTTTCCCTGACCGATACTTGAGCTCAAAGTCAAAGGAGGCGAGCTGAGCGGCCCAACGCTGTTCTACGGCACCCAGTTTCGCAGACGACAGGTGGCTCAACGGGTTATTGTCTGTGTAGACAATACACTTCTGCCCTAACAGGTATTCCCTGAACTTTTCGGTGAGGGCCCATTTCAGACCCAAAAGTTCCAACTTCATCGAACTATAATTGGACATATTACGCTCCGTGGGTCTGAGCCCACGACTGGCATAAGCAATGGGCCTTACCACACCCTCTTGCTCCTGCGAAAGTACGGCGCCCAAGCCGCTATGGCTGGCGTCTACTTCCAAGATGAAGGGACGGGAGAAGTCCGCGTATGCTAGGACGGGGGTCGAGGCGAGCTTGGCCTTAAGGCCATCGAAGCTCCGTTGACATTCCTCGTCCCATGGTCCGGCAGTACTGGGGGCTGGCTTCTTCCTTGATGTTTTACCAGTGAGCTCGGCCACTCTGCGGTGCAGGGGGGCAGCCAACTTTGCAAAGCCCTCCACAAATCGACGGTAGTAGCTAGCAAATCCCAAAAAGGATCGCAACTCCGTGGCCGTGGTAGGTATAGGCCAGCTAGCTACTACCTCGACCTTGCTTGGGTCAGTGGCTACCCCCTGGTCAGAGATGACATGCCCGAGGTAGCTCACCTTTGTCCGGAAGAAGCTGCACTTACTTAGCTTAGCCTTCAGACCCTCTTTCTGCAGCCGACCCAGCACCACGTCCAGTCTCTCCAAATGTTCCTGTACCGTGGAGGAAAACACCACGATGTCATCCAGGTACAAGAGGAGGGACTGGCACTGTTGGTCCCCAAATATGCGCTGCATAAGACGCTGGAAGGTGCTAGGGGCATTGCAAAGCCCGAAAGGCATACGATTCCACTCGAATAACCCGAATGGTGTGCAAAACGCGGTTTTGTGGCGATCGCTCTCGGTGACAGGTACCTGGTTGTACCCGCTGGCCAAATCCATGGTGGAAAACCAGCGGGCACCTGTCAGAGCATCGAGGGATTCGTCAATGCGCGGGAGTGGAAACGCGTCCTTCCTTGTCTTATTGTTAAGCTGTCGATAATCAACACAGAGTCTGAGGCTTCCGTCCTTTTTACGGACGAGAACGATGGGAGAGGCGTAGGGGCTTGAACTTTCCCTAATCACCTCTGCCTCCAGAAGCTTGTGTATGTGCTCCTTTACGAGCTCATAGTCCGATGGGGGGATTCTACGATAGCGCTGCCTGACTGGAACGTCATCCAGGAGCGGGATGTCATGAGTCACCAGGTGGGTGCAACCCAGGTCCTGGTCATGGGCCGCAAACACTGAACTATACCTTCTCAGGAGGGACCGCACCTGGTCCTGCTCCTCACTGGACAGCATGGACAGATCCACCTGGCCAATGGGGTCTGTCGCTGAAGTGGCAGTAGCTTGAGACGAGACAGTCGCAGTGGTGGTAGGCACCTCAGTCACGCCTGGCGGTAAGCTTACCACATTCACCTGGTCCAGTGTACCTACGACAGTACGAGGGTAGAGCAGAACATCGTTAGACCCCACATTCACGACTGGGACATAGGCCGTCCCTCGAACGACTCGAACCAGCGATGGAGAGGCTAACAACCCGGCAGGTAAGCCGGACTCCAACGGTTCGAACAGGACTGAAGTGCCACTGTACTGGTCTGAGCATGTAGCAGGCACCACCTTCATAGTACCAGGGGGAATGCGGCAAGCCTGTTTTCCCCGTATCCTGACCCTCCCAGGTTGCATTTGGGCTGGTTCCTGGTGAGCCATGTGGCACCTCTGGAAAGCATCTACCAAGGAGACATGGGACTCTGCTACAGGAGCTGTATTAAACAATGCAGCCCCGTGCTGCCCGAAGAGCTCCTGGTAGCACTTCCTAATCACATTCATTCCGAGGACGCCAGGTACCTGTATAGGCATACTTGGTGGGTCTCTTACGACCAAAACACCACAGCGGGGCATCGGCTTCCCACAGAGCTCAACATCAAGTTCCAAATATCCTATATAGGGGATGGCCAGGCCATTAGCCGCTCTAAGCTGCAGCCAATGACAGGCTTGAAGCCGCTCTGCTCCCCAGGATTCAAAGTGCTCTCGAAAAAAGCTCTCTGTGATGGTCGATACCATAGATCCTGTGTCCACCAAACAAGGGACCTTCACACCCGCCATGTCCACCTCTACGTGTGGGCAAGACGCAATAAGTTTGGGGGCATCAACCAACCTACGTGAAACCTTTCCTGAGCCAGTGGAGGCCCCACCCGAGCTGTGGCTCCGAAACCCGGGGGGTGCTAGTTTTCCGAATGCTGTCCTGAACGGGCATGAGCTGAACGGGAGGGCTGTGAGTGCCAGGCAGGGACGCGTGGTCCGTCACAATGCCTAGCAATGTGACCAGGCTGTTGGCATCGATTGCAGATAATAGGTCCCCGGCGAGGGGAACGACTCCGCTGCCGCTCGGTCTGTAGGAGGGCAATGCTCTGAGTGAGCCTATCGAGCTGCTCTTGTTGTTTCTTCAACAGTTCTTTCATCTCGTTTACCTCTGTATGGGGGGGACCAGTCACTCTTGGTGGCCCACCTTGAACGGCATACTGGAGGCCGAATGCCGAAGGCACGGAATTACTTCGGCCCCGGGCGCAAGCCGGCAGCCCCTCGCGCTCCCACCTGATTGCTTCCCCCCTGACCTCAAGTAAGGTTGCTGCGGGGTTTTGGCGGACATGTTGCTTCAACACGCGACGCAACGCACCGTCAATGACATGCTCAGTAAATTGGTCGCGCATTAGAATTTCTGCGTTAGGCATATTGTTAGGAGAACGCGCTTTCACCCTATCCATCAGGCTTAACAAGGCGAGGGAGAACTCAAGTAGGGTCTCCCCCTCTTGTTGTTTCCTGGAGAAGAAGGCTTCCTGAAGAGCCACATAAGAGTCTGAGCAACCATACAAATCTTGAAGAATGGAAATGATTTTGTCTGGGTTTTCTCGGTCTGCGTTAGCGCGATACTTGATTTCGTTTCGAGCTTCTCCTTCCAAATGGTCATACAAAAAGAAAGCTCTATCCGCTGGTTGTAACAGGTGCCGCGCCCTCATGCAGGCCTCTACTTCTTCAATCCATTCGCCCAGACTAATGCCTGTATGTCCCCGAAACATAGGACATTTTCTGTCCCGTGGAATGTAAACTAGCCGCTCGGTTGCCGGCACAGGAGTTGTACTTGCCCTAGTGCTAGCAGTTGGTTGTGCCTGATCTGAACGCAGCCTCTCGTTTTCAGCCATCAGCCGGGCCACTTGGTCCCTCAGGTCCTGCATTTCTTCCGCCATTGCCAAAACACGCTAAACTGCAAAACAAAATTTAGAAAACACACAAAAAGGGAAAAAAATACAAAAGGATTCTGCACGCCGACTACTGTTGCTTTAATTGCCTCCACAAAAAAATAAAGTGTGTATGCCCTGTCCACTGAGGAATTTACAGTCAACACCAGAATGCAATGCACCAAATTCAACTGTTGGAAGCAGTAGCGTAGCTTAATTTTAGTTTAAATTTAGCACTAGAAAAGCAACCAAACCAGTTACCATAATACCAAGGCTTTGCACAGCAAATAACACAGCAAAAGAAAAATCACATCAAATACATGCAAAGAAAATGTGATAAAACATGCAAATGGTAACCTATAGGCACAGGACTAGCTCAATTAACTTCTATAGCAACAATTATTTTTTTTTTTCTTCACACTACTTACATTCCATTGGTGGGCATCTCAAGACATTCTGACAGGACAATACAACGTACAGTAAATGGAACCTGGGCTTCGGATTGGATTGATATCCTGCCAACACAACGCCAAAATTGTGGCAAGACGAGCGGTTAATAGATTATAATAATTTGGCAACATAAGATGAACTAAATTTAAGTTGTTGTAACAACGCCACCACCGGAATTTCACCGGCAGAATGTGTAGATCCCCAAGGCGCACAGGTAAGCTATCAACAATGAATCAGAGAGCCACAGGTTCCATTAGTTAACATTTTATTTTAACAGT
This sequence comes from Rhinogobius similis, assembly GCA_019453435.1. NCBI lineage: Eukaryota > Metazoa > Chordata > Actinopteri > Gobiiformes > Gobiidae > Rhinogobius > Rhinogobius similis. Next base: position 18,420,337 of record CM033640.1, on the reverse strand, counting down.
TTGGAATATAGTACAATCAACATTTGTTATTTATTTCCACTTAAAATACCTAGGTGCTTCCTTAAAATAGCCCCTTGAGGCGCGCTCCACCACACACACCAGCGCCAAGACCCTGCCGGGACGCGACTTAATAAAATACAGTGGTTTGAGACAAAACACGACAGGGATGAACAACAGTAAAAGGTAAAACAGGAGTGGAGACAATAAAAAAGAAACAGAGGCGGCGTGCCCTGTGCCGCTGCTGACCACCGCAGACACCAGTTATGAGGGGAAAGTGGCCCACGGCTCGACGCCGAACAAGAGGGAGCCTTCAGTCAGACACCCCGCATGTGGACCAACCAGCGTTGCTCTGGGCGCGTAATGCCGGAGAGCAAGCTTTTCCTATGGATGAGCGCGTGTCAAAGCGTGTAATGGAGTTGGTTAAGTTGTACAACCGGGCGACCAACTGCCACTACGGATGAGAGCGCGTGGCGACGGCGCTGGCTCTAAAGTTTGTGAATGGAGCAGCCAAGAGGAAAACTGTGGCCACAACCGTAGGCGCACGAGGACGCGCAGTGAGACCGTCCAATTTATGAAAATGCGGTGCAGAGCGCGCAGCCAACGGCGGCACTGAGCAGGAGGAGACGCAGCGAACACAAAGACCCGGAAATGCGTGTGGGCAAAAAGGGGGAGCAACGAGAAAGGGAGCGCTTATAAAGCCCGCCAGCCCGCGCCTCGGGGCGCCAGGTAAGCAAGCGCACCTCCAGCACAGGCTCCAAAAGCCATCTTACCACAACAGCGTTGCTCATTTCTCCTGATCCAGACTCACACCAAAACACTGCACTGGTTTTCTCACGGAAACGAAACTCACAATTAGATTGATCTTTCCTCCTGTAACTATCACACTGTGGTGTAGAGAGTCTGTTGTTAGAAAAGCTCCTATAGACTGTCCTGTCGGCCCCAGAGGAGTTGAACCCACAACTCAGAGTGATGACATCATCAGTGAAGTGCTGTGCTCTGTCAGGACGGACCGAGAGAGACACTGGAGACTCAGCATCTGAGGAGCACAAGAGAGTCAGGCTTTAAAGAGTCAGGCTTTAGTGAGTCAGGCTTTAGTGAGTCAGGCTTTAGTGAGTCGGGCTTTAGAGAGTCGGGCTTTAGTGAGTCAGGCTTTAGTGAGTCGGGCTTTAGTGAGTCAGGCTTTAGTGAGTCAGGCTTTAGAGAGTCAGGCTTTAGTGAGTCAGGCTTTAGTGAGTCGGGCTTTAGAGAGTCGGGCTTTAGAGAGTCGGGCTTTAGAGAGTCGGGCTTTAGTGAGTCGGGCTTTAGTGAGTCGGGCTTTAGTGAGTCGGGCTGTAGAGAGTCAGGCTTTAGAGAGTCAGGCTTTAGAGAGTCAGGCTTTAGAGAGTCAGGCTTTAGTGAGTCAGACTTTAGACTGTCAGGCTTTACTGAGTCGGGCTTTAGAGAGTCAGGCTTTAGTGAGTCGGGCTTTAGTGAGTCGGGCTTTAGTGAGTCGGGCTTTAGTGAGTCGGGCTTTAGTGAGTCGGGCTTTAGAGAGTCAGACTTTAGAGAGTCAGGCTTTAGAGAGTCAGGCTTTAGAGAGTCAGGCTTTAGTGAGTCAGACTTTAGACTGTCAGGCTTTACTGAGTCGGGCTTTAGAGAGTCAGGCTTTAGTGAGTCAGACTTTAGACTGTCAGGCTTTACTGAGTCGGGCTTTAGAGAGTCAGGCTTTAGAGAGTCGGGCTTTAGAGAGTCAGGCTTTAGAGAGTCAGGCTTTAGTGAGTCAGGCTTTAGTGAGTCGGGCTTTAGTGAGTCAGGCTTTAGTGATGTACCTCCAGACCAGACAAAGGAGGGGTCACTGTATTCAGAGTAGAAGGCAGGGTTTCCTCGTGCCGCTCGACACACAAACGCTGCTGAGTTGTTGAGGCCCTGGAGGCTGAAAGAGTCCTGTTTAGAGCCGGCACTGGCCCCTGGGAGCCGCTCATATGTGGAAGGCTCTGACTGAGGAACAGCCCTGTACCAGTGGAAGCTCCATCCTGCAGAGGGCGCTGTCACAGCACAACTCAGAGAGACAGAGGCCCCAGGACTGAGCCAGGACATGGACACTGACAGGACAGGATGAGGGGCCCCTGAGGAGTGGAGGTTATATTTAGATCATCACATACAATGTCTTTGTATCATATAAATATAAACGTACTGTTAGACACATTTAGTGTAATCGGGCGGCTCCACTCAGTGACTGTGAGGGGCAGGACTCCTCTGCAGCTGTAGGAGCCGCTGTCACTCACAGAAGCTTTTATTATGGTCATTTCACTTTGTCTGTGCTTCAGGCTCTGTCCAGATTTCCTCCATTCAAACGTCCACTCAGCGTCTGCTCTGTGTGCGCTGCAGGTGAGAGAGACCTGCTCTCCAGGGAACAGCAGAGGCCAGAGGGGCTCCACAGAGACAGAGGTGCTGGACCCTGGACAAACAGTAAAAGGATATCACCGTGTTCTGCACAAACACATGGAAGTATAAGAGACATGTTGAACTGACAAGTGGCTCTGAGCCTGAACTTGAGGCTGTCCTCAGTGAAGTAGGGAGGGTCTCCTCTGTGGGCTCTGCACTGATACTCTCCTCCCTGTGACACTGTGACCTGTGCCTCAGGTGAAGACTCTCTGAAGAGCTGCTCATTTCTGCTCCAGTCATATTTCCACCCAGAGGAAGATGGAGAAACAGAGCAGAGCAGCTCCACACTGCCCCCTGTCTGCACCTGTGAGGGTCCACTCACTGTGACCTTAGGTTTGTCTGTAGAAACGTAATTACATCAAAACATGAAGCTCATAAATAAAACACACTCTTTGTTCAGAGAAAGTGCACTCACTCCGTACAGAGACAGAGACACTTGTGCTCCACACAGTGGTGTGGTGTGGTCCTCTCTGGGCTCTGCAGCTGTAGGTTCCTCTGTTAGACTCAGTCACTCTGGAGACGGTGTATTCTCTGGATGTTTGATGAAGGTTCATTCTGTTCTTGCTCCAGTGATAGGTCCACTCTGTGTCTGCTCCCTCCACCTCACACCTGAGAGTCAGACTCTCTCCCACAAATACCTCAGGCCAGTTTGGAGTCAGAGACACTGTGTTGGGGACAGTGTTAAAAGATAAATATTGACAATCCATGAGGAGACAGTCATGCTCGTCACAGGGTCAGAGAAATGGACTCACCTGTTTCTGTGACAGAGACTGGACGACTTTGAGGTGTGAGGATCAACTGTGTCTGTCCTCTGCAGCTGTATTCTCCTCCTCTGGAGACACTGATCCTCTGTGAGGTTTTATCCAATGATTCTGTTTGATAATATCCACCTCTGAACCATCTATATCCCTCTGTAAACCCCTCTATGTCACAGCTCAGAGTCACACTGCCCCCTACTGGGGTAACTGAGGACACTGGTGTCACACGGACAGAGCGTTGTCTCTCTGCAAAGAAGGAAATTGTGAATCAAAAAAGAATATTAACTCTAAATCAGACCATGTTGTGGTTCAAAGTAGTTACTGTGACTCTCCATGTGTTTGACTGGACTTCCTCATTGATCCCACAGGAGTACTGACCCTCATGTGATTTGGACACGTCACTGATCTTCAATTCGACTGTTGTAGATTTGTGCTGAGGCTGATGTTGAACAGATCCATCTTTGAAGATGAATAACTGTTGTGTTGCCTTTAAGGCAATTGTTTACTTTAATAAATAAGTTCATGTGTTTAAAATGTATTAAAATGTTAAAAAGGGTTTAATAATTATTTCGAAGTATTGTGCATAAGTATTTCATGATTATTTGTGATTTTTGTTAAAAATATTACCGAATAATTCAACTTCCGGTTCTACCGCGTCACTTCCGGTTTCCGGTTTTCATGGTAAACAGATGCATGTGAGAGCTAGCATGGTTTCAACTACAATCTGTCGCCATCCACTTTGAGGCACACACAAGGCAATGCCGTAAGTTTGTGAATATGTTGATATATGTCTAGACATCTATATTTGTACATTATTTCGCCAAAATGTTAAGTTAATTTATAAGATGAAGCACTTTATTTTTGTATGACATTCAGCTCAGTTTTCTAAGAGCATGTTATGTATGTTCTACAGTTTTCACCATCTGGAGAGGGAAATAAACGCAATAAAACGTCCCCTGTGGTCCTGGTCCTTCTTCAGTGGTTTAGCTCGGTGTTATATCGATGACACTACAGTGAAAAGGCAGCATTCAGCGCTTCATCGTGGTCAAAATGGCAGCCAGCAACAGATCCGGAACAAATTCAACACGCACAACCTCATCTGCGAACAGCGCCGCCCGTGCTCGAGCTAAGGCAGAAGCGGCGAAGGTGAGAGCATCATATGCAAGCAAAGAAGCACAGCTAAAGGTGGAAAAAATGAAAATTGATGCAGAGCTAGAAGTGGTAGCGTTACAAAGAGAAGCAGACGCTGCAGTAGCGGAAGCAGAGGTGTTAGAAGAAGCAGAAGCGATACAAGATGGATTTGAGAGCAGAAAATCAGTATCGGACAGAGTAAAAAGAGAAAGAACAAACGAATATGTGGAGTCTCAAATGAACTTAAGCGAACCACAAGGTCCCCCACCAGTGCCGGCCACCTATCACCATAACGTTCGCTCAGATGGCACATTCATAACCTGGAACTCAACTGAAGATGACGTTTCAAACAGAGAGCAACCACTTATCAGCAGCATGCCAAAGCTCAATAACAATCATACAGCTTTACCTATTCAAAAGGCATCTGTCTCTCCTAAAGTTGAGACTAAACCAAAAGTTGAACAAACAAAGAATGCTCTCAGTCCATTCTCCCGCACATTCACGCCTCACTACAACACCCCAGCAAGCATGTCACATCCAGCTGAGCCATTTGCACAATACATGGCTCGTCGTGACCTCATCACTTCAGGTCTCTACCAGTATGATGACAGGCCGGAGAACTTCAGAGCATGGTACTCTTCATTCACTGGCGCTATAGTCGAGGTCCAACTCACACCAACTCAAGAGCTCGACCTAATGACAAAATGGTTGGGAAAAGAGTCAAGCAATCAGGTGAAACGCATTCGCTCAGTTTATGTCAATAACCCCACAATTGCTCTGCAGAAGACATGGGAACGACTTCACGAGTGTTATGCAGCACCTGAAATAATCGAGAAATCACTCTTTCAGAGGTTGGACAATTTCCCCAGATTAACAGCAAAAGACAATACAAAGCTGCGGGAACTAGGGGATCTATTACAGGAGATCCAAGGTGCAAAAGAGGACGGATATCTACCCGGCTTGCTTTATCTGGACACTTCTCGTGGAATTGGGCCAATCGTTGACAAGCTCCCATACGGACTCCAGGACAAATGGAGGTCTCAAGGCTCACAGTATAAAGAGGACAATCAGGGCTGTTTCCCACCTTTTGAACACTTCTGTAAGTTCATATGCAAAGAGGCTAAGAAACATAATGATCCAAGTTTCATCCAACAAAACACCCAAACACACTTAAAACCAGAAAGACCCAACGTGAAGAACTTTAACTCCGCTAAACCTATTACTGTGCACAAAACGAACATTACACCCCCAAACACAGACATTAACAAGAACTGCCCACTGCACGATAAACCACACCCACTCAAGAAATGCAGAACATTCAGGAACAAACTACTGGACGAAAGAAAGGCCTTCCTCAAAGAGAAAGGAATCTGCTTCAAGTGCTGCTCTTCAGACACTCATCTCGCTAAGGACTGTAAATCTACAGTAAAGTGCTCTGAATGTGAAAGTACAAGCCATGAAACAGTCATGCATCCTGGTCCTCCACCACAGACTTACAAGGCTCCTGCTCCTGCTCAACATGATGGCGGGGAGGGAGAAAACCACTCAGACAACGCGTTGAGAGGTAACCACAAGTTGCACTGAAGTTTGCGGTTCAGGTCAGTGGGGTCGCTCTTGTTCAAAAATATGTCTCACCCAGGTGTATCCTAAAGGTTACAAAGACAGTGCAGTTAAAGCGTATGTTATACTCGACGACCAGAGTAACCGTTCCTTAGCTAAGCCCGAGTTCTTTGAACTTTTCAACATTAGAAATGAGCCTGTCTGCTACAACTTAAGAACATGTTCTGGCCTTGTTGAAACATGGGGAAAAATGGCTGAAGGCTTTCAAATAGAGTCTTTAGATGGGTCGGTAGTAATCCCACTTCCTCCTCTTATTGAATGTCAGGACATTCCGAACAATAGGGGTGAAATCCCAACTCCGAGTGCTGTACAGCACCAACCACACCTTCGGTCCATAGCAAAGCACATCCCAGAGCTAGACCCAAGGGCAGAAATACTCTTACTGCTAGGGCGAGATGTTTTACGTGCACACAAGGTCAGGGAACAAGTCAATGGCCCTCATCATGCACCCTTTGCTCAACGCCTAGATCTAGGGTGGGTCGTAGTCGGGGAAGTATGTGTAGGTAACGTTCACAAGCCAACAGTCAGCTCATTTAAGACAGTCATTCTCGAAAATGGCCGCCCCACAGTTTTCGGACAATGTGACAACTTTAGGCAACTCAAAGAAATGCCACACACAAACAGGCCCAGTAAAGCTCCTGAGAAAACTCTGGGACAGACTGTTTTCAACCGCACTGAATATGACAATAAGCTAGCTCCCTCTATCGAGGACACTCTCTTCTTAGAGATCATGGACAAGGGCATGTACAGAGACGATGACAATAGCTGGGTTGCCCCTTTGCCCTTTAAAGAACCTCGCCAGCAAATGCCAAACAATAAAGAGTTAGCAGTCAGTCGGTTTTCTTCCCTAAAGCGAAACTTACAAAGGAAGCCCCACATGCAGCAACAGTATGTGGAGTTTATGGAAGGTGTTTTCTCCAGTGGCCATGCCGAAGTAGCACCTGCACTAAAGCAAGGGGAAGAGTGCTGGTATCTTCCAACATTTGGGGTTTACCACCCTCAAAAGCCCGACAAGATCAGGGTAGTTTTCGATTCCAGTGCCCAGCACTCGGGTGTTTCACTCAACAGCGTGCTCCTTACTGGTCCTGATCTAAACAACAGTCTCATCGGGGTGCTCCTCCGCTTCCGAAAAGAAAGTGTCGCCATCATGGCCGACATACAGCAAATGTTTCACTGTTTCATGGTGCATGAGGACCATCGAAACTACCTCCGTTTTCTGTGGCACAAGGACAATGATGTGGACAAGGAGGTCATTGACTATCGTATGAAAGTCCACGTGTTTGGCAACTCACCATCTCCTGCTGTAGCCGTCTATGGACTGCGCAAGGCCATTCAGGCAGGAGCAAAAGACTATGGGGCTGACACAGTCACGTTTGTGGAGAGACACTTTTACGTCGATGACGGCCTGATCTCTGTGCCTTCTCCAGCCGAAGCAATCGATTTGCTCCAAAGAACTCAAACCTCACTTGCCGAGTCCAACCTGCGCTTGCACAAGTTTGCTTCTAACTCACAGGCAGTCATGCAAGCCTTTTGCCCTGAAGATTGTGCAGTAGTTGTAAAAGACTTAGATCTTGGTGGCGAAGAAACACAATCACAGCGAAGTCTAGGTCTCATTTGGGAAACAATGACGGACACTTTCACCTTCTCATTGGCCACCACAAACAAGCCATTCACTCGGCGCGGTGTCCTGTCGTCTGTTAATAGCGTCTTTGATCCTCTGGGCCTATTAGCACCTGTCACCATCCAAGGTAGGGCTCTACTCAGAGAACTCACATCAGAAAGCTCCGACTGGGACACTCCACTTCCGGAAGACAAGCAAAGCAAATGGGAAGCTTGGAGAGATTCCCTGAAAGACTTAAAGGAACTCCATGTCCCGAGAACTTACACATCTACCTCTCTCAGTCAGGCGAAACACAAAGAACTCTATCTATTTTCAGACGCGTCAACCAAAGCCATAGGCGCTGTAGCCTACTTAAAAGCAGTTCATCCAGATGATAAAGTTGAGGCAGGATTTGTCATGGGCAAGGCAAGACTTGCGCCCCAGTCAGAACCAACTATACCAAGACTTGAACTGTGCGCCGTCTTGGCAGTAGAGATGGCCGATCTCATTCAAGATGAGTTAGACATTCAGTTTGACGCAGTGCACTTTTACACGGACAGTAAGGTAGTCTTGGGCTACATCTCCAATGAATCAAAGAGATTCTACACATATGTTCACAACAGAGTGCAGCGCATTCGTCAGTCCTCAAAGCCAGAACAGTGGCACTATGTAAGACTGAGGAAAACCCAGCAGATCATGCATCTCGTTCGCTGACACCATCTCAACTAACAAAAACTACTTGGTTCACTGGACCTTCCTTCATTCGTCGTCCACCTGCAGAGACAGAACAAGTAAGTGAAAAGTTTGATTTAGTTGAACCAGACAAAGACTGTGAAATCAGGCCACAAGTAAAAACTTGCGCTACTCATCTCCAACTGCTCACCTGCAAACGCTTCGAACGCTTCTCTACCTTCAGGTCCCTAATCAGAGCAGTAGCGTTCCTCATCCACATTTCAAAATCTTTCAATGGCACTAACCCCAACAGTGAATGCAAAGGGTGGCACCAATGTCACTTACCTCGCACACCAGATGAAATGACTCAAGCAAGACATGTCGTGCTCAAACAGACTCAACAGGCCGCCTTTGAAAAAGAACTGTCTGCCCTCAAAGCTGGCAAACCAATCGCCAAGCAGAGCCCTCTGCTAAAACTCAGCCCAGTGTTAGACAACGGCATTATTTCAGTGGGAGGTCGACTCAAACACTCAGAGATCGAGAACTTTGAAAAGAGCCCTATAGTTCTTCCCAAAGACAGTCACGTCTCCCTCTTGCTCACTCGCCACTATCATGAGCAGGTCAAGCACCAGGGTCGTCACCTGACCGAAGGGGCAATAAGGGCAGCAGGTCTGTGGATATTAGGTGGCAAAAGACTGGTTAACTCAGTAATCCACAAATGCATAATTTGCCGCAAACTTCGTGGAAAACAGGAAGAGCAACGCATGGCAGATCTTCCACCTGAAAGACTAAAAACATCTCCTCCCTTTAGCTACGTTGGCCTTGATGTTTTCGGGCCTTGGACAGTATCCACCCGGCGTACTAGAGGTGGGCAAGCTCAAAGTAAGCGCTGGGCCATCATGTTTAGCTGCATGAGTTCGAGAGCCGTGCATATCGAGGTGATCGAGTCTCTGGATACGTCCAGCTGTGTAAACGCCCTACGACGCTTCTTTTCCCTCAGAGGCCCTGCCAAAAAGCTCTTATCTGATTGCGGCACTAACTTCATTGGAGCTTCTAAGGAGTTAGGAATGGACAAGACATTGCAACAGTACTTAAAGGACCAAGGTTGCAGCTGGGAATTCAACCCGCCTCATGCCTCCCACATGGGAGGCTCCTGGGAGCGCATGATCGGCATCGCTCGGAGAATTCTGGACTCAATGCTGCTTCAAAGCAAGGTACAACTCACTCATGAGGTGTTATGCACACTTATGGCCGAGGTCACAGCAATCATAAATGCAAGGCCACTCCTTCCAGTTTCGTCCGATCCAGACAACCCCTTCATCCTCTCCCCCTCTATGTTGCTTACTCAGAAATCTTGCCTGTTACCCCCTCCTGGTGATTTCCTGGACAAAGACCTTTACACCAAGCAATGGAGATTAGTTCAGGCTCTTGCCAACCAGTTCTGGACACGCTGGAGGCAAGAGTACCTACCTTCACTACAACTAAGACAGAAATGGACTGTATCCCGTAGAAACCTGCAAGTTGGTGACTTAGTTTTGCTTAAAGACAAGCAGGCTCCACGCAACAGCTGGCCCATGGCTAGAGTCACTGCCACATTCCCCGGGAAGGACAGTCGCATAAGGAAGATCGAGGTCAAGGTAAACGATCAAGGCAGTGTAAAGACTTTTATGCGACCAGTTACTGAAGTTATTCTTCTTCTGCCAAAAGACTGATTCTTACAAGGTTAAGTTATTCATAGTGACCTCATAGAGGCCAGGCGGGGAGTGTGTTGCCTTTAAGGCAATTGTTTACTTTAATAAATAAGTTCATGTGTTTAAAATGTATTAAAATGTTAAAAAGGGTTTAATAATTATTTCGAAGTATTGTGCATAAGTATTTCATGATTATTTGTGATTTTTGTTAAAAATATTACCGAATAATTCAACTTCCGGTTCTACCGCGTCACTTCCGGTTTCCGGTTTTCATGGTAAACAGATGCATGTGAGAGCTAGCATGGTTTCAACTACAATCTGTCGCCATCCACTTTGAGGCACACACAAGGCAATGCCGTAAGTTTGTGAATATGTTGATATATGTCTAGACATCTATATTTGTTCATTATTTCGCCAAAATGTTAAGTTAATTTATAAGATGAAGCACTTTATTTTTGTATGACATTCAGCTCAGTTTTCTAAGAGCATGTTATGTATGTTCTACAGTTTTCACCATCTGGAGAGGGAAATAAACGCAATAAAACGTCCCCTGTGGTCCTGGTCCTTCTTCAGTGGTTTAGCTCGGTGTTATATCGATGACACTACAACTGTCTCTGATCAGGACCAGAACAAACCAGAGTCACTGAGTCTCTCTGATACACAGACTGGACTGGAGTCTGCAGCTTCACATTGGCTTCTGTGGAACAGACGACACATTTAGAAAGGACTTTTACATAGTATTATTATTGTTGGAAGATACAATAAATCTGCAGTGCTTTACTTACATTTGCCAACATTTCAAATATTTTAACCCTCGTGCTCTCTTCATTTGAGCAATACACATTTGGTCAAAGAGCAATATATGTTTTCATATCAGAAAAAATGCTTATTGTATTTTAAAAGAAAATTGCATAAATTGTATGTTAGGTGATGTTTTGGGCCATTCATGAAAGTTTCATAGCAATGAAATAAAAAATAAAACAAGAAATCTCGAAGGAGTCAAATGGACCTTAATATAGGGAGAGATATAGCAGCTACAGCATAGTGTAAAGTAATTCATACATAATAAGAATATAAATTATTTTTAACCAGCCTGTGCTGCAGGCTTCATATCTTCTGCTCAAAGGCTGCAGTGAGGAACATTTTAGCAACAGCATCATTCTCCTGCTCCTTTGTAAAGTCAAAGTGAAATGACACTCACTCCGTACAGAGACAGAGACACTTGTGCTCCACACAGTGGTGTGGTGTGGTCCTCTCTGGGCTCTGCAGCTGTAGGTTCCTCTGTCAGACTCAGTCACTCTGGAGACGGTGTATTCTCTGGATGTTTGATGAAGGTTCATTCTGTTCCTGCTCCAGTGATAGGTCCACTCTGTGTCTGCTCCCTCCACCTCACACCTGAGAGTCAGACTCTCTCCCACAAATACCTCAGGCCAGTTTGGAGTCAGAGACACTGTGTTGTGGACAGTGTAAAAAGAGAAATATTGACAATCCATGAGGAGACAGTCATGCTCGTCACAGGGTCAGAGAAATGGACTCACCTGTTTCTGTGACAGAGACTGGACGACTTTGAGGTGTGAGGATGAACTGTGTCTGTCCTCTGCAGCTGTATTCTCCTCCTCTGGAGACACTGATCCTCTGTGAGGTTTTATCCAATGATTCTGTTTGATAATATCCACCTCTGAACCATCTATATCCCCCTGTAAACCCCTCTATGTCACAGCTCAGAGTCACACTGCCCCCTTCTGGTTCGTCTGTGTTTGACACCGTCAGCTCAACTCTGCGGGTGTTTTCTGTTACAACAAAAAAGGGGAATAAAAAGATACAAAAGTCAGTTGCAGTTTCTTTTTTAAATATAGGGAGGATCATGTACTGAGTCTACCTGTTACTCTCAGTTGTTTCACAGGAGATCGTGTTTCCTCATTTGTCCCACATGAATACAAACCCTCATCAGATTTTAACATTGAATTAATTATCAGGTATGCATTGTTTTGAGTTTGCCTTAACAAATGTTGTGAGTCTTCTTTTATGAGTGATCCATCTTTGTAAAACTGCAGTTGTTTTTCATCATGACCTGTGCATTTCAGAGTCACTGTGTCCTCCAGATTCACAGCCTGTGGAGGAACATCCAGAGTCGCCCGATCACCTGAGGAGCACAAAAGTCAGAGTTAAGAACAAACCAGAGAAGCAGAGCTCAAATACACAGTTAAAGATCAATGGCCTGTTTGTTTGATGGTCGAACTCAAATATACATTAAACCTAAACAACAACAAGTGGTTCTTTTTAAATACCATATTGTTATAACAGGGACAAGGCCTTTTTCTGGAAACTGAATGTTGATTAATCAGTTATTGCCTTTTGCTGTATTCAACTCCAAACTGTAACTCCAGCCACATTTTTGTTAATCATAATGTACTGAGATTTACACAATGATTTGGAGTTCGTCAAAACAACATAAGCTGAAAATGAATGAATTCAAGATTTCATACAGTATAGTTTACATGTTCATATTAAATAAATGTGATTACCTGCTGTCTGTTTGCAGATGACGACAAAAAACACTGAAATATAAACACAGAACAAACACAACAATGTCTCCTGTTGTAATCCAGGTCCAAACTATTTAATTGTGTAGTAAATGTTACTCACAGATGAAGTGCAGTGTCCAGAGCAGAGAGGCTCCCATCCTCACAGTCTGAACAGGCTCGGACTAAAGAGAACCTAAAGTCTCTCTACAAATGTGCAAAGTGACTGGCTTTGACATCACATTTCCTTCCTTTTCATACTTCACTCACACAAAATATACTCTCTATATGTGAGCGTGCACCAAACCCTAAGAATGTCAATTTAATCTATAAAAACAGTAAAAGTATAGTGTTGTGTTTATATATAGTCTATGTATCTGTTAAATAATCATGTGATTTGTTCAGTTTTAAAACACTTCACAGTTCGATACAAACACAACAGACACAACCCATTTCCATGACAACCCATAACATCCTTCAAACAGGAGCCGAGACATTTAGAATTTCTAACACCAGGCGCAGATTGGAAAATAGATTTAAAAGATTATGTCTGGCCAAGATGTTACAATGATGGCACATCATAAATAATAATGTACTAAATGGTCTTCTTCAGGTGATACATGGATTAAAAAAGACACCGGGCGGCTTTACATAGAAGCAAAGCACACGAGGGGGTCTGGAGAGGACAGAAAACACAGAACATGTACAAACACACATACATTATACAATAATAACAACAGCACTGTTGTGCACTTTATACTTTATATTGTATTTTTATTACCATGTTTAGAAATTATTTATCCTATTTTTATTGCATGCACCTATTTCATTCATTCCTGTTCTAAACTGTGTGTTGCGACATTGGAATTTCCCCATTGTGGGACAAATAAAGGATCTCTTATCTTATCTTATCTTAGCAGACATGAGACAGTGTCCTACGGAGGAGCAGCATTAATAAACACTTGATTATATCCTATTCATTCTCCCTGTAAACAGTAGCTTTGATGTCTTGTCCTCACAACTGACAAACTGTAGTTTAAAGATGCACCATGTAACTTTTCTGGTGGGGGAAGTCGACTTGTCCACCAGCTTGTTTCCATGGAGATGACATTTCTTTATCTGGAATGTTCCACAGAATGTCATTAAACTTATCTATTTCTATAAAAAAACTCAGCTCTCAATAAGAATGTATGTTTTTTAAGATTTAGTAGTAGAAGTAGTTTAATGTCATTATGTGGAACATTAAAGTCATTAATTTATTAGATGATATCTCCATGGAGACAGGTACTGGTCCCTCGACCAGAGCAGTTACAGAGGACGTCTTCATGGGTTGATTCAGGAGTAAAGGCCTGACACAGAGAGGAGCAAAGAGGAAGCTGAGGGCAGAGTTTGTGAGTAAATGTTCACCACAGACTTCACACAGTCCACTCACACAGACATTTAATATCACAAGAAAACTAGAGCCAAACCCCTGCTCACTCAACTATTGACAATACTCATCCTCAGAGTCTGAACGGCTCAAACCAAACACCACAAACTCATCTCTTTTGACAGGGTAAGGTATACTTTATTGTCCCACGTTGGGGAAATGTGTCTTGGGCACTTCATACAGTCACACAATCAGTAAAACAAACAGGCACAGGAACATGACAAATAATATCAATCAAGGACCCTGCCACACTAGAAGGTTCTGTTCACCTACACTTCGCCTGAACCTCGGCCGATGGGAGCGTCTCAAACTCTGAGTGTAAGATCAACTGATAAAGGTTAGATTCAGGCTGTTTAAGGCAAGACAATATGTCAAAATGTTATTGTTGTTTTTTGATCAGTTCACTCTCTCAACATATTGGGTTTCTCTTGGAAGCGACAAACTTGTCCAATCTGCTCCTAAAGATGTTTTAATATTTCATTTAATGCACTCCATCCATACATTTCCACAGGGCGTTGTGTTGTTTTCCTGTGAGTGAGTGAATGTTTTTCTTTCTTCCATATGTAAGCATTACATGTAATACATGTTTTTCTTTCATTTATGTGAATAAACTACAGGAGAAGATTCAAACTGATGTCTTTAAAGGTTATATTTGTTCCTATTCACCAAGGACCAATAGACTACAAGGTTTATGCACAAGCTGTTATATTCTGTAAACCACATTTGTTGCTTGACCGTTAAAGCTGACACTTCCTCCTTTTCACACTGCACTTAAACCGACACTGAAATAAACTAGAAGTAAGAAGACGCAAATAGATTTTTAAAAATGTGCGTTTTAGTTTTGCTTCCCTATGAAGACCAAACCACTTCATAACTTGGTGATTACTTTAATCAAATGGTTTTATATTGAATTTAGACAAACAGCCATATACATTTATTATCATTTTACATTACATCTATTTATTTATTTAACAGGACCACGTACAATGACATTATGCTCGGAGCAAAGATGATTGCACCAGATTGTAGCTATGCAAGCTAATTTCCATCTTCAGTCCTGGATCAGGGACGGGAGGAGGACAACGTGCATTATTTACAGTGCAACAGTTTTCATACAGTCTCTGACACTCAATCATTCACACTTCATCGTCATCAACATTATCTTAACATCGAAGTTCATTGCAGATATCAGCACCTTAGACTTAAGATTACAGTATTAGTTGTTAGAAAAATCCTAGAACAATTTACACCTAGTAAAGCTAATACACTTTTAAATAAGTTTATAAAAGGAGCCAAGACAAGACTATACTATACTAATTACATAAAACCACATGTACATATTTGGAGTAATAGTTTGT
Source organism: Rhinogobius similis (assembly GCA_019453435.1). Lineage (NCBI taxonomy): Eukaryota > Metazoa > Chordata > Actinopteri > Gobiiformes > Gobiidae > Rhinogobius > Rhinogobius similis. The sequence goes on along the minus strand of CM033640.1, from coordinate 18,405,132 downwards.
GGTCAGTGTGTGCATCTCTGGTTCTCTATAAACCACTTCTTTACCTCTCTGGAGAAGGTACAGAGGTTACTTTCATTTCTGAGCTCAGTGGGGAGTTTATTCCACTGTTTGGTCCCTGGTATGAGAAGGATGATTGGGCAAGGCTTGTTTTACACTGGGGAACTCTGCACTGTCCTCTGGTGGAGGTTCTGGTGATCCTGGTGGTCACAGCTGAAGTCTGGTGAATAAACTCTCTGAGGGGCGGAGGAGCCAGATTGTGGATGATCTTGTAAACCAGCTGGACTTGGGCGAATGAGATAAAATGTTCTAAGCTCAGCATTTTATACTTGCGGCTTCAGTGTGGTCTTGTTTGCTTGGGACCAGCTTGAGATACTGTATGAAAAATGTGGCAAGATCATGGTATTTAGATAAGTTTTTGCTGCTTCAGTTGTGAGTGAGTTCCTTATGCTTTTGAAGGTTGCCAGATTATATTTTAAAATTTTAGATGTCTTTTTAACATGTTTTTTAAAAATTAAGAGAGGAATCTAATATAAGCCCTAGGTATTTGTATTCACTGACATTTTGAATAGTTTTATTATTTATTGTCTCACTGGGACGGATCACTTCTTTTCGTTTGTTGGAAAAATACATTGTTGCAGTTTTGTCATAATTTAATGTCAGGCTCATGTAGCCACAGGGCAACATTTTCCATAGCTGCTGTTAGTTTTGTCGCTACCTCTGCCGTACTCTTGCCATTTGTGTAGATTACCGTGTCATCTGGATACATTTGCATTTTAACCTTGTTGCATACTGAGGGTAAGTCATTAATATATACAGTGAAAAGAATTGGTCCCAGGTTCGACCCTTGAGGTAGACCCATGGAGCATGACCTAGGTGAAGAAAAGGAACGCTTTACTTTGATGGATTGCGAGCGGTTGGATAGGTACGATTTAAGCCAGTCTATAGTATTTGTGGAGACTTTGCAATAGTTGAGTTTGGAATAGAGGGTCTCGTGGTACACTGTATCAAAAGCTTTGCGCAGATCGAGGAAAATGGCTCTACTACCTCCGCTTTATCCAGAGACTGTTTAAGTTGTTCAATGAAATAACAACATGCGGTTCCTGTTGAGTGGTGTTTTCTAAACCCGAATTGCATGGGGTGTAGAATTTTATTTGTCTCTAGATGACTTATTAATTGTGCAGCAACCACTTTTTCAGTTGCTTTAGTAAATACTGGCAGTATGCTAATTGGTCTGTAGTAGGAAATCTTAGTTTTGTCCTCGGATTTGTGTATAGGGATGACTATTATGGAAGATAAATTGTTCCATCATAATTTGAATTTTAAATGTCTTTGAATTTTTCTTTGTGAATTTTTTTACTCTGAAAAAATGTATTTGAACCCGCCACTCTTTGAATTTCAAGCACTAAATTTTCATTGTATACTTTTCAGTGTGTTTAAAATTTCAAAATTAAAAATTCACCTGTTAAATATTCAATGCATTTATTTTCATGACCTCAAATGCGATAGTCTAAATTCGCAGTGTAAAATTCAACGTGAAAACAAAACCCAGCCAACATCCGGGTTACCGAGGCATTAGCAATCGATCTTAAGCGAGTCGAACCGAGTTCTAGCCAATCACGGAACGGTTTACCAGTCACGTGGACGGTGGACTACAATAACAACAAGTCCAAGGACGAAAATGGCGGCCAGTGGGAACTCTTCGGTAAATATATTATTATTTACTAGACGTTTTAAATAAAATACACCGACAGAATTTATAAAACCAACACTGTGTGACACAATGTAAATGTTAGACATTCATAGACTCGAATTTCTCTTGCCAGTTTACTTGGCTAGCCCATGCTACCCAGAGTTAGCATTCCGTCAAATCCAGCCATACAGGCGCATGCTGAAGCCTATCGCTATATTAAAGTATTTTCAATGTTTATTTCATGACATTTATGTTCTCTACGCACTGATGACATGTAATAGAGGGTGTTCAGTGTCACCTGATTCTTACCAGAAGCACACATCATCAGAAATGTTAGTTAGCCTTTAGCTCAAATGCTTAGTTTTAATATAGCTCAGTTTTCCACAGTAATCATCATCAGGTTTAAACACTAAAGGTTTACACACTTAACGAGGACTTAAACAAAGCTTTGGTTTCACCAAAATGTGGTCGATGGGTTAGTACCAGCCCAAATCCTGGATTATTAATAATGTGTTTTTTGTGGGCTAGTGCTAACCGCTATTGGAACAACACAGGAGTTGGCTCGAGTCTATGATCTATACCGATTGTATGTCTGGCTTTATCAATAATTTGTTGTGATTTATTGTGGTTGTACCGCTCCTTAATGCGCCAACCTATGAATCCACGCAAGTGTCACGCAAATCAACCACTTGGGGCAGCTATGGCTAAACGAATACACCCAGCTCTAAAATACTGGTAACTGGTAACAATATGGCTGCGCCCAACTTCAACTTTTTGCCTTTTCAAAGAAGAGTACAAATATATTACTTCTGTCAATAATTGTTTTCTGTCTACTAGGATCTGTTGAATCACCTTTTGAGAAGACTCCAGTCTCGCCTTGAGCTTATTCTGGAGCGCATTCCTCTGGATTTGGACTTTTTGGACTTTACTTGCACCCAGGAATTTGTTTTTCTAAATGCTCTTTCTAGTCAAGTACCCATATCTGCAGATATTTTAAGTGCATTATCAGAACTGCACAGTCTAATAAATCGTGAAATGGAAAGTGACAAAATACACACCAAAGTAGTACAGTTTGAACAAGGACCAGCTGGCCGACAAAGAATGGTGGTGTCTTCAGACCACCTCCTACACCTTCTAGAACTGAACTTGTCTGTACCATCTATAGCCAAACTTTTGGGAATCTCCAGAAGCACATTATACAGGCGAATGGATGAGTTTAATTTCTCAGTGAGATCACTATACTGCACCTTAGCTGATGAAGAGTTGGACCAGTGTGTGAGGGAGATTATATCCAGGCAGCCTCACTCTGGATATCGAATGGTGAAGGCTCTTCTACAAGCCAGAGGACTGAGGGTGCAGTATGAGCGTGTCAGAGCCTCCATGCACCGCGTCGACACCAATGGTGTCATATCTCGGACACTCAACCTGGGCTGCATCAATCGACGTACCTACTCTGTTCCAGGACCCCATTCTCTGATGCACATTGATACAAACCATGAGTTGATCCGGTATTTATCACAACCTTATAAATTATACTGAGTTTATTTGTGGACACTTATTCATTTATTCATTTTTAAACATTTTATGTTTTAGCTATAATATTGTCATATTTGGAGGTATTGATGGGTTTTCTCGAAAGGTAACTATATAATCCAGGATTTGAATTAGTTTTGCAATAACAAGTAATTTTTTTATAATGGTGTATTTGTGTTCTGTAGATTATGTATCTGGGTGTATCTTCAAACAATCTGGCATCCACAGCTCTGGCTTTCTTCTACACATCCATTGAGAAGTATGGTTTTCCTCAAAGGTATATATAATTACTGTAACCATAGTATTTTTCCTATTTGGGTTTTTATTTTTTGCTGATACTTAATTTGTCCTATGAAATTCATCATGTTGAATACATACATTTTTAGAGTTCGTGGTGATCAGGGGGTGGAAAATGTGGACATTGCTCGTCTCATGTTCACAGCGCGTGGAACTGGAAGAAGCAGTTTCATATCTGGCAAGAGTGTTCATAACCAACGGTAAGAAGAGAGAACTTAAGTGTAAAACTTGGTCATACATCATAAAATAGTATCTCTATAAATAAAAATTCTTCTTCTTCTTCTTCAGGCTGGACAGTTTTGGGGAAAAAACAAGTGCAAATGTCTTGACTTGTTTTCAGTTAATTTAGCAATATTATTTTTATTTGTAACCAATTAATGTTGATGCAATTCTGCTTCATGTTGCAAAAAGATTGGCCAAGAAACTAATATTAAAATGGCTAAATGGCTATCAACTTGATAAAAGCTGATTTTAAAAGCACACGTTGTTATTAAACATTGTACAGGTCAAAATATTCATGAATTGCATTTTAAAAGTCAGGTTTATTTTCCAGTATTGAGAGGCTATGGAGAGACCTTTGGGTGGCTGTAACAAGTGTTTATTACGATGTTCTCCACTACCTTGAAGAAGATGGTTTCCTCAGCATTGGCAATGCTGTACACCTCTTCTGTTGCCACTACGTGTTCCTGCCACGCCTACAGGAAGATCTGGACACTTTCCGATGTGGCTGGGATAGTCACGCATTACGAACAGAGGGAAACATGACTCCAAACCAGCTGTGGGTTGTAGGTCACACACACCACTCTAATCCTGGATTGCATCCTGTAGAGGTACATAATGCGTTTCACTTTAACTCACTTCACTTAAATATATCCTATTATGTCCTTAAACCACATGTCCTATCATTTTATCTTTTCATAGGATTTGGACTTGCCTCATATTGAATGGGAAAACAGTGGACTTCTTAGTGATGAGCACACAGGCATTGTCATCCCTGATATGGCCTCCCCCGACTGAAGAGCAACTGAGTACTTTAAAAAGGGTTGTTGACCCAATGACTCCATCACAATCCTTTGGATGTGATATTTATATGGCTGCTGTTCAGTACTGTGAACATGTGCTGTCTATGTAAAATAAAATTGATCAGAACTATCACAGTCATAACTAATGTTTAAAAATGTGTTGAAAAATCAATGAGGATATCAAATGCAACAGTGTTTTGGGGTAAGTACTTTTATTAGTGTGACTGCCAGTTGCCCACAACGTAATGTTCATCTGAGGAAAACGATCTCCGATGCACTCCGAACGCTGTGGTGCTATTATGCTGACACATAACCAGTTATAAAACTTGTTACTGAACCAGAAGTTAAAACAACATATTTAGGGACTAAACTAGCTAGCTTGTAATAAAACCTGGACCGAACAAGTCAGAAGCCCCAGTAGCTTAAAAACAAACAATAAAATAGTATGAACATTAAGAAAACATAACTTAATTCACACCAAACCAAATCCTGTGTGGCAAGTGGAAATGGAAACAAGCATGTCGCTTTGGAACTCATCATAATTCTTGTAATGACATGGAATGCGTAGGGTCTCAAAACAAGTTGAAGCAGTGATGTGCCTTCCTGCTCCCACCTCCACAGACAAACTCATTGACAAGACCTCCCAGCCAGTCCAGAATTTGACCAGGTTCAGCAGTTCAGTTGGTGTTGCTATAGAAAAGTATATAAAATAGTACTTTTGATTTGAATAACTTATAAGCAAGATTACTCCTGCAGCCAACCTGTAGTGATGAACTCCCGGAGATAGCCGGACACACGACATTTGGTGTCAACTGAGCAGTCGTCATCATCATCGTCATCACCTGCTTTTGGCCATTTGATTCGCTGCAGAAGAACCTGTATTAACAAAACTGTACATGAAAAGACTATATCCATTCCTTCTAAGCAACATGGTACTTGACAATTGTAAATACATAGACACGACTCTAAGAAACAAACTCACCTCAGGGCAGATGCTCCCTGCTCCCTCTTTGGGGAGGAGCAAATCTGTTGTATCTGGTCTCTGGGTAAGCAGGGTCCACATTGGTGTCTCCTTTAGTCCTCGGCGGAGATGCTTAATCTGTCTTATTACACGCCCAATCACCTATGAGGGAGAAACAGGGCAATGTAAATGTGTTTACAATTTTTTCTTTTTTTTTTGGAGAATATTAATCACTAAAGCCATAAGTATTATTTGATGATAGACACTTACAGCATGAATTAAAAGTTTTTCAAAGACCCATTTTCGGTTGCTGTCAGTCAGGGGAGGCAGGTCCCAAGCATAGGCCAAATCACATATTGCCATTTTATCCTTCTCAGACAGTTTTGAACTCCCTTCCAACTGAAAGAATAGATGGTAGCAAATCTGAACATAGATTTTAACAGAGTATACTTTGATCCATAACTTAATTTCAGCTATCAAAACATTGAAAATATAAAAAAATAAAATACTATATAGAACACTTTAAAAACCAGAGAATAGTGAAAAGTAACATACAAGCCTGATCGTGTCGCGGATGTCCAAGTCAGGACAGTCCTCCAGGGTGACTGTACAAGTTTCAGGAGTACCTCCAAGGAGAACATGGACAATGGCAGGGCTAAGGCCAGACAGACAAGGGCCTCCATGGAGGAAGGAGTGTCCCATCATCCTCCCTGCCATGAGGAAGAGGTCACTTTCAATCAAAAAATGTGAAGCTGACGGGACCAGATGACCTGGCTCCCCTTCAAATAGTCGAGTGACACTGCTGTTTGCTATGGAACACAAAGATATGACAACAAATCAAACAGTTTTCATTCTATTTGTAATGAATGAGTGTGAACTGTTGTCTTTGTTTACATACCAAAATGTATGTGAAAACCTGACTTCAGTTTTTCCATGCAAGTAGAGAAGATAAAACGAGTAACTCCATGCCCTACAGCCGTGTCCCCTGTGACAAACATTTAATTAATTTAGCTCTTTCTGAGAACTATAAACATGTTTTACCTTCAAGTCTGCATTTCAGTGGACGGGCCCATTCCACATTCGTTTGCTTATAAAATGAGATGAGGGCCATGTCCTGCTCTGCAAGATTCTTTCTAATATCCATGGTGAGAATTAATTCACTGTCTGTTGCATGGTTTTGGCGATAATGTTTAGCACACTGAGATATGACCTCCCTTGGATCACTCACAGATAACCAGTCTAGTAGGAAAACATAAAATACGAGATTTAAAGATAGATTTACAGCATGACAGAAGCAGCTCTGAGTTAAAAAAATGTGGCCCTCCTCTCAAAATGAGTTTGACACCCCTGCTCTAATCTAAATACTACCGCCAGTAACAGTAGCAGATAATGCGGAGGGTCCTGGAATGGCTGCATGGTCCTCCTCAAAGGTGGATGCAACAGATGTCACTGAAGTTGTCACAGCACTGAACAAAGTACACATTAAGAGTTTAACATTGATTGATGATGATGATTGAAGGATGAGAATAAACAGATAGTTACCTTTCCCCACACATGGATGCATGTTCCTGTATCCAATCAGTTGGGAACATTTGCAAGCAAACAGGACAAGACACAGCTGTCAACAAGAAAAACATCACTTACTTAAAAAGATGTAGCAAGCAATAGTGTAGATAATAAACCAAATTGTTGAATGTTTTGTATACTATTTACAGTCAAAAACTTACATTTTTCCTCAGCATGCTGATTGTTGTCCTCTTCAGGCTGGTCACTATCAATATCAATGATTGAGCAGGAGTTGATGTGATCCTTTAGAAGTTGCAAAGGAACATCTACTCCACACTTCTGGCAGATGGCTTTTGGCGTGCCCTTGAACGCTTCATCTGTTAGTTGTAATGGACAAGTACCAAGATCCTCTTGAAGTGGAACTATGAACAGTTTTTTACCCCCCTGAGCAACAGACTTTAACAGTCTGCCTGTATACCCAGCATCATCGGGTGACACAAGGGAGAGCTTACGGCTACCCCATCCACCTGTAGAAACAGGACAGTACTTTTATGTTGCATTCTGTGGTAACTTGATGTCCCTTTTCAGTAGAACTGAACCAACCCTTCAATTCAACTCCTACCTGTGGATTTATATAGTAGCCATCCACCAGTCACTGCACGTAGTTTTGGATATAAAGCTTTGAGGGCATTGCATAACTACAAACAGAAAGTGGATGTAAAGTCAAAAAGTTACATTTAGTGTTCAAAATTCTCACAATGCAACATAACAAACATTATTTTTTATATATAATCAAGCACTTATCACCTCTTCATGTGTTATGTTTTCATCCAAATGGGCAGTCCTAGAGCCCAACCCAGCCTGCATATGGGTGACTTTTTCCAGCTCACTTGGAGTTTTGTCACACTGCTTCAGTAACAGGTAGAAAGATAGCTCCAGTGGCTTACATTTTTTGGCTGGAACAACTGTAGGAGTAGAGAAGCGTCTCTTCCCTTTGCCTTTAGTAAAAAGGCCAGGAAATGTTCTATAAAACAGAATATCACCTTGAAACATTCACTTAACTTAATAATTAATTAACAAGCAAAGAAGAGAACAAAGATAAAATCCTGCTTTGACATACTGTTCCCAATGCCTAACAGCTACATTTTCAGTTTTGTAACCAAATCTGGTGTGTATGAAGGGTGTATAGAAGGTTTTTCTAAGAAGATTTTTATGTTGATACATGTGGTAATGTGACACTACAAAAAATATAAATACATGAAATAATTGCTGAGTTTGAAAAACAACCCAGTATTCTAGTTGACTCAAACCTTCTGTTTGAAGTGATGATCTTTCAAGCCGAGTAGTTGTGTGGTCACTCTTTCCTACTAGTGGTTCATCTCTGCAGCACAATATTCATACAAAAACTACAAAAATGAAAAAAAAAAAAGACTACAGCACCCGTTATTCTGGATTGTGGCTTCATTTGCTTCATTTGCTGCACTTGGCTGTCTTTCAGAGGATGTCAGTAAATGTAGCAAACGCCTGGCTGACTGCACTATTTCAGCTCGACTATCCTGTAAAATTACCAAGTATTACTACATGTAACACAGCACATTATATTCCTTTCTCATTTACTAAGTTATATAAAACTGAAGTACGGCGCAGCCATGTTTGTTACCGGTATTTTAGAGCTCAGTGTATTCTTTAGCCATAGCGGCCCCAAGTGGTTGATTTGCGTGACACTTGCGTGGCGCACTAAGAAGCGGTACAACCACAATAAATCACAACAAATAATTGATAAAGCCAGACATACAATCGGTAGACGCGGCTTTTGATCTCTTTAACAACTCGGTTATTCCGAGAAGATCGAGCCAACTCCTGTGTTGTTCCTATAGCGGTTAGCACTAGCCCACAAAAAACACATTATTAATAATCCAGAGGATTTGGGCTGGTACTAACCCATCGACCACATTTTGGTGAAACCAAAGCTTTGTTTAAGTCCTCGTTAAGTGTGTAAACCTTTAGTGTTTAAACCTGATGATGATTACTGTGGAAAACTGAGCTATATTAAAACTAAGCATTTGAGCTAAAGGCTAACTAACATTTCTGATGATGTGTGCTTCTGGTAAGAATCAGGTGACACTGAACACCCTCTATTACATGTCATCAGTGCGTAGAGAACATAAATGTCATGAAATAAACATTGAAAATACTTTAATATAGCGATAGGCTTCAGCATGCGCCTGTATGGCTGGATTTGACGGAATGCTAACTCTGGGTAGCATGGGCTAGCCAAGTAAACTGGCAAGAGAAATTCGAGTCTATGAATGTCTAACATTTACATTGTGTCACACAGTGTTGGTTTTATAAATTCTGTCGGTGTATTTTATTTAAAACGTCTAGTAAATAATAATATATTTACCGAAGAGTTCCCACTGGCCGCCATTTTCGTCCTTGGACTTGTTGTTATTGTAGTCCACCGTCCACGTGACTGGTAAACCGTTCCGTGATTGGCTAGAACTCGGTTCGACTCGCTTAAGATCGATTGCTAATGCCTCGGTAACCCGGATGTTGGCTGGGTTTTGTTTTTACGTTGAATTTTACACTGCGAATTTAGACTATCGCATTTGAGGTCATGAAAATAAATGCATTGAATATTTAACAGGTGAATTTTTAATTTTGAAATTTTAAACACACTGAAAAGTATACAATGAAAATTTAGTGCTTGAAATTCAAAGAGTGGCGGGTTCAAATACATTTTTTCAGAGTAAAAAAATTCACAAAGAAAAATTCAAAGACATTTAAAATTCAAATTATGATGGAACAATTTATCTTCCATAGACTATGGCCTGTTTTAGTGACTGTGGGAATACATTTTGTTAGATGGGTGCATTAGTTAATGTTGTAATTGGTTTAATTAAGTTTTGACAATCATTTTTTAATAAAGGATGTATCCAGTCCATGACAATCCTTACTTTGTGAGTTGGATAGCTTAGACAGAATCTTTGCTATTTCTGTCTCGTTCGTGGGAGTCAAGGTTAGATCTAAATCAGTTGTTTGACTATTAGTGTATGGGGTATTAGTTTTGGGTGTGAAGCTCTTGCCTAATTCGAGGACAGAGTTGATGAAGTAGTCGTTAAACTTATCTGCTATGACTTGGCTATCAGTGTGTACTGTCCCTTTGTATTGAATTTGATTGATTTCAGTTCTCTTCCTGTCAGTTTGTTTATAGTTTGCCATAATAGTTTGCTATTGCCTCTGGCCTCTTTAATTATGTTCAGAAAGAAATTAGCTTTAGCTTTTTGCATTTCAGATGTTGCTTTATTTCTTAAGTTTTTAAATACTAAGTGGTCTGTGCTAAGTCTAGATCATTTTTTTAGTCTCTCTTTTTTAACAGTTTCCACAGGTCTTCATTGAGCCAAGGTAGGTTATTTGTTTTGTTAGATTTACTTGGGGCGAATATTTTATAATAACCTTATTTAATGTCTTTATTAACACATCAGCTATCTCTCCACAGTTTGCACCTTGTATTTTATTGTCCCAGTCTATCTCTCTCAGTTAGTTTTCTAGCAATTGCTTGTTTCTCTTTGGTATGAAAGAGTTTAAGTTTCCTTTAGAGGCCCTGTTCTTTGTGATTTTGGCAGTTTTCGAGCTACGAGTGTAAGATTATGGTCTGACATACCTGTGATAAGATTATACGTTTTAGTAACACAATCTGGTTTGTTCACAAGGACTGGGTCGACAGTGTTTGTGGTTGGGTTAAGTGACATTTAGACATGATTTCTTTTAGCTTTTTGTTGTGGGTTTTATCCAGCCAATTTATATTAAAATCATTCATTGTGAACTGCAGATTTGATCAAAAACAACCCACAACATTATGATCTGTTATGATTTTCAATGATTTTGTTTTAGAAAAATGTCTGTGCAACATGAACCTGAACAGGACATATAAAGGGGGTGTTTACATTCACTTTAACTGGGCCCTGTGCCTCAAAAGCATGACCAGGCCATTCAGAAGGTTAAAGGTCCTCCAGTCTGTGTTGAGCTAGAGTTAGGGCTTGTGCATGCTTTACCGGCTGCATCCAGCAGGGGGCAACATTTTCAATTGAAAAAGTGTCTAATAACGTTATCTTCGGGTCCATTTGGTTTTTGGTTTTATTTTTTATTTCATTGCTATGAAACTTTCATGGGTGGTCCAAAGCAACACCTAACATACAATTCATGCTTTTTTAAAATAAAATATATATTTTTTTTCCTGATATGAAAATGAATATTGCTCTTTGAACAAATGTGCATTGCTCAAACAAAGAGAGCATGAGGGTTAAAAACCCTAAAAATGTTTTAAACAAACCTTGTGACCGTGGAAGAGCAGGCTTCAGTGGGAGGGCTAAACTGTCTCCGTCACATTGGAGATATGGTCCTGTCCAATTATAACTTAACAGGGGGCACTGGAGAGCCATTTTAAATGTAGAAGTTTTCTTCACACATGAGTATGTCCAGGTCTTTAGAATGCACAAACGCCTCACTGGGTCCGTCTGAATCTGACAGTGTTTGCAAAAGTTACAAGGATTTTTATTCTGTCAAAATGGCTTCTCATGAAGAGGTTGTTATGACCACACCTTGATGCACATGTGGGTGGAGCTAGGGCGGGGTCTTCCTTGGTGTTTTTGTTCAGAATCACATTGTTACGAGCCGGGGTTCTAACACACATAAAGGATGTGTGCACCACATTTCATAAGTTTAGGACAAACACATATTATTGGTGCTAAAGAGGCATTTTTAAAGATAGAAGTTTAAACCACATATCATTATGTCCATCTCCTTAAAATACACAAACGCCTCATTGGGTCCGATCCGACAAAATTTGATAAAGTTACCAAGATTTTTCTTCTTTCAAAATGGCCGCTTGGTTAAGAGCTCGTTATGACCACACGCTAAGACTTATGCTAATTATTTGATCAACTTTTGATCCACATTTGTCCTGATTATACTGACTCAGTTTGGAGTCCGTGGGATAAAAACCCTGGGACAAGTTTGTTAAAATGCAGTGTTGGATTTTAGACGTCTCAACTTTGAACCAAAATGGCCGACGCCTCATGTGGTTTAGGGCGGGGCCATGATGTACTTTTTTATCCACCTTAAGAGGCTCTATGTATGTACTGAAATGTATGTGTCTATAATGAAAAAATTGGCTCCGCCCCCCAGCGCTTAATGTATTTTGATTTCTTGTATTTCTTGAAGGCGCCACTGAGCCGTCTTTTAACGGACATTCTTAGCAACTTTAAATAACTTGAATTTGAGCCGAACTCTAATTTTGAGCCAATTTTCATAAATTTTCGTGCATGTTTAGGGCTTAAAAACTTTTTTTTCTCTTATTTTTTACGCTGAAAAGATAAATGCTAGAATTATGTAACTTGGCGACATTGTTCCCCATTGCAAATCAAATCAAATCAAATCAAATCAATTTATTTTTATAATGCCCAAAATCACAACAACTGTTGCCTCGATGGGCCACAGGTAAAAGCAGTTCAGATAACTGTCCCAAAATGCCCCTGTCCTTTCACCCTCTTTCGTGGCGAGGAAAAACTACAAAAAACCCCATGGGAAAAAGTAGAAACCAAATACTCTTGCTTTAAATATTTTCACACCTCCTTTTATGAATATTAAATTTGAAGGAGGCTCCAGAGAGCCATCTTATACGATGGAGCCTTAAGTAGCACATCTTTACGTCCAGCTCATAAATCTGCACTCTCGCTCCATTGGGTCTGTTCAAGTCCGACAATGATTGTAAAAGATGGATTTTTAAAACTTTTTCTAAAAACTGCCATTTTGTTGAAAAGTAACCATGAGAAGAACAAACACTTGAGTGAGATCACGGTCACACGGTCAAATACGCACACAATACTCATACCGTGTCTAAAAACTACTCAGAGAAGTTAAATCTTATAAAATATGTCAAATGATTCTGTCATTCTCCTGTTGTACATTTTCAGTTCAAAGTTCAGCTTGACTCGAGCTCTCACTCCACACTTCAATCATTTGGACAAAAACATGAATTTATTATAAACATTTTGGATAATATGAAACCAACATAGCAAATATAAACTGACATTTTAAAAACAGTGCATCAGATTATAGTGAAAAAGACAAATCTACAAACTCTACAACAACGATAAGTATAATACATGATACAATATTATCATTTACAATTATATATTGAACACTTTAAGAAGTCGTGGTAATAATCAATACATCAATCCTTTTACCATTATTACCCCTTAAGTATTAAGCTGAGACATATAACAGGTATTTATTTATTTATTTATTCTTTGGTCAGTTTGCTCTCTCAAATTATCAGTTTTCATGTGGAAACAAAACTTGTCCAATCTGCTCCTGAAGATGTTTTATTACTTCATTTATTCCACTTCATCCATAGATTTCTCTGGGACATTTAAACTTCAAAGGCCGTTTTCTTAAAATGCATTATTCTCCCACAAAGACATAAAGATCAGCCTTAAAGTAGATCCTACATCAAACTTTAAGATCTTGGACTCAACCAAATTCTGACGGATCAAACTGATTTGTTGACGTCTAATTCTGAGCCTGATTTATTAAAGTTTAAAATCTAAACAATGAGGCAAACTTGAATTTTTAGGCCAATTTTCAGTCAGCTCTAGTTTACTTAAAAACTAAATAAGACATTCTAAATTCCGTCTGTGATTTTTTGTTGTTGTAACTAATATGTTTAACAAAATGAACAAAAAACCTGGTTCTGTCAGTTTTTCAGATTTGTCCAAATACATTTTGGCTGTTTTTACACATAAAATGCCCCATGTCTCAATAAAAACATTACATGATGAAAACGTGGAATATATTTTTTTCAGTTTCATATTGATGTAATATTTTTTCCTTTTCACCTGCAGTCCCACCTTAAATGATGTGGACTTGGTTTGGTCCTGTTCTAGTCCCTTCATTTAAATCCACATAATCTACTGAAGTTCTTAGAGCTCAAATCTGGGACCTGAAGAAACTGACCCAGATCTATTTGATTTGAGAGTAAATGGTGTCATCAGCAGGTGAATGGGATTTTTCTGTTAAAAACAAAAACAAAAATGGGTTTAGAGCAGAGGTCTCAAACTCATCTTTGAGAGGAGCTCAGAGCTGTTCGGGGGCCGCAAAGAGACAGACTTGAAACGCACTAAAATGCATTTTTCTTACTCACAAAACATTAGGAGATTTTAGTTGTTATAAGTTTTACATTTACAAGGTATATTTGGTATATTGTAGAATTTAGAAATGTGTTTTAGTAATAAATCCTGTTGATATTAATTAAGTCATGTCTTATTAGGTCCAATAATTACAGACGCAGTGATCTGAAGATTTTAAGCACGTCCTCTGTCTTTATTTGAAACAGTGGTTTTTGTGTCAGTGAATGATCAAACCTTCAGCTGCAGGAGTCAGTTATGCATTTTATCGGCGAGATTAAAAATAATCTCGGAGGCCACCAGAAATCATCTTGAGGAGCAGCATTTAGCCCGCGGGCCATGAGTTTTGAGACCCCGGTTTAGAGACATACTTTGAATTCACTCACCTTTAGGTCGCTTCTTTTTGTGGTGGTTTACTTGGGCGTAGGTCACATTTTCACCTGAAACAAGCAACATCTTATTCATAGTTTTTTATATCCAAACATGTTAAAGTCTCTTTAATTATTTGTTTATTTGAATGAGGACAATCCACAATAAATAAACTGTAAAAGTATTAAATGTACAGCTTTCTACTGCTAGAGAAAATGTATAACTTGTGTTTATTCTTTATTCATCAAAGGTTAATCAATTTCAAATGCATTACTTTTGAACTTTTTATCAATAAAGCGAATGTGACCGATGTCCCTTACGGGCCACCGTATGAGGCGGGGCCCCCGTGCTTCCGCATCCCCTGCTAATTTGCCCTAGCATTTAAAGCGTGGTAGAAGCCAGTCGAAGCTAGCTGTTTCCACTGCAAAGGCAAGCCTCGTGTCCTGCTGTTGCCGTCTGATCGTGGTTCCCTCGAGTGCTGTAGGCCTGGTAGGTGTTGTGTGTCTGTATGAGTGGTTAAATGTTTGACTTTCCCTTGTCTGTGTTTTAGACTCGGGTTAATACAGCCGGTTGCCCAGTGGCCGCGTGTTTGCTACGCCATACCAGGCCTTAGGTATGGTACATATTTTAATTCGTCGGCTAGAAAATGTTGGCTAACTCTTGTTTCCTCATAGATGCTGATGGGCTCTGCCGTTTTTATTTGGGTCTTAATTGTTTATTCTTTGGTTTGCTTTGACTCAGCCGTGTGACCAAATCCACTGTTGCTGCACTTTGTTACACCCTGTTTGTAAAGTAAACTGTGATTTTATTAATGGTGTGTTTCTTGTTGCTCCAGGGTCTGGTTCGAGCGTGGTTGCCCGCCAGGTGGAGGGTTGGTGGTAGAGTTTCTCACTTCAGCTCCATCACCCCTCGTGTGTTGTGGTATTTTTTGCACCCCCTTCACATACTTGCATGCTTTATTTTCGATCATAATTTGCTGTGTTTTTGTGTGTGTTGCACGGACTGTAGTGAGTACTCTGTCCCATAAATATTAGTGGCCTCTACCGCGTGCACCCATGGCCGGCTAGCCCTGAGCAGTTTCTTTTAAAATTTGTTATAAATCTTTCCCGTTTTTAGAATATATAATAAATACAATTTAAAGTATTTTCCTTGATTTTTAGGATGTGTTTATCATTGTCTTTGTTTTTATTTAGAAAATAAACCGTTTTTAAAATTGTACATTTGAATTTGTCTCTTTTTAACCATTCACTGCATCCTTTTATATTGGTTTAAATTGTTTTAATTAAAAACTAACAGAGAAAGACCTGCCCCTCGGTTACACAAAGCGTAGTTACCATAGATTCATTCATCCTTCATTTATATCATTTATACTTCTAACTGTTTCTACCTGGTGCAGGATCCATAACCTTTTATCAGACGTGCACAGCAAAATAGTAAAATAGTTTGCTGTCTCAACATGTCAGTTTTCATGTGGAAACAAATGTGTCCAATCTGCTCCTGAAGATGTTTTATCACTTCATTTATTCCACTTCATCCATAGATTTCTCTGAGACATTGAAACTTCAAAGGCCGTTTTCTTAAAATACATTGTTCTCCCACAAAGACATAAAAGTAGCTCCTACACCAAACTTTAAGACTCAAGATTCTGATGGATCAAACTGATTTGTTGACGTCTAATTCTGAGCCTGATGTATTAAAGTTTTAAAGTTTTAAATCTAAAAAATTAGACAAAACTTGAATTGTTCGGCCAATTTTCAGTCAGATCTAGTTTACTTAAAAAACATGTAAGAAAATCAAATCACATTGAGATCTTTAAATGTAATATTTTTTCCTTTTCACCTGCAGTGTCGCCTTAAATGATGTGGACTTGGTTTGGTCCTGTTCTAGTCCTGTTCTAGTCCTGGTTTAGTTCTTGTTTAGTCCTGGTTTAGTCCTAATATTGATGTGAATGATCAAACATGAACACATTTTTAGTTACATTAGCGACTTTCTTATGGGTAAAAACATAATCATATTTTGTAAAGACAAATGTTGTGGAACAGTAATGATTATAAAATACTCTATGGAAGAATGAGCTCTCCGTCCTTTCATTTAAATTCACAAAATCTACTGAAGTTCTTAGAGCTCTTAGAGAATGTGATTTTACTGTTAAAAACAAAAACAAAAATGTAGTTCTCAAAAGAACTCTGGGTTTAGAGACATAGTTTGAATTCACTCACCTTTAGGCCGCTTCTTTTTGTGGAGGTTTACTTGGGCGTAGGTCACATTTTCACCTAAAACAAGCAACATCTCATTCATATTTTTTTTTTAAATCCAAACATGTTAAACTCTAAAGTCAGTCATTTATTTATTCATTTCATTTTTTATTCAAGTCTTTGTTTATTTTACAAATACACACACAATACACAATAAATTAATTGTAAATGTATTAAATTTACAGCTTTCTACTGCTAGAGAAAATGTGTAACTTGTGTTTATTCTTTATTCATCAAATGTTAATCACTTTTCATTCATTACTTTTTAACTTTTTATCAATAAAGCAAAGCGTAGTTACCATAGCTTCATTTATCCTTCATTTATATCATTTACACTTCTAACTGTTTCTACCTGGTGCAGGATCCATAACTTTTTATCCGACGTGCACAGAGTAACAAAATAAATAAACTCAGCATTACTTCAAAATAATATTACTCATGAAGTACTGGTCTAAAAAATACTGTAGTAAAAGTAAAAAGATGCACATGTAAAAGTATGAAATTGTATTATAAACTATTTCAAATACATTATGTCTGAGTGCTGTCCAGAGAAGTTTAAAGTTTGTACCTGAAGAGTGTGGAATAACATCAGAATAAACACAGCTCTCGTCGTTTGTCGCGTTTCTCCCTTTTTTGAGAGAAAAATGAGTCAAATAAATGATGTACATTCACCGACAAATTAGACAAATTAAACTCACCGTGAATGTTTGTGAGTTCAAGCTCGGAATAAGTAACATCTGTGAAATAAAACTAAATATATAAAGTTTATTTGGAGGAATAAAACTTTTTACACCAATCAAGAGTCAGTTTGTGAAAAAAAGTTGAAAAATATGTTGAAATTTACAGGAAGTAGAGCTCCAAACATGATGACATCACACTGGGAGGATTTACAACCAAGAAACACATTTTTCTGATCGTTTAAACATTAATTCAACTAAATAAAGGTGTTACCATTTATTTTTGTCTGTCGAATAATAATTTAGGTGACATTAGAGCAGTTTTCACACAGTGTACACTATGGTTGCTAGGTAACAGTCACTGAATTTCCCAGTGTCATGATTTACAACCAGGAAGAAAAAATTAAACCCAAAAAATTGCCAAACTGGGATAAAAATAGTTAATTCTTTAGCAGAAGCTTAAATGTAATTGTCTTAACTGTGTTTTAGTAAAACTAGTGCTTCAACCTGTCTGGGCACTTTAAAGATTCCTGGGCGAGCAAACTGCACGTCTCCATGGAGATAGAAATGAAAAATCAAACTTTGGAACGTTCTCCACAGAGATAGATGAGTTTTACACTCTTTTTGAAATGTTTGAGGCAAATACAGAACTTTTCCCACGGAGATAACACTTTATCAGAAAAGTTACATGTCAGGTCTGTGGAGAAACAAGCGCCCTCACAGCAAAGGTGCATGTTTTCAAGTTTTATAGTGGAATAAAACACCTGTAATTAAGTAAATGTGTTTATTTCAGTCTATTTTTGTTAAAATCTAACACAGTGGGGCTTTAATGATGAACTAAATGAAAAATATTAAGCAAAATGTCCTTAGGTGCAGAGTTAAAAGTATGTGGTTGTTTTTATAGCCTTCATCCATTTTCTAGTAACAAGGGTTTAGTCACTGCTTTGTAATCTGCATTTTAACCACTAGATGTCGCAATGATAAAACCACCACAAATACACCTTAGACCAATATTTACTGTACTCTAGATAAGTTACAGTTATGGTTTCCTGACCGTTTGGAGGAGAGGGGTCATTGCTGGTCACATGGTCTTCAGCAGAGCTCTGATTGGTTCTTTGAGTCCTGCTAAAACGATTGACGATCACACAAATGACACTATGAATATTATGCAAAAATAAATAAATAAATAAAAATGACCAACCTCTTGAAGCACAGGTCTGTAAATAAAAGGACAACGTTTGGAATAAAGTAAAACAAACCTGTAGTAAAATGTAAAGAGAAATTGTACCTTTAGTTTTGGAGCAGCGCCACAGAAGCAGCAGCAGAATGAGTAAAAGCACTGCACACACAGCTCCAACCACCAACATCACAAGAAGAGAAGAGCGCTCTCCTTTAGACACAGGAACAGATGTAACCAACCACAGAGTGAGGGGGCAGCTTTATATTTTCAGAACTATTGCATGATTCAATTACTTTTACTGACTTTGAACCAACATCCAGCTCTCTGCAGACGTCACAGTTTTTGGTGCTGATTGTTGCTTTATTTGTCCCTCACATTTATAAAAGCCTTCGTCAGACCTGGACACTGCAGAGATGTTGAACTCTGGTTCAGTCCCATTTTGAATTATTTTTCCATTTTTATAAAACTGGACAGAAGTAAAAGTCCCTGTCTTGAGTTGACAGCTGAGAGTCACAGACTGTCCCTCCTTCACTGCACGCACTGGGCTCATAAGGATGATGTCACCTGTGAAGTTAAACATGTCAAACACATAAAACATTTAAAAACACTCACAAGTGTTTATATCAAACCCACTGTGGACTGAGATGTTGACGGCGTTGCTCATTTCTCCTGATCCAGACTCACACCAAAACACTGCACTGGTTTTCTCACGGAAACGAATCTCACAATTAGATTGATCTTTCCTCCTGTAATTATTACACTGTGGTGTAGAGAGTCTGTTGTTAGAAAAGCTCCTATAGACTGTCCTGTCGGCCCCAGAGGAGTTGAACCCACAACTCAGAGTGATGACATCATCAGTGAAGTGCTGTGCTCTGTCAGGACGGACCGAGAGAGACACTGGAGACTCAGCATCTGAGGAGCACAAGAGAGTCAGGCTTTAGTGAGTCAGGCTTTAGTGAGTCAGGCTTTAGTGAGTCAGGCTTTAGTGAGTCAGGCTTTAGTGAGTCGGGCTTTAGTGAGTCGGGCTTTAGTGAGTCGGGCTTTAGTGAGTCGGGCTTTAGTGAGTCGGGCTTTAGTGAGTCGGGCTTTAGTGAGTCGGGCTTTAGTGAGTCGGGCTTTAGAGAGTCAGGCTTTAGTGAGTCAGACTGTAGTGAGTCTGGCTTTAGTGAGTCGGGCTTTAGTGAGTCGGGCTTTAGAGAGTCGGGCTTTAGAGAGTCGGGCTTTAGAGAGTCGGGCTTTAGTGAGTCGGGCTTTAGAGAGTCGGGCTTTAGTGAGTCGGGCTTTAGTGAGTCGGGCTTTAGTGAGTCAGGCTTTAGTGAGTCAGGCTTTAGTGATGTACCTCCAGACCAGACAAAGGAGGGGTCACTGTATTCAGAGTAGAAGGCAGGGTTTCCTCGTGCCGCTCGACACACAAACGCTGCTGAGTTGTTGAGGCCCTGGAGGCTGAAAGAGTCCTGTTTAGAGCCGGCACTGGCCCCTGGGAGCCGCTCATATGTGGAAGACTCTGACTGAGGAACAGCCCTGTACCAGTGGAAGCTCCATCCTGCAGAGGGCGCTGTCACAGCACAACTCAGAGAGACAGAGGCCCCAGGACTGAGCCAGGACAGGGACACTGACAGGACAGGACGAGGGGCCCCTGAGGAGTGGAGGTTATATTTAGATCATCACATACAATGTCTTTGTATCATATAAATATAAACGTACTGTTAGACACATTTAGTGTAATCGGGCGGCTCCACTCAGTGACTGTGAGGGGCAGGACTCCTCTGCAGCTGTAGGAGCCGCTGTCACTCACAGAAGCTTTTATTATGGTCATTTCACTTTGTCTGTGCTTCAGGCTCTGTCCAGATTTCCTCCATTCAAACGTCCACTCAGCGTCTGCTCTGTGTGCGCTGCAGGTGAGAGAGACCTGCTCTCCAGGGAACAGCAGAGGCCAGAGGGGCTCCACAGAGACAGAGGTGCTGGACCCTGGACAAACAGTAAAAGGATATCACCGTGTTCTGCACAAACACATGGAAGTATAAGAGACATGTTGAACTGACCAAGGACAATGAGCCTGAACTTGAGGCTGTCCTCAGTGAAGTAGGGAGGGTCTCCTCTGTGGGCTCTGCACTGATACTCTCCTCCCTCTGACACTGTGACCTGTGCCTCAGGTGAAGACTCTCTGAAGAGCTGCTCATTTCTGCTCCAGTCATATTTCCACCCAGAGGAAGATGGAGAGACAGAGCAGAGCAGCTCCACACTGCCCCCTGTCTGCACCTGTGAGGGTCCACTCACTGTGACCTTAGGTTTGTCTGTAGAAACAGAATTACATCAAAACATGAACCTCATAAGTCAGTCCAACAAAGTTCATCATGTCTTCTTTAGTTTTATTCACAAATTGTTCTTCTTAATGACACATAAGTAGGAGATACATTCACCTGACATGTTTCGGCTTCTTTACTGAGAGCCTTCTTCAGAGGTTTTTGTCTCCAGCGTAGGTGGTGTGTCACAGCTGGTCCAAAAAGATTTGGACCTACTCTTACTTATGTGTCTTTGAAAAGAACGATTTGTGAATGAACCTCATAAATAAAACACACTCTTTGTTCAGAGAAAGTGCACTCACTCCGTACAGAGACAGAGACACTTGTGCTCCACACAGTGGTGTGGTGTGGTCCTCTCTGGGCTCTGCAGCTGTAGGTTCCTCTGTCAGACTCAGTCACTCTGGAGACAGTGTATTCTCTGGATGTTTGAGGGTTCATTTTGTTCCTGCTCCAGTGATAGGTCCACTCTGTGTCTGCTCCCTCCACCTCACACCTGAGAGTCAGACTCTCTCCCACAAATACCTCAGGCCAGTTTGGAGTCAGAGACACTGTGTTGGGGACTGTGTAAAAAGAGAAATATTGACAATCCATGAGGAGACAGTCATGCTCGTCACAGGGTCAGAGAAATGGACTCACCTGTTTCTGTGACAGAGACTGGACGACTTTGAGGTGTGAGGATCAACTGTCCCTGTCCTCTGCAGCTGTATTCTCCTCCTCTGGAGACACTGATTGTCTGTGAGGTTTTATCCAATGACTCTGTTGGATAATATCCACCTCTGAACCATCTATATCCCCCTGTAAACCCCTCTATGTCACAGCTCAGAGTCACACTGCCCCCTACTGGGTTAACTGAGGACACTGGTGTCACGCGGACAGAGCGTTGTCTCTCTGCAAAGAAGGAAATTGTGAATCAAAACAGAATATTAACTCTAAATCAGACCATGTTGTGGTTCAAAGTAGTTTGTTCAAATCCAGACCTGTTACTGTGAGTCTCCATGTGTTTGACTGGACTTCCTCATTGATCCCACAGGAGTACTGACCCTCATCTGATTTTGACACTTCACTGATCTTCAATTTGACTGATTTGTGTTGAAGCTGATGTTGAACAGATCCATCTTTGAAGAAGAATAACTGTCTCTGATCAGGACCAGAACAAACCAGAGTCACTGAGTCTCTCTGATACACAAACTGGACTGGAGTCTGCAGCTTCACATTGGCTTCTGTGGAACAGACGACACATTTAGAAAGGACTTTTACAAAGTATTATTATTGTTGGAAGATACAATAAATCTGCATCTACATCTGCATCTACATACATTTGCCAACATTTCAAATATTTTAACCCTCGTGCTCTCTTCATTTGAGCAATGCACATTTGACCAAAGAGTAATATATGTTTTCATATCAGAAAAAAAGCTTATTGTATTTTAAAAGAAAATTGCATAAATTGTATGTTAGGTGATGTTTTGGGCCATTCATGAAAGTTTCATAGCAATGAAATAAATAAATAAAAAATACAAGAAATCTAGATGGGATCAAATGGACCCGAAGATAAGGAGAGATATAGCAGCTACAGCATATAAGTAATAAATACATAATAAGAATATAAATAATATTTAACCAGCCTGTGCTGCAGGCTTCATGTCTTCTGCTCAAAAGCTGCAGTGAGGAACATTTTAGCAACAGCATCATTCTCCTGCTCCTTTGTAAAGTCAAAGTGAAATGACACTCACCCCATACAGAGACAGAGACCCTTGTGCTCCACACAGTGGTGCGGTGTGGTCCTCTCTGGGCTCTGCAGCTGTAGGTTCCTCTGTCAGACTCAGTCACTCTGGAGACGCTGCATTCTCTGGATGTTTGATGAAGGTTCATTCTGTTCCTGCTCCAGTGATAGGTCCACTCTGTGTCTGCTCCCTCCACCTCACACCTGAGAGTCAGACTCTCTCCCACAAATACCTCCCCCTGACTCACACTCACAGTCGGGGCTAAAAGATTAAAAGTAGAAAAGTATTAATATTGTTCAAATAATGGTTTGTGACAAAAAGATGATCTGTTTAAAATGTGAAAATATCAATTATAAATGTTAGTATTCTTAATATTCAACAATGACATCATTACTTTGTTTTGTGATCACATGATCCTCCTCTCTGTCCTCCAGATTCACAGCCTGTGGAGGAACATCCAGAGTCGCCCGATCACCTGAGGAGCACAAAAGTCAGAGTTAAGAACAAACCAGAGAAGCAGAGCTCAAAGGCAAGGCAAGGCAAGTTTATTTGTAGAGCACAATTCATACACAAGGCAATTTAAAGTGCTTTACACAACAGGAAAAGTTGCATTAAAATCACAAAACACAAACACACAGAATAATTTTAAAATAAAGCGCTTTAAAAGAGAAGAGTGCAGATAGATCTTTCAGTCGTATGCACATCTAAACAGAACTGTTTTTAGCCTGGAACATTGTCAGAGTGGAGGCCTGTCTCACATCTTCAGGGAGACTGTTCCAGATTTTAGCTGCAAAAAACTGAAATGCTGATTCCCCATGTTTAGTCCTGACTCTGGGCACCAGCAGGAGGCCGGTCCCTGAGGTCCTCAGAGTACGAGATGGTTCATATGGCACTAACATGTCAGAGATGTACTTGTGAGAGGTGCTTGGCCGTGGAGAGACTTGAACACAAGCAGAGCTGCTTTAAAGTCTATTCTCTGAGCCACAGGAAGCCAGTGCAGAGACGTGAGCACAGACTAATGTGGTCGTACTTCCTGGTATACACAGTTAAAGATAAATGGCCTGTTTGTTTGATGGTCGAACTCAAATATACATTAAACAAGAGCCTAAACAACAACATGTGGTTCTTTTTAAATACCATATTGTTATAACAGGGACAAGGATTTTCTGGAAACTGAATGAGGATTAATCAATCATTGCCTTTTGCTGTATTCTACTTCAAACTGTAACTCTAGCCACATTTTTTTTATCATAATGTAGTGAGATTTACACAATGATTTGAAGTTTGTCAAAAATTAGTCGAAAATTAATGAATTCAAGATTTCATACAGTATAGTTTACATGTTCTTATTGAATAAATGTGATTACCTGCTGTTTGTTTGCAGATGACGACAAAAAACACTGAAATATAAACAGAACAAACACAACAATGTCTCCTGTTGTAATCCAGGTCCAAACTATTTAATTGTGTAGTAAATGTTACTCACAGATGAAGTGCAGTGTCCAGAGCAGAGAGGCTCCCATCCTCACAGTCTGAACAGGCTCTGAGTCTCTTTTGATGAAGGTCACATTTGATGCACTTCATGATTTAACTGGACTGACTTTGACATTGTGTTTCCTTCCTTTTCACACCACACACCCTGAAGCAGCATTTGACCAAACAAGGAAACAAGTACAACGCAGTAAAAATATCAGCTTCTACTTTGTTGTATTGAGGAGGTGGTTAATAAAACACATGCACAGATTTGTGAGTAAAACACTTCAATGACTTTTGTTCTGTTAAATTAAAGCTTAAAGTTCAGCAGAGAGCGATCATCAATGCACCGGATAAAGTCTCCAAATGTGTGACAGAACAACCTCAACCTGTGACTTTAAAAGAGTAAAAAGTCATCAATTAACACGTCATTGTTATTGCTTGTTTATCC
This sequence comes from Rhinogobius similis, assembly GCA_019453435.1. NCBI lineage: Eukaryota > Metazoa > Chordata > Actinopteri > Gobiiformes > Gobiidae > Rhinogobius > Rhinogobius similis. The sequence goes on along the minus strand of CM033640.1, from coordinate 18,380,504 downwards.
AATCATTTTCCAGAGAAGTGCACACTTAAAATAGCAGACCTGTAGTTTCCTCTTGGTTTGTGCGTGTGATCGATCTCAACAACTTTATGCGTCAATAAAACTCCATGCCAGTATTTTTGCTTGTATTTACTACAAGGAAATCTTTCAAAGTCAACATTTTTCTAGCATCTGCACAGTCAGCAAACAGGTTTATTACCAACAGTTGATATTCTAGTTGCAGCTGAGCATTAAATCTATGAAGTATTGTCAATAGTTGAGTGAGCAGGGGTTTGGCTGCACTCTTGGTGAAGCTGAGACACTGTACTCTTGGCCTCTGATGTGTGATTTCCTCACATTAGAAGTGAGAAGAAGCTCTGCTCAGAGGAACATCCGATTTTCAATTTGGAGAACAAACTGATGATGCGTCATCCCAGAATGACGGATTTGACTGGAAATAGAAGGGTTACAGCTTTCTTTTTATATTTAACATCTCCATAAGCTTGATTGTTTGCTTTTTATCAGATGGTTTATAAATGAAAAAATAAATAAATTAAGAAAAAGTCTGATGTCCCACTGGTGGAACGACCTCATAATGGAAGGCTACAGTTGAACTGAAATCTTGAATATTGTTGAAGGGAAAGTAGGATGAGCCAGAGGATTATGTTCAAGTTTTCTTAATGTCTTTATTTATTTATCAGGAACAAAACACGTTACAAAACAAAGCCTGTTTATAGAAAGTTCTCATTTTAACTCCCGCCCCCTGTTGGGCTTTTCTGCACCAACAAACATCAGTGAAACGTATATGAGTTCATTCTTTGACACAAATGTTCCACAAAATGACCCCTTTTTATAACTTTAATGCCATACTGTGCAACATTCCAGGACGTCCCAGTGGAAAAGTGTCACAGTGTGGCTTTAATAGTCATTGGTTGATAAACAGAATAATAAGGAGTACAGGCCTGACACAGAGAGGAGCAAAGAGGAAGCTGAGGGCAGAGTGAGCCTCTTGTTTGTGAGTAAATGTTCACCACAGACTTCACACAGTCCACTCACACAGACATTTAATATCACAAGAAAACTACAGCCAAACCCCTGCTCACTCAACTATTGACAATACTCATCCTCAGAGTCTGAACGGCTCAAACCAAACACCACAAACTCATCTCTTTTGACAGGGTAAGGTATACTTTATTGTCCCACGTTGGGGAAATGTGTCTTGGGCACTTCATACAGTCACACAATCAGTAAAACAAACAGGCACAGGAAAAAACATGACAAATAATATCAATCAAGGACCCTGCCACACTAGAAGGTTCTGTTCACCTACACTTCGCCTGAACCTCGGCCGATGGGAGCGTCTCAAACTCTGAGTGTAAGATCAACTCATAAAGGTTAGATTCAGGCTGTTTAAGGCAAGACAACCTGTCAAAATGTTATTGTTGTTTTTGTTTTTTGGTCAGTTCACTCTCTCAACATATTGGGTTTCTCTTGGAAGCGACAAACTTGTCCAATCTGCTCCTAAAGATGTTTTAATATTTCATTTAATGCACTCCATCCATACATTTCCACAGGGCGTTGTGCTGTTTTCCTGTGAGAGTGAATGTTTTTCTTTCTTCTATATGTAAGCATTACATGTAATACATGTTTTTCTTTAATGTATGTGAGTAAACTACAGGAGAAGATTCAAACTGATGTCTTTAAAGGTTATATTTGTTCCTATTCACCAAGGACCAACAGACTACAAGGTTTATGCACAAGCTGTTATATTCTGTAAACCACACTATTTGTTGCTTGACTGTTAAAGCTGACACTTCCTCCTTTTCACACTGCACTTGATAAACCGACACTGAAATAAACTACTAAAACAGAACCAAGAAGACGCAAATAGATAAAGAATGTTTGCGTTTTAGTTTTGCTTCCCTATTAAGACCAAACCACTTCATAACTTGGTGATTACTTTAATCAAATTGTTTTATATTGAATTTAAACAAACATATACATTTATTATCATTTTACATTACATTCATTGTGAACTGCAGATTTGATCTAAAACAACCCACAACATTATGATCCATTATGCTTTTCAATGATTTTGTTTCAGAAAAATTTCTGTGCAACATGAACCTGAACAGGACATATAAAGGGGGTGTTTACATTCACTTTAACTGGGCCCTGTGCCTCAAAAGCATGACCAGGCCATTCAGAAGGTTAAATGCTCCTCCAGTCTGTGTTGAGCTAGAGTTAGGGCTCGTGCATGCTTTACCGGCTGCGTCCAGCAGGGGGCAACATTTTCAATTGAAAAAGTGTAATAACGTTATAATCGGGTCCATTTGATTTTTTATTGTATTTCTTATTTCATTGCTATGACACTTTCATGGGTGGTCGAAAACATCACCTAACATAAAATTCATGCACATTTGTTTCTTTTTGTTTTCCTGATATGAAAATGAATATTGCTCTTTGACCAAATGTGCATTGCTCAAACAAAGAGAGCATGAGGGTTAAAAGCCCTAAAAATGTTTTTAGTGCAGAGCCGTTTGCGGGGATAAGTGTCAGGTGAAAACAGAAATGACCACAGCACTAAACTAAAGCTTGAATCATAATACAGGATTTCTCGAACATGCATAAATAAAACACAGTCTGAGTAAACTAATGATAAGGTCAGTTTTGCTTCATTTTTCTTTGTATAAAACAAGAAACATATCTGATTTGTATTTATTTAATGTACTATTTCCAGACAACAACACATCGTCAACAGTCAAACCTTTGTGTTGTTCTTGGCCGTGGCCTGCAGATGGCGCTGTTGCTTCACACGTTAGGCCTTCTGATCATGCTGTACAGTGTCTGGACTTGATCAGACCGCTCCACCTGCCTTCGCTCCTCCGATGTCTCTGGTGGCATCTCCTCACAGTTTTTTGCCGCTGAACCTGGCAGTGGCTCCAACACGCAGTAAATCGTGCTCACGTTTCCATTCGGTTCCTCTTGGTCCGAGTTCTCGTCGGAGTTTTGCGGATCCACGTTTTCATAGGAGACTTCAGCTTGAGCCGAAGATGTGGAGATTCTTGGTTGAGAATGCTGCTCCAGTGGTTGGCTTTGGATCACCCGTGGCTGTGATAAAAAGGTTTTAGTGTTTTCTGTGGAAGCCTAACTGATTAAAGGTGCACTGTGTAACTTTTCAGGTGGAGGGATTGTTCCACCGTGTAACATTTAACTGAGCGATCATGCATTTATTCAGTTGCAGGTGTTTTTGTTGTAATTTGGCCTGGTCTAGATACTGTAATCCTCTTTGGAGACAAGGAAAAGAAAAGTTACATAGTGCACCTTTAAATTGGTTGTTTGGTTTTTGGTTGATTTCCTCTTACCTGTTTTTTACATCTTGTTAAAGTGAACGTTTTAGTCCCCAAACAAATGAAAACAAATGCAACAGGAACTAATGTAGCTGCAGCCAATATCCAGAACAGATACTCGAGCAAACTGTGTGATTCTTCAGCTTCAAAACTGAAACCTGGGAAGAAGAAAAAAAAGTATGGAGAATTTTAGCACAACTTTTGCAAATAAAAGGCAACATAAAGCAAGGATGGAGGGAAGATGAATGCAAAAAGTTACTTTTTGGAGAATTTGTGTGAATCAACTTTTTTTCGTCACAACAAGGAGGAGAAGCAGTTTAAAATAAACTACACAGATCGTAGAAAGGGTTTCAGAGGTTGTCATCCGGACGCTGTTTAAAGATCGAGACGTTTCGACTTTTATCCAAAAGTCATTGTCAATCAGAGAGCTGGTATGGGAACTTGGGCTTATATGCTACTCTAAGTAGTGGGAGTCCTGCCCCCAGGGAGGAGTCACTGAATACCTGTCTTTGTTAGAAAATTGTTTGTTTGTCACCTGGGACTTAATTAATTGGTCTATCTTGTTTGATTAATAGTTAGCCTCACCTAAACTAGGTGAGGCCAATGATTGACAATGACTTTTGGATAAGAGTCGAAACGTCTCGATCTTTAAACGGCGTCCGGATGACAACCTCTGAAACCCTTTCTACGATGGACCACACCTGGACGAATGAGGGTTTACATCGACAAACTACACAGATGTAAAGATGAATGAACTGAAACATAAGAGAGTTTTCATCTAATGATGTCATGTGGTCACAGCGGCTAATTTACAGGATTACTCAACTTTACAACAAATCTGAATGTTTTTATTTATTTATACACATTTTAAAATTCAAAAATTCTGCTTTGTATATAGGACCTTTAACAACCCTTATAATTGCAAGATAGGGACAAAGAACCAATGACATTCAGCAACTTTTAATCGCTCAAAAGATAGAGCCTTTGAATTTAAAGTGCGTAAGACAAGTTTTTAAGGTTTTCTAATTTAGACTTAATTTTGTGGTATAAAACATGTTGTAAATAGAGATAAAAATTAAGTTGAAAAATATGTTGGAATTTACAGGGCATAAAGCAATGTTCCAAAACATGATGACGTCACACCAGGGAAAATGATATCGAAATGTTTGGCACTTACACCAGGCATCTCAACCTCGCGGCCCGGGGGCCAAATGCGGCCCTCAAGATGATTTCTGGTGGCCCTGAGATGATTTTTAATTTGTATTATAAATGGCTCGCCGATGAAACTGATGATGAAATAAAAGTGATACCATATTCTGTATTTGTCATTGATCATTTCGGTCACATTTGAGGAGTTTAGATTTAGATTTATTTATTTAAAAGGGACAGTGCATATTGATGAACATAGAATGTAAATATGCCAGAGTTAGCCATTGGCTACTTTCCATCTGTAGTCCCTGGCAGATCAGGACAAAAAACAACATATAAACACACATTCCATACAAATGACATATGACAACATTAGACTTAAACAACACTTCAGAGACAATGATCACAGACCTGGCTCTTCTTGAGCCAACGTTTCAAGTTTGTCTTAAATGAGTTAATTGTCAGACTGTCTCTGATCGCAGCTGGGATGCTGTTCCAAATCTCTGTGCCTTTGACTGACAGCACTTGTTGACTGAACACTGTGCGTCTGAAAGGAACTGCACAGTGGCCTTGAGTAGAGGCTCTGGTCACTCTGTCGCTTGTCCCAGATCTGAATTTAATAAACTCATTCAGGGCTGGTGGAGAAAGCCCATGTAGACTTTTATAAATTGAACAAGCTAATTTGAATTTTTTTAAATTGTCAAAACTTAAATAGTTGTACTTATGAAGTTTAGGCCTAGTGTCCAACATTTTTGCTTGGGGACATTTATGGAATTTCCCTGTGTGATGTCATGATTTACAACCAGGAAGTAAAATATAAAACTTAATGCCAAACTGGGATAAAATTGGTAACATTTTGAGTAAAATCTTAAACGTAATAATCTTAGCTGAGTCTTAGTGCGTAGTATTTTAGCACTTTAAAGACACTTTGTTCTACATTGGCTATAGGTTAAAGGTGCACTATGTAACTTTTCTGGTGAGGAGTCCACCACCTGCTCGTAAGTGTATTTATCTCCATGGAGACGAGCAGGCCAAATCTCTGGAAAGCCGATGCCGCACACAAAAAGAATGCAGGTGTTACACTGTTTAGCAACGAAAACACCCGCTATTAAAGAAAAATCCCATAGAGCACCTTTAATTGTAAACGCTGACCATACCACTCTTTCTGTCATAATGTTGGACTTACTCACACAATTCTTCGATCTTTTGTGACGTCGCTTTTGAGCTGACGTGATTGTTGCCGGTGCAGGTGAGAGTCTCGTTGTCCAGGGAGACGGTGACGTTGAGGTCAGTGAAAGATCGGTGAGCAGGTCGACATCCGTGTTCGTCGCACTCCGACCAAAGTCTGTGGTGCTGGACGGAGCAGTTCACAGTGAAGATGCAAACGCCCACAGAGACATTGGCCACAGTGACATTGCCCACAGTGACACTCATGGCAGGTTTAGGAACTGCATCTGTGGCAAGAGAAACAAGAATGAAAGCCCATTATTAAAGGGGAAATATGATGCAATTTTGAAATATTGTTTTTAGCCTTTAAACATGATCTTGAATACCTTAAGTTTGGCATTGCATGGTTTAGAACAAAAAAAAAAAAAAACGTTTACAAAAACAAAATGAACATCTGTATCTGCTTCTGTTTGCCCTGGAACTTACTGAGTTTAGGCGCAATCTACTGGCTACACAGCGCATATACAAACTAAACACGTTATTACTCAAGCCTTTGTGAAGAAGCATGAGTTAAGCTAGCAGTTACAGTGAAAACAGTAGAAGATTCTTGGATAAGTAGCGTCTAAAATCGGAAAAATGTCATCGATCGAGGGAATTCAGCAGAGAGTGTTTTTGGCGGTTGGAGAGGATTTTCTAACCAGCACTCCTCAAAATGGTGGGAATGAAGTTAAATGCAACTCCAGGTATGTTTTTGATGACAGAACATTATCTCAAAAGCTAAAAAAAAAAGCTCAAAAAAAGTCACTGTAGCATAATATGTCTCCTTTAAAAGACTTAGAAATAACCAGAGAGGCGTCTGGCTGCATGTGTCCAAAAATAACCAATATCAACACGCACGGCACCTTATGTTTTTAATTAATTCCTCTTCTTGTTCATTTATAACTAGGTAAAAACTAAATTAAATATTTGGCTATCCGCTGATTAATCTTAACTAAATGTGATGATTAGAATTTGTCTCGTGCTGTGAAGTGTATATATAGATATTACAGCACCACACGCTCTGTACGTTATCGCTTCTAATGTCTAATGTTAGTGGAGTTGAAGTGGAGTTTTTAAGTAACATGTTATGAAAAACTAGGGGTGAAGTTTACTGTTAATCGCAAATTTAATGTGAATTTGTAGATATAGATCCATCGTCAATAATGATGGAGACTGGAATCTGACAATGAAGAACACGAGGAGGAGCTGGAGCTTTTTAAAATCGTATTTGTTTGTGTGGAAGACGTGGTGGATGGGAGGGGCTTTGTTTTTTTTTATGAATGTAATGAGATAAATGTAATGCATGTAATCTTTCTTTCAAGTTTTAAATTTTTTCAATACTGTTTTTTTTTTTTCCCGATTATAATGTTCAATATTTTGATCTGCAGTGCTTTCAATATTTCCATAAACTGCCAATCTTTCATTCAGTTTGAATGTTTTCTGATTGTTTTTAAACATATTTTTACTAACCTCTTACTTAGGTTAGTAAAAAGTAATATTGCGGCGTAACCTTTTTTTTAATTAAATTATTATTTTCGTCTGCGCAATGTACTTCTGGACCTGTAGGTTAAGGTGCCTCTTGGTTAAGGTCTGCGGGGCTGGCGACTCTGGATTAAGGTCTGCAGCCAGACACTCTTGGAGAACCATGCCATACGCTGGAGAACAGTGGGAGATATTTGCTGAAAGAGTGTTTGTTGTTGTGCCGGTTTCTTTCGTTGTCTTCACTGGGTTAGCCTATTCTCACACAGCAGAACCGGAAGCAGGTATTTAAGTGCGTCTAACTAGTTCCTCGCTCTCACAAACCCTTTGGCACATTGTTAACATCCGCTATTATTCATTTTCAGGTACGGGCTCCGATTTAGAACAACGCTTTTGAGATGGCGAAGTGAAAGTCCAGCGACCGTGCAAGGTTTTTCCAAGGTTATTATTTCGTCTCTTATTTTCAGGTCGACGAGGCAATAAATACTTCATTATTAGAGTACAGCAAGCAGTGGTCTCATTTAAGATAAGATAAGATAAGATAAGATAAGATAAGATAAGATAAGATAAGATAAGATAAGATAAGATAAGATAAGATAAGATAAGATAAGATAAGATAAGATAAGATAAGATAAGATAAGATAAGATAAGATAAGATAAGATAAGATAAGATAAGATAAGATAAGATAAGATAAGATAAGATAAGAGAAGAGAAGAGAAGAGAAGAGAAGAGAAGAGAAGAGAAGAGAAGAGAAGAGAAGAGAAGAGAAGAGAAGAGAAGAGAAGAGAAGAGAAGAGAAGAGAAGAGAAGAGAAGAGAAGAGAAGAGAAGAGAAGAGAAGAGAAGATAAGATAAGATAAGATAAGATAAGATAAGATAAGATAAGATAAGATAAGATAAGATAAGATAAGATAAGATAAGATAAGATAAGATAAGATAAGATAAGATAAGATAAGATAAGATAAGATAAGAGAAGAGAAGAGAAGAGAAGAGAAGAGAAGAGAAGAGAAGAGAAGAGAAGAGAAGAGAAGAGAAGAGAAGAGAAGAGAAGAGAAGAGAAGAGAAGAGAGAAGATAAGATAAGATAAGATAAGATAAGATAAGATAAGATAAGATAAGAGAAGAGAAGAGAAGAGAAGAGAAGAGAAGAGAAGAGAAGAGAAGAGAAGAGAAGAGAAGAGAAGAGAAGAGAAGAGAAAGAGAAGAGAAGAGAAGAGAAGAGAAGAGAAGATAAGATAAGATAAGATAAGATAAGATAAGATAAGATAAGATAATATAAGATAAGATAAGATAAGATAAGATAAGATAAGATAAGATAAGATAAGATAAGATAAGAGATCCTTTATTTGTCCCACAATGGGGAAATTTCAATGTTGCAACACACAGTTTAGAACAGGAATGAATGAAATAGGCGCATGCAATAAAAATAGAATAAATAATTTCTAAACATGGTAATAAAAATACAATATAAAGTATAAAGTGCACACTCTTATTTACAGTAGGTGGCTGACTGGGAATAAATAGTAAAAAATGGCAAATAAAGTGGCTTAAGTGTATTGTTATATACAGTAAGTGACTATAGTGAGGTAAAAGTGTTTTAATAGTATGTTAAATTATATTGCACATGATTATAACAGGTGAATGACACATGTTACAGTATTTTTGTCACCAAGTGCTGCTTTTACAATGTACTGCGGGAAAACAATAAAATAAAAGCAGGTACCCCAGCTTTAGTATAGTCTCAGTCTTACTTTGTTATGCAGAATACTACTTAACTCTTTAATTATATTTTTATTATCATTATTTATTATTAATTATATTGTTTGATATTGTTAAATGTTGTGCCATTGGGAGTAACTTAGCTTTGGACCCATTGCCGTTATGTCGAAATAAAGACAATGTTGTGTAAGTTGTTGACATGCAAAATTAGATTATCAAGTGTATCATTTATAGAAAAAAAACAGCAAATAAAACATTAAAATTATGAAAAGTGATGTTCAAATAAGGGTATAAGATGATGTTTCTGCACAAAAACCTGACACAACACAAACTTTGAGAGGAATTGAACCTGCAAGAAGATGTTGCTCACCCGTTTGTGGAATAACCTTGCATGACTCATTGGTACTGAAAGTCGAGAATTTACACACAAAACGCCAACACGGGATTTGTTTGGTGAAGGTTTATGAAGTGTAAAAATACAAAAGAGCTTAAGGCGAGACACTACAGGCAATTTTTTGTTTTTTGGTCAGTTTCCTCTCTCAACAAATCGGCTTTGATGTGGAAACGACAAACTTATCCAGTCTGCTCTTAAATGTTTTATTGTTCCATTTAATCCACTTCATCCATAGATTTCTCTGGGACATTGTAAATTCAAAGGCCGTTTTCCCGTGAGGGACACAAGGATCGCCACTTGAAGTAGCTCTTACACCAAACTGTACAATCTGGGACTCAATAAGAGTTTGGCGAAACATACAGAAGGATTTTTTAATATCTAATTCTAAAACAGATCTATTTAAGTTTTAAGTTTAAAAAATGAGGCAATTTTCAGTCCAATCTAGTTTACCTAGAAACTAAATAAGAAATCCAAAATCCCCTCTGTACATTTTTTAAAATAACTGATACGTGTACAAAAAGAACCAACGAACTGAAACCTGGTTCTTTCCATTTTTCAGTTATATGTCCCAAATATGTGTATTTTCTTTTGCCATTTTTACACATAAAATGCCTTATTTCTACACAAAAACATTACATGAAAAAACCTGTAATATATTTTTTCTACAAACTACAGGAGAACTTTCAAATTGATATCTTTAACATTTTTCCCCATTCACCTGCAACGTCTCATCTTAAAATGCATTAAGGGGTTTAGGTGTGTTTAGGTTTTGTTTAAAAATGCGTAATAAATAAATCAAGTCGCACAATTTAGGAACATATTAACTGCACATTGTTTGTAGACACATGTTTTAAGAATAAATCGCACTTACCTTCAACAATAAGTCTGTATCTTTTGCTTATGTCGGCAAAGTTTTTCTCGCAGGAAAATGTATAGATCACATTATCTTTCTCTGTCAAATTTTTGATGCACAACGTGGCACTGGACTCGTTATAATGCATTTTCTTTTCAAACTTGGGATTCATTTTATTGTTTGAAAAGAGAATTTTTTTGTCATGCATCCATTTGGCAGATGCATAGGGCGGCTGTACTCCAGGGTCCAGACAAACCGATTGACTTTTCATTCCATAAAGTGTCTCCTCTGCACTTATCTCTGCACAAAGAGTTCAAAACAGCACATATCACAAAATTAAATACCGTTATTACCGTAAATATTGCAAGATTCTACATGTAAACAAACTAAACTGAACATAATACTGAAAGTCTGTTACCTAAAAAGAAGAGGAGACTCCATAGTAAAAGTATCATTGTTTTTCCAGTGCTGTTGTTGGTGGTTGTTCAGAAGAGTGAAACGGGACGATAAAGAAAAGCAGCAGATGTTCAGGAAACGTGCAACTCGACCGAATCACATCCTGTTCGTTTCACTGTGGTTCAAAGTAGAATACAGTATGCCCCAACACCGAAAGTATGAAGTTCTTACACTGTTAAGCTGCGTAGTACTCAGTTATACGAGCTTTTTACTAAATCACACTTCTGGGAGTTGTTTTCACACGCCGTTTACTTCTACTTGGATAATAGTTTGAAGTAACTGTTCTCTATCTTAGTTTGGGTTTAAGTTTACAAAGACAAAAGCTTTACAATGACAGTATTCAAGTGCCTATGTGTGACAGGTTTTATGGTTTTAGAACTTAAGAATGCCTTTATTTGGTGTATTGATACCTGTTGTAAATATAAACTATAGTTTTACGCCAATCAAGTGGACGTTTGTGGAGAAAAGCTGAAAAATGTGTCGACAGGAAGTAAACATAGATTGATGACATCACACGAGGGGGAGACTCGCTTCCATCCGTTTACCCTTTTAAACATTAACTAAACAAAATGTGCATGTATATATAGTTTGACATATATAAATCAAATGACAAAACAAAAAAAACGGGATACATTAATATATAAATGAATGAATCATATCTGCATTTTAGTGAAATGTGAAATTAAATGGGCACTTTAAATGTCTTTCTTGCACTGCTTCTTCATATATGTATTTGTTTTTCTCATTTTTGTGGTCTATCCTTTAAAAATAACACCACGTATCGTTCATTATTTTTGTATGTTTTGTTCCTTAAGTTAGATTGACGTCAAATTATAAATAGATATCATGCCCAGACAGTTATTGTTGGTGTATTTCTTTTACTCTCATAATTTCTGGACCACTACTTTGCATCTGAGTAATACTGTTTTTACGTACTCAGTTATATTTATTTGAGTATTACAGTATGTCTGAATGCTGGTACATTGTTTAATGCAGATTATTTCACACGGTTCATTTTCAAATTAGGAAATAAGGATAAAATTATACACTTTTTTCTATTTACTTGTTTTAATAAAAGGTAAATTATCAGTTTATATCGCAATCATTTTTCTAACTTAGACATTCACTATTCAGCTGTACGCGATGAATGGTGCAGAGGAGTCTTATCTTGCTCAAAGACACAACAACAGGATGCAGAGTAGAGAGTAGAGAATCGAATCTGCAACTTTCCGGTTAGTGTTTACGTCACTGTATCTGCACTTGATGAAATGCACTGGAAACACTCGAGATTAAAGACAGCAAACAAATCCGTCTTTAATCTTGAGTGATTCAGATTCACCACTGCCTCCTCTTCAAACGTAAACCCCCGCAGAGAAAACTAGCACAAATAACATGGAGTTGAACCCACAACCCTCTCGTTTTGAATCGAGAGACAAACCCACTCGTCTGGGATAATAAATCAAGACAAAAGAACGTTATATCTTACAATTTATTTCTGATTTATTGTCTACTTCCAGTGAATAAGGACCAAAATGATCATATTCAAGTTGCTGTGTGTTATTTTGTTAATATATAAAACAGTTTGATATTCACCTACATAAAAGGTGTGTCTGGTAAGGCTGCCAGCAATGTATTAAATATTAAAACTGACCGTATTTTACAAAATGTACAGAGAAACAAGTATGCTTAAATGCATACAGTAGGCACAGTATAAACAAAATAAAATCACATCTCACAGTGCAATTATTAAAAAAGTTAGTCTGACTTTTTCATCAAAATGTACAGTTTACAATCCAGTAAGAAAAAGTGCTTAGTATTGTTATTTGACTAACATTTATGATCATTTCTAGTGCAATGTTATAAGAAAGTTACTGAGTATATATATATAGTACCATGTGGTTTTGAATTCCCTTGTTAAAAATAATAAAAAAAAAACATGTTGTACATTTGTAGGTAGTTCAAACAGTGTCCACAGGTAGAAACTTATGCCCACAATCTTCAACTGTAACTTGGTATTTGACATTTTACTGCAGTGATCACGTCTGCCTGTTCAAGTAACATGTTAGTTAGTTTCTTTTGTTGAAGCTGCCAAGGTTTTAAACACTTAAGTGGCTTCCCTTGAATGTTTTTACACGTTTTTGTTTTTACAATCTCATTTAAATTTCCTTTAGTATTTGGGCCTGTTATTATACATTTTAGTGTTCATTTAATGTGATGTTTTGACTTGGTTTGGGCCTGTTCTGGTTCTGGAGTAGTCCTGATTAAGTCAAGGATTAGTTCTGGGTTTAATCTCAGTTTAGTCTGTTTGTTGTGTGAAACATTGAATTCCTTTAAAGGTAAAAGTCAGTGTATTACCCCATTCGTCCAGGAGTGTTACATCGAAGAAAAGGTTTCAAAGATCGTCATCTGGACACTGTTTTGAAAAATCAAGACGTTTCGACCTCCATCCAGAAGTCATTCTCATTCAGTGAGATTATTAAAGGTAAACTAAACTGGCCTTTAATAAACATATACTTTTGAAAATCATTTTAATGGCTAATTGAGTTGTTTAGAACTCAATTATAAACACACTTGGGCAACGCACATCTTAAATCTATGTTTGACTTTGATTTCCATCTGTTCATATTGACATAACCATAACCCAGCTCTATGCAGCCAATGGATTTGATTTTGTCATTCTCTATTTTATCTGTCTTGGAGCATAATGATATAGCCACACAACAAAATGAAAATTAGTATTTTTAGCAAAGTATTACAGTAACTCAGACCTTGATTTAAAGGACACATATTACGCATTAATTGTGCTGTTTTTTTGCCTTTGCTTTTGGCATTTAGCAGAACTTAACAAACAGTGCTAGTGTTTAGAAACACACATTATTTTCATTGTTCTGCTCCTCCTGTTTGGATTCGGTGTTAGCTCGCAATTGACTGGCAGTCATGGGAATGAGCCATGGATTAAAAAACCAACCCATTTAAGCAACGTGGCAAGTACGATGAACGTGAACGTGATTTCATGGCTGAAAAGCTCAGAACGAGTGATTTATGACTTTAAAACTGCACGGGAGACCTCAAGAAACTAAGTGATTTCTGAGGCTCAGAGCAAGACAACCTTGTCAACAGGATTATTGAACCAAATGTAATTTAATCAAAATACATCTTGAGTTCTATGTTTTTGATGAGGGAACAACAGTATAACATGAATAAAAGTGAAACAAAAGTTAATTTAGCACGATATGTGTCCTTTAACATCAAGCACAACGTAAACAGTACATGTGTCCGGCTTTGCTGCGTGTAGAGTTTGTTCTTTGTGGCATACCTGTGATATTTACATCAACTTTCGGTTTCAGTAAGATTTGCAGACTGGCAGTTGTTTCGCTTACGTAAAGTGGTTTTCCTGCCTTCTGGTCCATCCCTTTGCAAAATGTATTTTAGCAGCGGTCCGTACCATTTCATGTTTCAGTTTTGTGCCAACTTTCCCGCACCTTTACACGTTACTGATTCGAACGCTGAGTGGGCTGCTGTCCCGAACACGCCCTCTCTCCTTCCCTTTTTCCTCCCCGCGATACTTTTCCTCCAAGCGCATTTTCTCCGGATCGGCTCCTCCGTCTCTGCTGCCTCTGGACTGGGACGTGGGGCTGGGCTGCAGAGCTTGTTTGAGAAAAGGAGGAGGCGTTTTCGTTTTGGCTACTTTGTCGAAGAAGGCGAAATCGGCCACGTATTTTCCGGAGGGGGACAGGGAGACCACGGGGGGGAACTCGTAGCCCCACAGGATCTCGTCGGGGAGGTAGGACGTCCGGACTTGGCAGGTGGCGGAGGTGGGCTCGATGGTGGCGCTCAAAATCACCAGCAACTCAAAGTCAGCGAGTTCAGGGTCTGTCCAGCCACCACCTAAGACAAGAAAAGAAAAATAATATAATAGTGCTGATTTTTAGACAATGGTAAAAATTCTGTGGTTATAGTGTTTGTCCACAAAAACATTCACAGTAAAAACTTATAACGTCATTATTTTTAAAGGTGACATATCAGGCAGAATCAGCTAAAATAAGCTTTTAATCTTGTTACTGTGGTGTTTCCTCATCATTAGTTTCCTAAAAGTTGTATTTTTATTGATTTCTGCATGTTTGAGAAATCCTGTATTTTCCTGCAACTGGAGCTCAAGTGCTCTGAAAATTCCTGTTTTCACCTACCCCCTATCCCCGCCCACATCCCTATACTTACTTGTGATTATTTGAAACATTAAGACTCGGAGCAGCACATGTAAAGGTCTAAAATGTCATAGACACTTTACAAAAATACAAACCTGTAAATGACAATCCAGTGCTCGTTATAATTAAATGTCACTATTCAGAGGCGGGGCTTATTATTTCTGCAGTTTTGAACAGGAAGTCAATGGATTTGTTTCTATTATGAAGCCGTTTTAGGTCAAGATTGAAAGCAGTTTGAAATGAACAATATGTAAAATGATGATCCATCTATTTATGTCATTGTTCAGTAAGTACCTGATAAAAACATATGTCTCCTTTAAAATGAATAATTATTACAAATAAATAGCACCGCAAAACACCATGCTGTTCAGATGAAATGTGTCTAAGTAAGTATCATTTATGAGTCATGAAGATGTTAATCATTCAACTCTGTAGTTTACAGCAGTGTTTCTCAAACTGTGGTACGTGTACCACTGGTGGTATGCATACCTCTTCTGGTGGTACATGGACACCTCTTCAATTGTAATGTTTACTTCATTTAGAGTACATTTTATTCACATTTTTTGCCCTTCCTTGAGTAAATTTCTAATTAAAGCTACTGTGGCAGTGGTGTATTCCTACTCAAGACCTGGTTTAGCTCTAATTTAGCCCTGAAATAGTTATAGTATACTGTTATACTGTTATAGACCAAGTTTAGATTTGGTGGTGCTCAAAGAGTGAAATATTTTCTTTGGTGGTACTTGGGGTAATAAAAATTGAGAACCACTGGTTTACAGTATTGTTTGTTACGGCACACGACATAACTTTTCTAGAAGAGGATATGCCACCTGCTTGTCTCCATAAAGAAACATATGGTCTTCTCATGGAGACAAACGCTTGACACCACCAGGCCAGGTTACAGGTCAGATCTGTGGAGAGGCCATGAAGCTCACAGTGAGAGGGCTTGTTTTTCAGGCTATTTTAGAGGAATAAAAAGGACATACTGTGGAACATTCTGGGCAAAGCAACAACATTTCTATCAAGACAAGCTGGTCGTGTACCACCATCCAGAAAAGTTACAACGCGCACCATTAAAATAAATCAATACGGTAATTCTCAAGGGCAATGTATCAAAATGTATAAAATACTATGAATGTTGTCTTTTGAATTGAATTGAATTGTTAATACTAAAAAATTTTACAAAAAAGCTGATTAAGTAAAAAATGCAAAAAAGTTATGGCGTACTCTTTCAAATAAGGGTAAAATATGATTATATCTGCGCTTTTGTAATTAATTTAAGACATTTCACATTTGTCTGATCATTAAACCTCAACTAACCTGTTTGAAGAAATGTTTTAACACATTTCAATTGGACTGACATAATATAATTAAAAAAAAAACATTAATTTTTGTCAATGTCGCCCCCTAGATCCTCAGTATTCACTCCAGTTTGGACAAGCACAGGTTCCCAAACAATCCTCTGCATCTCCAGCCTTTAACTACATCAGACGCCAGTTGATCGCAGCCTGGAGCAGAATGGCTGAGCCCGCCCTTGACCTGTGGAACATGTGGACGGTCCCTCGGCTCATGTCACATACAGAGGACGCACATAAGACATGTTCCACTCAAACAAACCCACACCTGCATCAACAGTCCATCATTCAGAGCCTCATCTGTGCAAACAGCCTGAGTCTATCCCAGAGCCGCTACCTCCGCCAGGGCAAAACACTGTTTCGCAACCAGAACTCGGATTCATGCTACAGGCTCTGATTGACTGGGGATTTATTTATGATGGAAGTTTATTACTTGATAACTTATTTATTTTTTTACTTTTCTTTTTATACATTTGAAACGCGTAAAACACACAGCACTGAACATGACACACAGAGAAAACAAAACACAAAGCAACAGAAGACATCCAATGAAATCTCAGCACATTTTGTCCAGTGTATGAGTTCAGTTTGGTTCTGTTTCATCTTTTTTACCTTTCAAAATGAATATTCACTTACAATTGTGTCGATCTATTTCTTTATATATCTTTTTATACCTAATTTCTCAATTTAACCGCTGGCCCATAGACAAAATTTGCATAAAATCTTTTACTTTTTATTTATTTCATGACAAGATATTATTTAATTTCACCCAATCAGCTATGCTTTAGTGTGTAATTGGTCAAATACTATTAATATATGTATGAAGAGGAATAAAAAATGATATATTTGGGGAAAAAACTAAATCTTATTCCGTTTTATGGTTATCTAACTAAACAATTTGGTATTTATTTTGGGAATAAGGTAATAATTTCTTTATTAGTGATTTTACTTTTCATTTTTTAACAAACAACAGCCTTTCCTTCTTTTGCAATGTTCTTTCGATGTATAAAGCTTTTTATTTACTGATCACTTTCATTTTGAACAAGGCAGAAAACATCATAAAAAACAACATTTGTCAATAAAATCAAATCAAAATGTTCCTTACTTCAGTCGTCTCCTTCTAACTTATAAAAACAACATTAAATAGCAGAAAACTAAATTGTTATTATGGAATGACAAGACATCTTTTATCTACTGTACATGACATCATCCTTTTCATAACCAGCCACTAAATCCTAAAGGCTCCATTGGCATCTTTTGGTTCATTGAATGTAGAAATCGCTTGTCTCTGCTCAGTGGCTGTGGACTATACAACCATACATCGTCTCCACAGTGTCTGAAGTTCAGTATTTGGTGATTCAGAGTTACATCAGGAAGAATAAGTCCACATGGTTACATTTCGGTGCAGACGAGTGATTCAATGCAAAGAACCTGGTGTGAAAATGAAAGAAGAAGGACAGCGTTTCAAAGGAGACGCTGCTTGTCGTGCTGCGTTCAAGTGTACGAAGTCAGGGGCGGTTTACAGTCAGCCATGTTGGATCTACATTAAAAATCTCTTGAATGCGTCGTCTGTTTCGTTAATTGTCAAGTCAGGAATAGAGAATAAAGAGGACCACACAGGAGCTGTCTTAGTAGTTCCAGGGGCGTAGCAAAATCTGGGCCCCGGGTCCTGCTCAACATACTCTATGTCCTTTAAAATGCATCTGACGGGTTTTCAGGATTTTCACATTTTGACTTTATTTGGTGTGTGAATAGCTGTTGTAAATATAAATTATAGTTTTACATCAATCAGGTTGCCGTTTGTGGAGAAAAATGTAAAAATCTGTTGAAAATTACAAGAAAAATTGATGACATCACACTGGGGAGACTCATTTTATCCAAAGGTTATGTGTAATTTGACCCTTTAAACATTAATTCAACAAAATATAGGTGTTCACATACAAGTTTCTTTGTCAAATAAAAAAAAAAAGGGATATTTGATGGGTTTTAGCCTAGTGTGTGTCGTCGCAAGTTCATTTCCCAGTGTGATGACTGAAAAAACGTAAAAGGAATAGCTAAACTGGGATAAAATGTCTAAATATTTTCTGCACAATTTGAAATATATTCATTTTAACTGCATTTTAGTTGAATGAGAAGGGCATTTTAACCAGCACCAGTGTCTAGGCCTCAGTAAAGACTTCTGTCTCACGTCCAAAGCATAACTCGTCACTCCCTGTCGTGGTCTAAGCATCAAAGCCGTGCTATAATGTTCCCGACGCATCAATTTGCCTCGACGTATTCATTTCTCCTTTCGAGTCAGTCCAGATTGAAATATGCGGGTTTGATTTCTCTGCGTTTCCTGGTGGCTTCAGTTGTAAGTGGATCTGCCAAGTGTCCTGTCCCGGGACTGTGCTGCATTGTGTTATAATGAGGACTCTCTCTCTCTGTCCGTTACATTCCTCCCTCGGCCCCAGAGCCTGCCCCGCTCCACACAGCAACAGGCAGCCAAGGGCCACATGACTGCAAACGCCAACATCTACCTACAGATACTACATACTCAAACTCAACAGCTCAAATGCACCAAATGCGTTTACTCCGGTCCAGGTCGAGTGTCGAAAATAGCATGTTTTGACTACGGATGATAATATAATAATGGTTAATATTGGTGACATTATAATAAGTTGAATGTATATGTATCTTAATTTGATTGGTTTTGACTTGGTAGGTCACGATATCACATTTGGGTCTTAGAAGAAACGTAAAAATGTCGTAATTATTGACAATTATTGACGCCGTGACCAAACAACAGTGAAATCCTTCTTTTACTTTCATTCATATTGTCTGGCAGATCACCATTCCTCATTTTCTCTCATATGTGGCCAACTTTATGAAATTAAGAGAAAGTAAAGTTGACATAAAAGTGACCTACACTGTGATTTAGTAGTAAAGTACTTTTATGATGCTTTTTGAAGTATATATGCATTGAAATGACTTAATTTTGCTGCTAAAATTATTGCAATCATATTTTTTTTGCTATTCTGGTTATATATCGACGCAAATAATCACAATGATCGATCAACCAAGTATATTTGACATCCCTAGTTCTGACAAGTTTAGATTTATTCATGGAGTCTAGACTTTTTCTGATTGTAGACCTTGTTTTAGGCGTAACTGACAAAAAACAAAAATAAATACATAGGACTTCAATTATACAGTGTGTGTTATTAATTTATGTTGAGAGTGCATAAAGAATTTGAACAACACATATCTAAACATGGCTTTGGATCAAACATCATTTAAAGGTTTTTCAGGTAAAGGTCTTCCTGCTTGTCACAGTGGAGTGGGCTTTGCCTGGAATATTCCACAGTATGGCATTAAACCTTTCTTTCTAGTATTTTTCTGGTATTACAATTACAGTTTTTGTGCTTTGCTGGTGAAACTTTAATAATTATTGCAATTTATTGTGTAATCTACTGAGCCAATGTTTATAAAGAGTTAGTTGTAATTGCAGTGTATATTTTTATTGTCATGTGCACCTGCTGTAGATGGAAAGCAGAAGTTGCTAAATCTGCTACAGATCCTCTTTTCTCAAATCAAACAATTTGTACATTGTCCCTGCCAAACAAAGACTACACTAAAACAATTACAGTTGTTTTTATTGCCCAAAAATAACTTGAAAAATTGTATTCTTACAGTGTGATGACATTTTGTGGAACATTGAGGGCAAAAACATTAACGTCTTCACAAAGAGAAGCAAGTGAAGCAGAAAAATGACATAGTGCGCCTTTAGGTCTTCTAAGTTATTAAAGGTAGTTAGGTAATGAGGCTATTGTAAGCTGCGTGTTAATTATTTACATGTAAACCCAAAAATATCCTCAACAAGTTTTGATCTTGTGGGACGGGAGATGTCCACCACTGGGAGATGAACACTGCTGTGTCCAGCAGAACATTTGAACTTAGTTCAGTGGCGTTAAAAGCCCACAGAGATACTTGATTTCTTTGAGAGAGAATCAGTTCCTCTAAAAAAGATAATAATAATCGGGTAAATCCATTGTGTTTTGGCGATCTCTGACAACTCTCTCTGCGGAGCACTCCTTATACAATCCTTGCGCCCAAATCAACAGGATTATAGAGGAAGGATGACGTCATAGCGATGGTGATATCTGATTGGTCAGCGGCATGTGCTATTTGAGCTGCCAGGAACCTTAAGTCTATATGACAGGTTAGACTACACGTTTCACTAAAACGTAGTGAATGTGATTGTATTTTAGATTTTACTAAACAGTTTGCCTGTTTGTCCCCAGTTTGACAATTTTCAATTTTTATTATTTTTTTTAATTGTACTGGTTGAATATGAGCTGCAAATATGACATATATAGAGGTAATTCCACAACTGGTACTTAGCAACAATTTTGAAGGGCCAACATTCATGTTACTTACACAATAGTTATGATTTGACAAATAATAAAACCTGATAACAGCTTTATTTTGTTGAATGACTGTTTAAACTGTTGACTGTAAAATGTAACTTTATTTATCAAAATGTCTTCAAGCACTACAACTGCAAAAATGTACAACTATGATAAATGTTTTCCACAAGTCCCCTCCCACCAAGTGAGCTATAATTTGAATATAATGAGAACCCGTCATATGAACTTTGATGTGGTCTGGAGCAGGTTAGGAGTTTGCGGCCTGTTGCCATGGAGCTTTACTCTGGTCGGAAGTGAACCAGATTCGTAGCACCGCCACACCAGGTTTAACCCCGAAGTTACTAATCCTAATCCAGCTCCGTAGGACAGGCCCGTGGTAAGTGTGGTACCTTTGGCGGCCCAGGCTCGTAGCGGGCTGTTGTGGTCGATCACGTGGTAGAAGGTGAGGGGGATGATGAGGAAGGGGCTGTCGCTGGAGGTGTCCACGCTGAAGGGCACGTTCCTCTGGTCCAAACGCACCGTCTCCCCCTCTTTGGTCAGGGAGGTCCGCAGCAGTTTACCCGTCACCTGCAAACACAGAGCCAGGAGTCGAGGATTTATTTACTAAATATCTAGAGATGATTAGTAAGAGATGAATTGAGATTATGGAAAATGCTGTACTAAACGAATGTATTATTAACTATGACGACCACTGTCCAACTATCATTCATCTATCTACTGTATTTATCCATCTATTACATGTATATAAAAATGTACATAATATCGTGAATGTTGTCTTAAAGCTATGCAAAATTTTAATATTGAGTATATCATTTATAGTATATAATGCTACAAAAAGAGCTGATTAAAAATAAAAATGAAACAAATTTAATGTAAACTTACAAATAAAGGTATACAGGGATTAATTTTACTGCCATTTCACATGTGTCTGATAATTAAATCTCAACTAATAAGTTTAAAGATTGTTAGGTTGACATAATATAGACTAAATAAACTTGAATGTTTGCTGCGCAAGTGTAAATAAACCTACTCAAAATGTATCTTTTTGTTTGGACATTTGTTTAATTTGCTGTGTAAAGCCAAAACCTGGACAATGCCTCAGTGGCCTTTTGATATGTTTGATTTAAGTTAGTTCACCTTTGTTTTCTGAACAAATCGCCACTACTCAAATCTCTTATCTATCTATATTACTACGATTACTAATAATACATTTGGTCAAGACTTTGAAAAAGAAAAAAAAAAGATCTAATGCATTGATTTAATGCTTTTGTTTGTTTTTTTTCCTTCCAGTTAGATCCACTTCTCTTCAGATGTTCCAGGCAATTACTATTAAAATGATTCATACTTGAGTTATACTAATTGGACTACCACTTTGTACTTAAAAATAAGTCATATTCATTTGACGTAAAGGTACTTGAGTTAAATGTTTGCTTATTCCACTACAACTACAACTATCACAACTATTACTTCCTTCTCTAATACAGCCACTTTTACTACTGTAACTTGGTTTGGGTCAAATGCAGAAGACACATTTCCCTACAGGGACGATAAAGTGTACCTTGCCTTGAGCTCTTTGTGGAATATTTAGAAATATGTTTAGTTCTGACATTGATTCACTCAAATTTACCGTCATTCAGTTTCTGATTTTGAGTCACAAAGACATGATGCCAGGAAAACGCACTCCAGGAAAAGCTATTGTGTATTCTTCACTTAGTCTTATCTTAATCATATCTGAATCATATCTTCCTTGGAGGTCTTTTACCTGGCACCCCAGCAGCAGACTTTTCCTCATGTTGGCCACTCTGATCATGAGACAGGGCTGGCCTTCGTGGCTCGACACAACGGCGTGTTGACTGAACTTCACCGTCTCTCCTCGCTTCTTCGGCCGAGCGACCTGGGAAACAATAAAAACGGGGGGAAAATGCATAGTCATAATTATTTAACGTTCTTGGTAGCATGGACTGTAAAACTGAGACAATCATTTACAAAAGTTGATAACTTCTGGTAAAACAAGCCTTTTTATGAAGAACTTTATCGCAGTAATGCAAGACGTAAACAGAAAGTGACGATACGTGAGAAGAAAGCCGTCAAGATAAGATTTATTGGATGACACTAAAGGAAAAGTCAGGAAGCATTTATGACTTAATGGCGTGATTTTTCTTTTTAAAATAAAGATAACAGTGACAGGTCAATAGTCTGGGGCGTCTAATGGTGAGGTGGTTATTTAATCAAGCCTTTAGACTATGGATTTTGGAACTTTTCAAAATCTCTATGGCGAAAATGAATGTGAAATTTAGTTCTTAGTTTTTATTGAACAATGACCAATGTGGTATTGTTTGATTTTGTTGGGATTTTGTACTCTAAAAAAATAACTGAATTGAATTGAAATAATTTAATATTATTTACTGCCAATCAAGAAATGCGACAAAATGATTGGTATTGTATGCTGTGATGCCCTTTGTGTCGATGTCATTTTAATACTTTATTTAACAGGACAACATACACTTACATAATGTAAGGGATGATTACAAATGTGAGGGATGATTTTCATCTATCTTGCTCTGCTCAAGCTTAAAGCATGAAATGATTTGTTGTGTCGTGTCGTGTCGTGTCGTGTCGTGTCGTGTCGTGTCGTGTCATGTCATGTCATGTTATGTTATGTTATGTTATGTTGTGTTATGTTATAGCTTATTTACAAAGATGGAACACTGTCTTTAGTTTATCTCATACACAGATAACATCTACTTTTGGATTCACTTTCAATAAAATAAATGGTTGAGTTTTAATTTTTCTTTACATCCCTACGCTGTAAACAGACGTCTGTTTGACTGGTTACCTTAGCGAGGAAGGTGCCGGTGATGAAGATCTCCATGATGGTGGTGAGGACGAGCTGGAAGATGAGCAGGACGATGGCGGCGGGACACTCCTCTGTGATGCACCTGAAGCCATAACCGATGGTGGTCTGAGACTCCAGAGAGAACAGGAAGGCCCCGGTCAGAGTCTTCACCTCCATCACACACGGCGTGTGGTTGGACGGGGGGTCGAACTCTGCAGAGTGAACATCATCAGGACAGAGAGGTAAAGCGTCTCACTCACAGCAGGTCAGGGTTTGCATGTTTACTTGGTTTATTTACTTGAGTAACTTTTGAAGACATTTTACTTTCAAGAAAAGTTATATTACAACAAAAAGTTTGTTGTAAATGAGCATAACAATATTATCTCTACACAGAGTAAATTAATTGATATAATATTGATTGATATAATTGAAATCCCGATTATTCAAAATTATTTCTTTAGAGGGAAGTTAGAATAGGAAAAAAAATAGCAGAACAGAAGGGAAGGAAAGGAAACATGTACATAAATAAATAAAATAAGATCAGCATCATAATTGTAACCAAAATTACCAAAAAGTACACTCACTTGAATAAATCTTTTATCAACGTACCTCTGATCTTTGTCAAAAATCAGTTATTGAGCAGATAATATTGTTTTTTATAATAAGTGAGAGGAGGCAATGACATGTGCAATATATTAAAATTTAGATAATACGATGAATGATGTTTTAAAAATGTGCAAAGTTAGGATATCAAGTATGTAAAAAACAACAAAAAAAAGCTACAAAAAGAACTGATCAAAATTTAAAAAGTGAATATTCAATTAAAGGTTTAAGGTGATATTTCTGCATTTGTCTGATAATGAAACCTCTAATACGTTTAAAGACATGTTTAAACACATTTCTGTTGCACTGACAAAACATCGTCTGAATATCGTTATCGGGATGCTCCAAAAATATTCAGCTATACATTTTTGTCAATATCGCCCATCCATAAAGGATCATTTCACTTTTTATTTGAACATATAATAACGTTCTTACCCAGTAGATCTCCATGCACCAAAGCGATGAGATACCACAGGATCCCGAACACGAACCACGTCCCGGCGAAAGTGGCTGCGAACAGGAAGAACTTGTATCTCCACTGCATGTCCAAGAAGGTGGTCCACAGGTCGCGGAGGTACAGCGCCCCCCGCCCGCTCACGTGCTCAATGCAGACGTTACTCCGGCCATCTTTGGACAGAACCCTGCGCCGTCTCCTCAGCGCGTTGACCCCGGCCGCTCCGTTAGTGCCGTTGGCCCCCGTGCTGGCCCCTGTCCCGCCCGGGGATCCCAGCAGGGGTTTGGTGATGTCCGTTTGGGTTTGGGAGTGGCACACCTTTTGGGGGGAGGAGCCTTCGGAGGATGGGGGCGTGGCTGAGGTCATGGCTGAAGGTGATTGGCTGGAGGAGAATAGTAAAAAAAAAATTTAATTTTTTTTATAGTATTTTCACATTTTCACACAAACTATATTAATAGTGGGTCCAAACTGGGGCTAAATCCAGAACTTAATTTGGACTAAACCAGGACTGAACAAAACCAGGACTGTCTCAAGGATCAAACCCAAGTGTGAACACAGCCATGGTCTAATCTTTTATTCCAGTAAAAAAAAATGTTTACCTGTATAAAGTAAGGCTGCCCAGTCGACAAACAATTGTAAGTTTGAATTGTTATTTTAAAAAAGTTCAGTGGGTTTTATTTATTGTTTTTTTGTGTTTATTTTATAATAATAGATATCCTTCCGTATGAACTCTGCTACAGAAATACATTTTCTTATTCTTCTATTATAATTCTTTATAATTATATTTTTCAAATCAATGATTAATGTCTCAAAAACGAACTTTACACAGGATTTTTTTTTTTTTAATACGAAAAATTATATTCAAAATGTTCAACACTTAAATCGACTGAATAGCCATAGCTTTTTTGTTTATATAGAATACATATTAATTATATATGAAATAGTAACGTGAGTCAACTTGAACTAAATGATTTTGGTCAAGGAGGTGAACACTTTGAAATGTTTTGTTGGACAGAAAACAGTGAATCTACCATAACTACGTGATTCCAGTTTTTCTCCCAAATGAGCTTGTTGAAATGTACCCAAACGTACAAATCTTCTTTAAAAAACAGTTGTTTGGTAACTTTTCATTGTGAGTGAATGAGTGTGGACGGACTGTAACATGTGTAAAAAGAAGATTCAGAGAAGTAACCAGCCAGGCCCATATTTAAACGCTCTTTCTTCTTCCTGTCCTGGACGCTCCATTGAACCTTTTCTCCTCAAGCAGCTGCGGCTCCGTCAAAATAAAAGCCTCCATTCAGCATCAGGGCACAGCTGCTCTTTCACATTAAGAGCGTGATAGTTCTGGTTTGTTCATGCGCCAAAGTCTGGAGACAGACTCAGAATGAAGATGAGGAGACTCTACTGACCATTACTTAACACCAAAAGAGAAGTGTCTCAGACTGTTCTGTAGAGAACTGGAGCTACTGTAATCTTAAAGCAGTAGCTACTAATTAAGCGCACTTGCATCTAGCATTTCCATTCATGCTATATGCTGCAAATTAGCTCAGTTAGTGGTATTGTATGTTTTTTTAAGTAAATCCTTTCACTTTTGTATCGCAAATTGTCATAGTCCATCTGAAAAACTACATCCAGCTTTCAGCCACAAGAAATACAAAACCCTCAGTGTTCACAGATAACTGACATAACCCTTTGCAATTCATAGTTTTACACAAAAATCTTCATGTTAGTATTTCATGTTTAGGGAATTTTTTAATAATTACTTCCTTAAAAGTCTTAACTCTGCTCCAAATTCTTTGACTGACTGGCTATATTTTGTATTTAACACATATTTTACACATTGCATGCCTTTGTTTTATTATACCATATATATATATATATATATTTTTTTTTTTTTACAAAAAACAAGCATTGATTATTTTCTGTTGAATCTTGCAGCAAAAGCAAGTTCCTAGTTTGTAAATTTGTTCAATGACGATGGCAACAAGACTTTTTTCTGATACTGACCTTTTGATTGTAAAGAAGCTGATCCTTGATTATTACAAAAGATTGAATCTCGATCTTGATTATGATAAATATAATGGCATATTTTGCACATGCTCTACACTATAGTACATAACATTCAACTGTATTCTTTAGTAAGGCTGACTATCAAACTGCAATCAAATTAAAATCCAAATTCGAAATTTGAAGAAATTCGAAGACTTTACTGGTTTTGTTTAATTATTTTCTGACCAAGTGAAGTTCTAATTTATGAAACCTGTTCATCTCTTTTATGTAATAGATCAGTGGTTCCCAAAGTGAGGGGTGAGCTGGGGGTCACAAGATGATTTCAAGATCTAATCTGAATAAATATGACGCTGTATTTGCTCTATTTTTCAAATTAAAAACATTGCCTTTTTGTGAAATAGGGTCTAATAAGCAATAAACTATTCAAACAACCAATATTAAGCCTGATTTAACATGCTTTGGCACTTAAAATTATTTTTTATTTCACTATGGGGGTCCTGAGTCGGTTACATGGCTACTTTGGGGTCCCGGCCAGAAAAATGTGGGAATCCCTGCAATAGATAAGAGTTCTCGCAAATGTTTTTGCTCCTAGGCGTGCTGAAAAGGAGCCAAATCTCATTAAAAGACTGCAAATCTAATCATCAATGTGATTATTACCAGTGCCGACTCACTTTAAGTGAGCCTTAAGCAAAATTTGACTTAAGGTGACTTGCCACTTCACTCCCAATTTGGTTTAACTATTGCCTCGCAGCTGTAATCACATCCACAAGCTGTGAATAAATAAATAATAAAACTACCAAGGTGACACAGATAAACCGACTAAAGAATGTGGGGATCCTCAACCAAAAGTGTTTAAAAATGCAACACCTTTCTTCTGTTTTCTGATTAATTTTAACATTACCCACTTGGCTAAAGTGCGATGCTACATGTTTCATAATTTGCGATACAATTTAGCTAACTAACTAACTGTAATCATAGCTGTGCACTCGTGTTGTTTCATTACAGAGTCAGCTGAGTGCTTGTATGTCCACAATAGTATAGCCTCTTGTATAAACTGGACGTTGCCATGTTTGAATGCGCAGTCTGCACCTCTGACCCCAGTGCCATGTACACTAATTGTCACAGCGCTGGTCATTATGTGGACAGCCCATAATAGCTGTCCCAACATCCCTCTGGCTCCTCTCAATGCACCCTTTGTCCTAAACTGCCTCTGCTTTTCCGGCGCAAATACAACAAATCCAAAAAACATCTACAGCAGAAGCGCGGCGATCCGAAAGCCGCTGCGTTTCCTTTTTCTTTCAGACGCTTCTGTGTAACAATCGAAAGAATAATAGGCATCTGTGTTTGGGACGTATCGCCGAATACTGTTCTGCGGAGGATCTGGAAGAAGGGGGCGGGGTCAAAGGCGACGGTCGTCCATGTGATTGGTCAAATTGGTCTCCGGTTGAACTTTGAACTTTGCGGACCTCCTGCCTACACGTACAGTAAACGTATAGATCTCTTCAGACTCCACCAATGTGCCGTTTGTTCTGAGAATTTACATATTTGGGGTGTTTAGAATGCATTCAAGGAATATATTTGCATGTGTATATTATAACTTTAACGCATAAAAATATCCCTGGCTAATAAAATAGCGCTATTAAAGGGGCTGTACCCAGTTCGTTTTTCTTGTAAAAAAGTAAAACCTATTTGGCTCCAGTACAGAAATATTGTAAAAGCAGCTCTTAGAAATTGAGTCCATTGTCCTCTTTCTGCGTCTAAGTATAGAGCGTTTTATTCTGTGTGAAGCAGGAAATGTCCTGTTAGCATGCTAGCTGGTGTAGCTTTACCATAACGGCAAAACTTACTCTCTCTTGCTTTCTTGCTCTCTCTCTCATGTGAAAAGTGGTGAATAATTAGGAAAATCCATTAGGAAAGTGAAGGATAATTGGAGTATTTGCAGTTGTAATAATATAAGCGAATAATGTACGCCTTAAAACATCATGACTCATCACTCCCCCTAGTGGTATCTTCCTGGTATCCTTTCTATTGAAGGAAATCGAACTTCAAGCTTGTGTGTCTTGAGTATAAGTGACATGACAACATATTTTACACCAATTTGACTTTACTTTAATATCTACATAGGATGATTTTATGTTTTATTGTTTGCCGATATTTCTAAGCTTGTCTGGAATGGAAATAAGAGCGGTCAGTTGATTACATACAAATATTGGCCTACATTTTACACTATACAGTGAATGTATTACTTTTTCTTTTGCGTCTTAAATGAACAGACGTCTTGCACAAATGTTTGGACAGCCACAGCCAAGTTTAGGTGTATCTCTTCTCCAGTGTCCAGTGTCCCTGTGCTTCCCTGTCCCCTGTGCACAAGAATCCTTTGTGTCCAGCGACATGAAAGGGACAAAAGACACCATTGAATAATACAAACTGGGCGAGCTAGACAGTGTGAGATAGACAGAGAGAGAGAGAGAGAGAGAGAGAGAGAGAGAGAGAGAGAGGGTTGCATTGGTTTGAGAGTTTGACGCCGTGAAAGGCCATAAACGAGGAAATACAAAAACTGAATATCTACAGGCTAAACTGACTTTCATTCAGAGTAAATGTCTTGCTTTTAGTAGTGTTTACTTCAATTTGTTTTAAGATTTTAAAATATTTTATTAATTTATTGATTTCATTAGATTTATAGATATTAATCACATACATTTTTCTGTTACAGATGCCATCTTGAGGACTTAAAACCCTACGTTCCATCACTCTGTCTGTGTTCAGGTAAACTTATCAGGTGGATAAAGATTTTGTGTGTGGGTAAGTGACATTTTCTTACTTCATATAAAAATAAATAATACATATAATAATAATAATTTTAAAAACTTTATAAACTGTATATAATCCGTTTGAAATCGTATCTATCTATTAACTATAGATTTTAAAGATAATATTATGATCAACTTTTAAGAGTTTTTATTTATAGGTGAAGACATTGAAAAGTACATTTCTCATATGAAACAATTACGACTGCTCATCAGTTTTTCACCATGTTCCCTCATCATTTTAAGTGTATTTTGATTGAATCCTGTATGTTTGAATTAACTTATATCGTCCTGCATTCAAGGCTTGAGTGTTCAGAAAATTCCAGTTTTCCCCTACCCCCTATTTCCACCCACTGCACTACTTAAAGGTTGAATGGAGGATTTCGGGCAACAAATCAGAATCTCATTTCCTTGTGGGTAGCACAAATAACTGGTCCGCTCAGGTGTCAATCATTCTGTGCGTGCTAGTGCACGCCCGCAGGCTCGTCAGGGGAACGCCGCTTCCCTGGTCGGCGCATGCGTGGTTGATATGCTAGTGTGTTTATGTAGCAGGAGGTTAGCGGCGATCGTTCTGTCATTGTAGGTCTAAACTTTCATCCGCGAAGTACCCGAAATGGCTGAGGGACGAAGAGAAAGACTGTTTTCGAGCTTTCACAGAAGAGACGAAAGTCTGCAGAGGAAAGAAACAAAAGCGCGTGTTATTCTGGGGAATCGTTTCGCGCTGGCGAGCATTGAAAGCACAAAACAGGCTTCCAACTGATGCCTCCGTTGCAAACTTTCTGCTGGACAGGCAACTGTTTATCTGACTCTTTTTTAGCTTATTGTATGTGGAATGTATTATTGTAGACTAACTGGAGCGTGCACTTTTATGGCTTAGCAGACACAGTAAAACATAAGTTTTTTTTGTTTTTTTTTTAATGTGTTACTCAAAGTAGTTTGTAATGGTAATTTTTTATTTATAATGGTACAGTTTTTAAATCTTTGCGGAGGTTGTCGTGAGAAAGCGACACCAATCGTCTTGTAAACAAATGTACATGTGTGCTGCTGGGCGTGCTCGTTCACGAGGTTTGGTGAGGCGTTCAGTCAGGAGAAACGTGGAGGGAGGGAGGGGGAACCTGCGCATGCGCTTTTTCAAAAAAAGGACTAACAGTCGCAGATTTTCAAATCAGCGAGAAATCCTCCATTCAACCTTTAATTGTGATTATTCAAAAACATTCCAGACTCGGGTGATGACTGAGGTTAAAAAAAGTCGTGTAGCCATTATTTAACAATTAAAAACACATAAAATGACAAACTGCTGGAAGTCAACGAATCTCTTTCTATTATTTAACTGTTTTAGATCAATATTACGATTTACAATTAAAAAAATATAAACTAATGATGTCATGTTATAGTTCAATACTTAATATACAGTGAAAAATCATATTACGTCTTATTTTTCACAAACTAAACTAGTCAAAATCAGCAAAACAAGACTAGCACTGTAAATTCAAGCCAGTTTAACTACAGCTTTTGTACAGCGCGCAAACAGTATAATTGGATTGCGGTGGAAGATTGAGCGAGCCATGGGCATCAGGTGACACGTTTAACGCGCTGAAGGTGGAAGCCACTGTAAAGGAGTGACAAAGAAGCATCATTAGTATTCCTGAAGGAGACAGTTATCCCAGCGCCGTGAAAGAACCCCATAGAGCGGAGCATGAATGGTCTGACCACTGTCCACCACTGCAGCCGCTGCTCCGGCCTCCACACTGTCCAAACATCAACAGAGCCAAGGAGACAGCTGCTCTGACAAAAACAGGGCCCAACACGACCAAAGAGGGCTGCAAGAGTCATCGCAATTCAAACGCTCACAATTAGCAAGTGTTTAAGTGTTTTAAAGTGATCTGCCAATACAAAATATCTCAGGTTTTAGTGTAATGTTTATAATGTCCAAGGCAACATTCCTGAACATTTGAATGAACTGAAAAAAGTAAAAAGAGAGACATTTTAAAAGCTCCTATAGAAACATAACATATGCTTTACTGTCACTTTTGAACAATCTGCTCATCTTTGTATTGCGTGATTGTTTATGCTTTTATTTGTTTAGGAAAAAGAGTGAACCATTGCATATTAAAATAGCGTAAGTATGTATGCTGTTAATAGGCAAATTATGTAAAAATACAGTATGTGTTTGCTGTGTTCCAATTGGCTTTTTGCGTGTGTCTTGAGTGTGTGCGTTATTTGCACAAACACCACACAAACCTTGACTTAACCTTAACTAGAACAGCAATAAACCAAGTCTAAATTAAGTCTAAACCAAGATCAAACACCGTCATAAATGAAAGGTTTCTAAAGGCCATTTAGTGTTTTGTAAAGAATAGGAATTACCTGAATAACTCCAGCTACAATAAGCATTTTATTTATTTATTTTTATTGAAGAATCCTCATTACCATAATTTTCTGTAAAAATGATGTGGCCTCAATGAACCCAATCAAAACCTTATCCAAACAATAAAATATTTATTATTTAGCTTACGGAGGGAGAGGATTTTCTGACCAAGATTCATCAAACTAGTGTGAATGAAACTAAATGCAACTCCAGGTATGTTTTTGATGATGGAACATTGTTAGAACAGGGTTAAAAGCTCAAAAAAGTCAAATTTGCATAGTATTTGTCCTTTAAATTTAACATTAAGGAGGTCATAGTTGGTGTTTATGGTGTCTTTAAAGGTGCACTATGTAACTTTTTCGGTACAGGGTCCGTCACCTGCTTGTCTCCATGGGAATGTTAATGCTTTGCCTGGAACATTCCACTAATAAAATTACAACTTGTATTTTTGTTTTTTTGCAATTACAGTGTTTTATTGCTCCAAAATACATTGAAAAACATGCTTTCTTACCATGAGCAGTGTCACCTCTTCACAGATCTGACCTGTAACTTCTTTGTCTACATTGAAATTGAATAGTTTAATATCATACTGTGGAATATTCCAGGCAAAACAATCCCTAAAAAACGTCTGTAACGCAGTTTTAAATGAACTTCTGCGCACCCAAACTACTTTTTCTACTTACTACTTCCTCGTCTGGTCGCTGTGGGAGACGAGGGACACTAACCCACATTAAACTTTAGCTTTGGCCCGTCCGGATTTAAGATTGAGAGAGCGCCGTTTTAATTCAAGTCGACGTTGAGCCAGTGGCAGTAAATCTGAGCGGCTTGACTCTGTTGTGATGCTGAACTTAATGGCCAAATGTTTCCGAGCCAAGTCGAGCTGTTGACTGGGAGACCAAGAAAAACACCTGCTCTCTCTCTCGCTTGGCTCTTTCATTCACAAATTACACTCTGCGCGGCTGCATACTGTTAAACTACAATAGAGATAGTGTAATGTGGTTTTACTATGGTTTTCAGTCATTAATATCAATTTTGCACCAGTATTATCATTGACTTTAAACTCTAAATTGACTATCAGACAAGTTTTAGCATGTGGTGTTCAAGAACGCGTGAAATTTTATTCAAGTTTAGGGAAAGATTACTTAGTGAACTGTTTATTAGGCGTTAATATACTCTCATTATAACTTAAACCAATAACCGAAAACATGTATGCGCATGTACAGAACATCAATGAGCAGCTTTTGTTGTTTTTTTCAATAATCATGTGATAAATGCTCATAAATGCTGCATAAGTTCTTGTAAACACATTAATGCATTATTAATGCATTATAAATAGATTAATAAGGAACCTTAATCTAGTTTATTTCTTTATAAAACACACTATAGGAATTAGACTTGGTTTATTTCTGATTAAGATCTAGTTTAGTTCACGATTGGTTTTGTTGCAGACCCTGTTTGAGCATTTATTTGAATTAGACCATGTTTTTCCCTAATTTTTCTTTTTCATTGTTGTATTTATTCTTTTTTAAGACAGTACAATCATTTGAGGCACTGCAAGGTTCACAATCTGGGTTCAGTTTCGAGAAAATATGCTCTTTAGTTTGTGTCTAATGCTTTATCACTATTTTTGACAGCATTACACAACAATAATTAGGCAAAATTTAAGTTCAAGTTTGGTGGCCAGTATTGCAGCTAAGATGATAATTGAAAGTACTATTTTACATATTCATGGAGAAAATTTAACTTGAATGTGTTGCCTAGATACTGATGCTTATGATAAAATGCCTAGGACTCTTCAAAGTACAATAGTTAGAGCTGATATAGTTGACTATCACGTGTCACAGGTTTGTAATCTGATGTGCTTTAGTGGCTGTGATCAAATGAACTCTGGGTTAAGAAGCTGCTGATTGTTCTCAGCTGTAAATACAACAGGAGCCACACACTGCACCTGTTACTCTGCTCAACTCAAACAACACTGAACATCCACAATGTTTTGTCCATAAAATGTATTTCTGCTGGGATACTATATGTAATACTACAATAGAAACAAATATATAACTCTCTAACACTTCTTTTGTTAATGAAAGATGCTAAATGAATGAACATTGCTGAAATATTGAAGTTATCTCTTTCAAATCAAGACAGTTTTTTTCATTTTTTACATAATTTCTACAATGAAAAACATATTAGCCGAAATAGATCCATTAGATACGTGTATGACAATATTAAGCTGATTCAATTTGACATAGTTAGACATTTGTAAAGTCGTTGTCAAGAAATGTGGAGGCAATTTTCTACTGAACTGTGTAAAATTCACACTATAAGCATTTAAGTCTAGTGTTTTCTGCTTATTTTGAGTGTAAATCAGAGTTCAATTGGAACACAGAAACTTTGAGATGACAAAAAGTCAAAAATCTGCGCAAAGTCAATAATATCTTACCTTTTTGAAGATGTTTGGGACCACAGCTTTGCAAACTTGTCGACTGGCTCCGATGTCACTGCGCCGTCAGCCACATGTGTCAACAACAAACCTTCAGAAATCACAACTGCTCAAAGAAAGCTTCTCCATTTCTTTGCCGTCCTGTTGCATTTTGTCTCAGCATCTTCCCATTCCGGTCGATTTGAATCTGACCCTTTTTCGCTGGGGTGACCGCCTGGCACTGAGCGATCTAGCTGCCTCTCTGCATCATTATGTAATCGCTCGATATCAAACTTCAGGCTTCTTGTTCTGGTCGCAGTGGAGCTCTCCGAGTCCACGGAGCGTCTACTTATGTCGTCCACTCCTCCGGGACCCCCTGCGTGCCTTCCTATGCAAAAAAAAGAGAAAAACCTATTCAAACGACTGCTGTTTCTACACATTTTTAATTCATTAATTCAACTCCCCACCCCGGTTCTCCTCCCCCCCCCCCTCCGCTCTTACTGTATGCTATAAAAGGGCCTCTTTTGTTGCCCGGTCCTCCTCTGCTGTTTTGGCCTTTGTCCAACTTTCTCGTGTCGGAGTTTGATGGTTTATAAGATACAAGAGTGGAAGTTGTTTTGCAGCTACGGAGGTATTTACAAATCAAAGTGAGAGCCAGGACAGCCGCTGGCTTTGTGCGCTTTGGGCCGTTGGGGGGTCGCAGTTTGGACGCACAGGGCACTGAATGGGTGATGTCGGGGCGGCTGTGTGAAGAGATGCCAGGAGCGGCAAAGACGACCTGGAGGGAGAGGGATGGAGGGAGAGGGAGCGAGAAGAAAGAGGGAGAGGGAGAGAGAGAGAAGAGAGGGTGAGAAGAGAGGGTGAGAAGAGTGAGAGAGAAGAGAGAGGGATGGAGGGAGAGGGAGAGAGAGAGAGGGAGAGAGAGAGAAGAGTGAGAGAGAAGAGAGAGGGATGGAGGGAGAGGGAGACAGAAGAAAGAGGGAGAGAGAGAGAGGGAGAGAGAGAGAAGAGTGAGAGAGAAGAGAGAGGGATGGAGGGAGAGGGAGAGAGAAGAAAGAGGGGGAGAGAGAGAGAGAGAGAGAGAAGAGAGAGAGGGATGGAGGGAGAGGGAGCGAGAAGAAAGAGGGAGAGAGAGAGAGAAGAGTGAGAGAGAAGAGAGAGGGATGGAGGGAGAGTGATGGAGAGAAAGAAAGAAGAGAGAGAGAAAGAAGGAAAGAAAGAAGAAAGAGAGAAGAGGGAGAGAGAGGGATGGATGGAGAGTGATGGAGAGAGAGCGAGGGGAGAGGAGAATAGAGAGAGAGAAAGAAAGAGAGAGAGAGGGAAAGAAGAGGAAGGAAGAAGAGGTGGTGGAGGAAGAGAGAGTGAAAAGAGAAAGAGTAGAGAGAGAAATGGAGTGTGAGAAAAGAGAGATAAGAGACAGAGGCAGAGAGAGAGAGAGAGAGTGAGAGAAGGAAAGCAAGAAAGAGAGAGAGGGATGATGGAAAAAGCGGTAGAGAGAAAAAGTGGAGGAACAGAAGACAGAGAAAGAATAAAGAGAAGAGAACACAGAGAGTGAGAAGAGAGATTGTGCAAGTAGAGAATAGAGCATGTGGGAGAGAGAGAGAGAAAGAAGAGAGAGAAAGAGTCAAAGAAAGTGAGAGAAGCGAATCAAGGGAGAGAGAAAGAGAGAGAGAGAAGGAAAAACAGAGAAGAGACAGAGAGAGAAAAGAGAGAAGAGAGAGAGAGAATGAATGCAGTGCGTTCGGCTTCAATGAGTCACTTTTCACGTCAGTTTAGATGTCCCTCATAAAAGACACAGTAACACTTGTAATTGCCTTAATAAAGCAAAAGTAATGCATATTTAGGTCAAACATTTCTCTGTGTATTCAGTGTTTTGATACATAATTATCTGGGGATCTTAACCTAGTTCAAGTTCAGGACACTCTATACTATATGTATCTTGAACAGCAGTAGTTAAATAAATGCCAAAAAGTACTGTTCTAGTTGTGCTGTTGCACGTTGATTATACATGTAATAATAACAGAACATGGTATTGCCTTTTAACTACAATTGCCTCTAATCCACACACATGTCTTCGGTGTCTGCTGCTGAAGTGAATGAGTCCAGAAGGCAGAAGTGGCTGTTCAAGGTCTCTTTCATTATTGGCTTGATTGTACAAACTGAATGACTTGCTTTAATAAGTCTCTGCAAGGATAACTCAAATGCACCTGGTGTTAAAGTGTAGCTCCCGGGACGTCCCTTATAAAACTGTATCGTAAAGGTCAGCTGTATTTAGAGCTGTCCCGATCTCTGTTTTTTGAGCGAGCGACTCACTGCCGTCCACCAGCAGGGGCGCACACGCATGAATCCACACCGGTGCCTCCAGACCAGACATCTGCAGCTTCCTCCTCACCCCCACTCAAGCACTCCCAGGCTCTTTGGGCGTGTGGCTTATCTGCGCTTTACACATAACCGTGATATACTGATTGTTTTGTCAAATGTCTACAGTAAAAATAAAGTGTGGACTGCTTGTAAACAACAAATAGGATTTCAAAGCAGCTTTTGCCTAAGTCAGTTGTTTTGTGACAGAAGCACAGCATAAACTGATCCTGGTCCAGTGTTTCATTTTCATCCATTTAAAATTTTACCCAGTTATGAAGGATTGTCAAGGTTATTTTAG
>CM033640.1:18264508-18343701 GCA_019453435.1 Rhinogobius similis | reverse complement strand
ACACTTTGAAATGTTTTGTTGGACAGAAAACAGTGAATCTACCATAACTACGTGATTCCAGTTTTTCTCCCAAATGAGCTTGTTGAAATGTACCCAAACGTACAAATCTTCTTTAAAAACAGTTGTTTGGTAACTTTTCATCAGTGAGTGAATGAGTGTGGACGGACTGTAACATGTGTAAAAAGAAGATTCAGAGAAGTAACCAGCCAGGCCCATATTTAAACGCTCTTTCTTCTTCCTGTCCTGGACGCTCCATTGAACCTTTTCTCCTCAAGCAGCTGCGGCTCCGTCAAAATAAAAGCCTCCATTCAGCATCAGGGCACAGCTGCTCTTTCACATTAAGAGCGTGATAGTTCTGGTTTGTTCATGCGCCAAAGTCTGGAGACAGACTCAGAATGAAGATGAGGAGACTCTACTGACCATTACTTAACACCAAAAGAGAAGTGTCTCAGACTGTTCTGTAGAGAACTGGAGCTACTGTAATCTTAAAGCAGTAGCTACTAGTTAAGCGCACTTGCATCTAGCATTTCCATTCATGCTATATGCTGCAAATTAGCTCAGTTAGTGGTATTGTATGTTTTTTTAAGTAAATCCTTTCACTTTTGTATCGCAAATTGTCATAAAGTCCATCTGAAAACTACATCCAGCTTTCAGCCACAAGAAATACAAAACCCTCAGTGTTCACAGATAACTGACATAACCCTTTGCAATTCATAGTTTTACACAAAAATCTTCATGTTAGTATTTCATGTTTAGGGAATTTTTTAATAATTACTTCCTTAAAAGTCTTAACTCTGCTCCAAATTCTTTGACTGACTGGCTATATTTTGTATTTAACACATATTTTACACATTGCATGCCTTTGTTTTATTATACCATATATATATATATATATATATTTTTTTACAAAAAACAAGCATTGATTATTTTCTGTTGAATCTTGCAGCAAAAGCAAGTTCCTAGTTTGTAAATTTGTTCAATGACGATGGCAACAAGACTTTTTCTGATACTGACCTTTTGATTGTAAAGAAGCTGATCCTTGATTATTACAAGATTGAATCTCGATCTTGATTATGATAAATATAATGGCATATTTTGCACATGCTCTACACTATAGTACATAACATTCAACTGTATTCTTTAGTAAGGCTGACTATCAAACTGCAATCAAATTAAAATCCAAATTCGAAATTTGAAGAAATTCGAAGACTTTACTGGTTTTGTTTAATTATTTTCTGACCAAGTGAAGTTCTAATTTATGAAACCTGTTCATCTCTTTTATGTAATAGATCAGTGGTTCCCAAAGTGAGGGGTGAGCTGGGGGTCACAAGATGATTTCAAGATCTAATCTGAATAAATATGACACTGTATTTGCTTCTATTTTTTCAAATTAAAAACATTGCCTTTTTGTGAAATAGGGTCTAATAAGCAATAAACTATTCAAACAACCAATATT
Source organism: Rhinogobius similis (assembly GCA_019453435.1). Classification (NCBI taxonomy): domain Eukaryota; kingdom Metazoa; phylum Chordata; class Actinopteri; order Gobiiformes; family Gobiidae; genus Rhinogobius; species Rhinogobius similis. Next base: position 18,342,245 of record CM033640.1, on the reverse strand, counting down.
AAGCCTGATTTAACATGCTTTGGCACTTAAAATTATTTTTTATTTCACTATGGGGGTCCTGAGTCGGTTACATGGCTACTTTGGGGTCCCGGCCAGAAAAATGTGGGAATCCCTGCAATAGATAAGAGTTCTCGCAAATGTTTTTGCTCCTAGGCGTGCTGAAAAGGAGCCAAATCTCATTAAAAGACTGCAAATCTAATCATCAATGTGATTATTACCAGTGCCGACTCACTTTAAGTGAGCCTTAAGCAAAATTTGACTTAAGGTGACTTGCCACTTCACTCCCAATTTGGTTTAACTATTGCCTCGCAGCTGTAATCACATCCACAAGCTGTGAATAAATAAATAATAAAACTACCAAGGTGACACAGATAAACCGACTAAAGAATGTGGGGATCCTCAACCAAAAGTGTTTAAAAATGCAACACCTTTCTTCTGTTTTCTGATTAATTTTAACATTACCCACTTGGCTAAAGTGCGATGCTACATGTTTCATAATTTGCGATACAATTTAGCTAACTAACTAACTGTAATCATAGCTGTGCACTCGTGTTGTTTCATTACAGAGTCAGCTGAGTGCTTGTATGTCCACAATAGTATATCCTCTTGTATAAACTGGACGTTGCCATGTTTGAATCGCAGTCTGCACCTCTGACCCCAGTGCCATGTACACTAATTGTCACAGCGCTGGTCATTATGTGGACAGCCCATAATAGCTGTCCCAACATCCCTCTGGCTCCTCTCAATGCACCCTTTGTCCTAAACTGCCTCTGCTTTTCCGGCGCAAATACAACAAATCCAAAAAACATCTACAGCAGAAGCGCGGCGATCCGAAAGCCGCTGCGTTTCCTTTTTCTTTCAGACGCTTCTGTGTAACAATCGAAAGAATAATAGGCATCTGTGTTTGGGACGTATCGCCGAATACTGTTCTGCGGAGGATCTGGAAGAAGGGGGCGGGGTCAAAGGCGACGGTCGTCCACGTGATTGGTCAAATTGGTCTCCGGTTGAACTTTGAACTCTGCGGACCTCCTGCCTACACGTACAGTAAACGTATAGATCTCTTCAGACTCCACCAATGTGCCGTTTGTTCTGAGAATTTACATATTTGGGGTGTTTAGAATGCATTCAAGGAATATATTTGCATGTGTATATTATAACTTTAATGCATAAAAATATCCCTGGCTAATAAAATAGCGCTATTAAAGGGGCTGTACCCAGTTCTTTTTTCTTGTAAAAAAGTAAAACCTATTTGGCTCCAGTACAGAAATCTTGTAAAAGCAGCTCTTTGAAATTGAGTCCATTGTCCTCTTTCTGCTTTTAAGTATAGAGCGTTTTATTCTGTGTAAATCAGGATGTGTCCTGTTAGCATGCTAGCTGGTGTAGCTTTACCATAACGGCAAAACTTACTCTCTCTTGCTTTCTTGCTCTCTCTCTCATGTGAAAAGTGGTGAATAATTAGGAAAATCCATTAGGAAAGTGAAGGATAATTGGAGTATTTGCAGTTGTAATAATATAAGCGAATAATGTACGCCTTAAAACATCATGACTCATCACTCCCCCTAGTGGTATCTTCCTGGTATCCTTTCTATTGAAGGAAATCAAACTTCAAGCTTGTGTGTCTTGAGTATAAGTGACATGGCAACGTATTTTTACACCAATTTTACTTGCCATTTTATGCCATTTTAATATCTACATAGGATGATTTTATGTTTGATTGTTTGCAGATATTTCTAAGCTTGCCTGGAATGGAAATAAGAGCGGTCAGTTGATTACACACAAATATTGGCTGACATTTTTGTTGCTATAATTATACAGTGAATGTATTACTTTTTCTTGTCCCTCTTTTGCGTCTTAAATGAACAGACGTCTTGCACAAATGTTTGGACAGCCACAGCCAAGTTTAGGTGTATCTCTTCTCCAGTGTCCAGTGTCCCTGTGCTTCCCTGTCCCCTGTGCACAAGAATCCTTTGTGTCCAGCGACATGAAAGGGACAAAAGACACCATTGAATAATACAAACTGGGCGAGCTAGACAGTGTGAGATAGACAGAGAGAGAGAGAGAGAGAGAGAGAGAGAGAGGGTTGCATTGGTTTGAGAGTTTGACGCCGTGAAAGGCCATAAACGAGGAAATACAAAAACTGAATATCTACAGGCTAAACTGACTTTCATTCAGAGTAAATGTCTTGCTTTTAGTAGTGTTTACTTCAATTTGTTTTAAGATTTTAAAATATTTTATTAATTTATTGATTTCATTAGATTTATAGATATTAATCACATACATTTTTCTGTTACAGATGCCATCTTGAGGACTTAAAACCCTACGTTGCATCACTCTGTCTGTGTTCAGAGTAAACTTATCAGGTGGATAAAGATTTTGTGTGTGGGTAAGTGACATTTTCTTACTTCATATAAAAATAAATAATACATATAATAATAATAATTTAAAAAAAAACTTTATAAACTGTATATAATCCGTTTGAAATCGTATCTATCTATTAACTATAGATTTTAAAGATAATATTATGATCAACTTTTAAGAGTTTTTATTTATAGGTGAAGACATTGAAAAGTACATTTCTCATATGAAACAATTACGACTGCTCATCAGTTTTTCACCATGTTCCCTCATCATTTTAAGTGTATTTTGATTGAATCCTGTATGTTTGAATTAACTTATATCGTCCTGCATTCAAGGCTTGAGTGTTCAGAAAATTCCAGTTTTCCCCTACCCCCTATTTCCACCCACTGCACTACTTAAAGGTTGAATGGAGGATTTCGGGCAACAAATCAGAATCTCATTTCCTTGTGGGTAGCACAAATAACTGGTCCGCTCAGGTGTCAATCATTCTGTGCGTGCTAGTGCACGCCCGCAGGCTCGTCCAGGGGAAACGCTCGCTCCCCTGGCCGCGCATGCGTGGTTGATATGCTAGTGTGTTTATGTAGCAGGAGGTTAGCGGCGATCGTTCTGTCATTGTAGGTCTAAACTTTCATCCGCGAAGTACCGAAATGGCTGAGGGACGAAAGAGAAAGACTGTTTTCGAGCTTTCACAGAAGAGACGAAAGTCTGCAGAGGAAAGAAACAAAACGCGTGTTATTCTGGGGGAATCGTTTACGCGCTGGCGAGCATTGAAAGCACAAAACAGGCTTCCAACTGATGCCTCCGTTGCAAACTTTCTGCTGGACAGGCAACTGTTTATCTGACTCTTTTTTTTAGCTTATTGTATGTGGAATGTATTATTGTAGACTAACTGGAACGTGCACTTTTATGGCTTAGCAGACACGAAGTAAAACATAAGTTTTTTTTGTTTTTTTTTTAATGTGTTACTCAAAGTAGTTTGTAATGGTAATTTTTTATTTATAATGGTACAGTTTTTAAATCTTTGCGGAGGTTGTCGTGAGAAAGCGACACCAATCGTCTTGTAAACAAATGTACATGTGTGCTGCTGGGCGTGCTCGTTCACGAGGTTTGGTGAGGCGTTCACTCAGGAGAAACGTGGAGGGAGGGAGGGGGAACCTGCGCATGCGCTTTTTCAAAAAAAGGACTAACAGTCGCAGATTTTCAAATCGGCGAGAAATCCTCCATTCAACCTTTAATTGTGATTATTCAAAAAACATTCAGACTCCGGGTGATGACTGAGGTTAAAAAAAGTCGTGTAGCCATTATTTAACAATTAAAAACACATAAAATGACAAACTTCTGGAAGTCAACGAATCTCTTTCTATTATTTAACTGTTTTAGATCAATATTACGATTTACAATTAAAAAAATATAAACTAATGATGTCATGTTATAGTTCAATACTTAATATACAGTGAAAAATCATATTACGTCTTATTTTTCACAAACTAAACTAGTCAAAATCAGCAAAACAAGACTAGCACTGTAAATTCAAGCCAGTTTAACTACAGCTTTTGTACAGCGCGCAAACAGTATAATTGGATTGCGGTGGAAGATTGAGCGAGCCATGGGCATCAGGTGACACGTTTAACGCGCTGAAGGTGGAAGCCACTGTAAAGGAGTGACAAAGAAGCATCATTAGTATTCCTGAAGGAGACAGTTATCCCAGCGCCGTGAAAGAACCCCATAGAGCGGAGCATGAATGGTCTGACCACTGTCCACCACTGCAGCCGCTGCTCCGGCCTCCACACTGTCCAAACATCAACAGAGCCAAGGAGACAGCTGCTCTGACAAAAACAGGGCCCAACACGACCAAAGAGGGCTGCAAGAGTCATCGCAATTCAAACGCTCACAATTAGCAAGTGTTTAAGTGTTTTAAAGTGATCTGCCAATACAAAATATCTCAGGTTTTAGTGTAATGTTTATAATGTCCAAGGCAACATTCCTGAACATTTGAATGAACTGAAAAAAGTAAAAAGAGAGACATTTTAAAAGCTCCTATAGAAACATAACATATGCTTTACTGTCACTTTTGAACAATCTGCTCATCTTTGTATTGCGTGATTGTTTATGCTTTTATTTGTTTAGGAAAAAGAGTGAACCATTGCATATTAAAATAGCGTAAGTATGTATGCTGTTAATAGGCAAATTATGTAAAAATACAGTATGTGTTTGCTGTGTTCCAATTGGCTTTTTGCGTGTGTCTTGAGTGTGTGCGTTATTTGCACAAACACCACACAAACCTTGACTGGATTCAGAACTTAACCTTGACTAGAACAGCAATAAACCAAGTCTAAATTAAGTCTAAACCAAGATCAAACACCGTCATAAATGAAAGGTTTCTAAAGGCCATTTAGTGTTTTGTAAAGAATAGGAATTACCTGAATAACTCCAGCTACAATAAGCATTTTATTTATTTATTTTTATTGAAGAATCCTCATTACCATAATTTTCTGTAAAAATGATGTGGCCTCAATGAACCCAATCAAAACCTTATCCAAACAATAAAATATTTATTATTTAGCTTACGGAGGGGAGAGGATTTTCTGACCAAGATTCATCAAACTAGTGTGAATGAAACTAAATGCAACTCCAGGTATGTTTTTGATGATGGAACATTGTTAGAACAGGGTTAAAAGCTCAAAAAAGTCAAATTTGCATAGTATTTGTCCTTTAAATTTAACATTAAGGAGGTCATAGTTGGTGTTTATGGTGTCTTTAAAGGTGCACTATGTAACTTTTTCGGTACAGGGTCCGTCACCTGCTTGTCTCCATGGGAATGTTAATGCTTTGCCTGGAACATTCCACTAATAAAATTACAACTTGTATTTTTGTTTTTTTGCAATTACAGTGTTTTATTGCTCCAAAATACATTGAAAAACATGCTTTCTTACCATGAGCAGTGTCACCTCTTCACAGATCTGACCTGTAACTTCTTTGTCTACATTGAAATTGAATAGTTTAATATCATACTGTGGAATATTCCAGGCAAAACAATCCCTAAAAAACGTCTGTAACGCAGTTTTAAATGAACTTCTGCGCACCCAAACTACTTTTTCTACTTACTACTTCCTCGTCTGGTCGCTGTGGGAGACGAGGGACACTAACCCACATTAAACTTTAGCTTTGGCCCGTCCGGATTTAAGATTGAGAGAGCGCCGTTTTAATTCAAGTCGACGTTGAGCCAGTGGTAGTAAATCTGAGCGGCTTGACTCTGTTGTGATGCTGAACTTAATGGCCAAATGTTTCCGAGCCAAGTCGAGCTGTTGACTGGGAGACCAAGAAAAACACCTGCTCTCTCTCTCTCTCGCTTGGCTCTTTCATTCACAAATTACACTCTGCGCGGCTGCATACTGTTAAACTACAATAGAGATAGTGTAATGTGGTTTTACTATGGTTTTCAGTCATTAATATCAATTTTGCACCAGTATTATCATTGACTTTAAACTCTAAATTGACTATCAGACAAGTTTTAGCATGTGGTGTTCAAGAACGCGTGAAATTTTATTCAAGTTTAGGGAAAGATTACTTAGTGAACTGTTTATTAGGCGTTAATATACTCTCATTATAACTTAAACCAATAACCGAAAACATGTATGCGCATGTACAGAACATCAATGAGCAGCTTTTGTTGTTTTTTTCAATAATCATGTGATAAATGCTCATAAATGCTGCATAAGTTCTTGTAAACACATAGCAAGTGCTTATTAATGCATTATAAATAGATTAATAAGGAACCTTAATCTAGTTTATTTCTTTATAAAACACACTATAGGAATTAGACTTGGTTTATTTCTGATTAAGATCTAGTTTAGTTCACGATTTGTTTTGTTGCAGACCCTGTTTGAGCATTTATTTGAATTAGACCATGTTTTTCCCTAATTTTTCTTTTTCATTGTTGTATTTATTCTTTTTTAAGACAGTACAATCATTTGAGGCACTGCAAGGTTCACAATCTGGGTTCAGTTTCGAGAAAATATGCTCTTTAGTTTGTGTCTAATGCTTTATCACTATTTTTGACAGCATTACACAACAATAATTAGGCAAAATTTAAGTTCAAGTTTGGTGGCCAGTATTGCAGCTAAGATGATAATTGAAAGTACTATTTTACATGTTCATGGAGACAACTTAACTTGAATGTGTTGCCTAGATACTGATGCTTATGATAAAATGACTAGGACTCTTCAAAGTACAATAGTTAGAGCTGATATAGTTGACTATCACGTGTCACAGGTTTGTAATCTGATGTGCTTTAGTGGCTGTGATCAAATTAACTCTGAGTTAAGAAGCTGCTGATTGTTCTCAGCTGTAAATACAACAGGAGCCACACACTGCACCTGTTACTCTGCTCAACTCAAACAACACTGAACATCCACAACTTTCTGTCCATAAAATGTATTTCTGCTGGGATACTATATGTAATACAACAATAGGAACAAATATGTAACTCTCTAACACTTCTTTTGTTAATGAAAGATGCTAAATGAATGAACTTTTCTGAAATATTGAAGTTATCTGTTTCAAATCAAGACAGTTTTTTCATTTTTTACATAATTTCTACAAAGAAAAACATATTAGATGAAAATAGATCCATTAGATATGTGTTTGACAATATTAAGCTGATTCAATTTGACATAGTTAGACATTTGTAAAGTCGTTGTCAAGAAATGTGGAGGCAATTTTCTACTGAACTGTGTAAAATTCACACTATAAGCGTTTAAGTCTAGTGTTTTCTGCTTGTTTTGCGTGTCAATCAGAGTTCAATTGGAACACAGCTTTTGAGATGACAAAAAAGTCAAAAATCTGCGCAAAAAGTCAATAATATCTTACCTTTTTGAAGATGTTTGGGACCACAGCTTTGCAAACTTGTCGACTGGCTCCGATGTCACTGCGCCGTCAGCCACATGTGTCAACAACAAACCTTCAGAAATCACAACTGCTCAAAGAAAGCTTCTCCATTTCTTTGCCGTCCTGTTGCATTTTGTCTCAGCATCTTCCCATTCCGGTCGATTTGAATCTGACCCTTTCTCGCTGGGGTGACCGCCTGGCACTGAGCGATCTAGCTGCCTCTCTGCATCATTATGTAATCGCTCGATATCAAACTTCAGGCTTCTTGTTCTGGTGGCAGTGGAGCTCTCCGAGTCCACGGAGCGTCTACTTATGTCGTCCACTCCTCCGGGACCCCCTGCGTGCCTTCCTATGCAAAAAAAAGAGAAAAACCTATTCAAACGACTGCTGTTTCTACACATTTTTAATTCATTAATTCAACTCCCCACCCCGGTTCTCCTCCCACCCGCCCTCCGCTCTCACTGTATGCTATAAAAGGGCCTCTTTGTTGCCCGGTCCTCCTCTGCTGTTTTGGCCTTTGTCAACTTTCTCGTGTCGGAGTTTGATGGTTTATAAGATACAAGAGTGGAAGTTGTTTTGCAGCTACGGAGGTATTTACAAATCAAAGTGAGAGCCAGGACAGCCGCTGGCTTTGTGCGCTTTGGGCCGTTGGGGGGTCGCAGTTTGGACGCACAGGGCACTGAATGGGTGATGTCGGGGCGGCTGTGTGAAGAGATGCCAGGAGCGGCAAAGACGACCTGGAGGGAGAGGGATGGAGGGAGAGGGAGCGAGAAGAAAGAGGGAGAGGGAGAGAGAGAGAAGAGAGGGTGAGAAGAGAGGGTGAGAAGAGTGAGAGAGAAGAGAGAGGGATGGAGGGAGAGGGAGAGAGAGAGAGGGAGAGAGAGAGAAGAGTGAGAGAGAAGAGAGAGGGATGGAGGGAGAGGGAGACAGAAGAAAGAGGGAGAGAGAGAGAGGGAGAGAGAGAGAAGAGTGAGAGAGAAGAGAGAGGGATGGAGGGAGAGGGAGAGAGAAGAAAGAGGGGGAGAGAGAGAGAGAGAGAGAGAGAGAGAGAGAGGGATGGAGGGAGAGGGAGAGAGAAGAAAGAGCGAGAGAGAGAGAGAGAGAGAGAGAGAGAGAGAGAGAGGGATGGAGGGAGAGTGATGGAGAGAAAGAAAGAAGAGAGAGAGAAAGAAGGAAAGAAAGAAGAAAGAGAGAAGAGGGAGAGAGAGGGATGGATGGAGAGTGATGGAGAGAGAGCGAGGGAGAGAGAATAGAGAGAGAAAGAAGAGAGAGAGAGAAAGAAGAGGAAGGAAGAAGAGGTGGTGGAGGAAGAGAGAGTGAAAAGAGAAAGAGTAGAGAGAGAAATGGAGTGTGAGAAAAGAGAGATAAGAGACAGAGGCAGAGAGAGAGAGAGAGAGTGAGAGAAGGAAAGCAAGAAAGAGAGAGAGGGATGATGGAAAAAGCGGTAGAGAGAAAAAGTGGAGGAACAGAAGACAGAGAAAGAATAAAGAGAAGAGAACACAGAGAGTGAGAAGAGAGAAAGTGCAAGAAGAGAAAAGAGCAAGTGGGAGAGAGAGAGAGAAAGAAGAGAGAGAAAGAGTCAAAGAAAGTGAGAGAAGCGAATCAAGGGAGAGAGAAAGAGAGAGAGAGAAGGAAAAACAGAGAAGAGACAGAGAGAGAAAAGAGAGAAGAGAGAGAGAGAATGAATGCAGTGCGTTCGGCTTCAATGAGTCACTTTTCACGTCAGTTTGGAGTGTCCCTCATAAAAGACACAGTAACACTTGTAATTGCCTTAATAAAGCAAAAGTAATGCATATTTAGGTCAAACATTTCTCTGTGTATTCAGTGTTTTGATACATAATTATCTGGGGGATCTTAACCCTAGTTCAAGTTCAGGACACTCTATACTATATGTATCTTGAACAGCAGTAGTTAAATAAATGCCAAAAAGTACTGTTCTTGTTGTGCTGTTGCACGTTGATTATACATGTAATAATAACAGAACATGGTATTGCCTTTTTAACTACAATTGCCTCTAATCCACACATGTCTTCGGTGTCTGCTGCTGAAGTGAATGGTCCAGAGGCAGAAGTGGCTGTTCAGGTCTCTTTCATTATTGAGCGATTGTACAAACTGAATGACTGCTTTAATAAGTCTCTGCAGGATAACTCAAATGCACAGTGTTAAAGTGTAGCTCCCCGGGACGTCCCTTATAAAACTGTATCGTAAAGGTCAGCTGTATTTAGAGCTGTCCCGATCTCTGTTTTTTGACGAGAGGCGACTCTGCCGTCCACCAGCAGGGGGCGCACACGCATGAATCCACACCGGTGCCTCCAGACCAGACATCTGCAGCTTCTCCTCACCCCCACTCAAGCACTCCAGGCTCTTTGGGCGTGTGGCATCTGCGCTTTACACATAACCGTGATATACTGATTGTTTTGTCAAATGTCTACAGTAAAAATAAAGTGGACTGTAACAACAAATAGGATTTCAAGCAGCTTTTGCCTAAGTCAGTTGTTTTGTGACAGAAGCACAACATAAACTGATCCTGGTCCAGTGTTTCATTTCATTCATTTAAAATTTTACCAGTTATGAAGGATTGTCAGGTTATTTTTAGAGAATGTCATTAGCCTCCCTACGATATAGCAACAAATATACTGTACTGTGAGGTAAGGACGATGAGGAAAATGATTCAAACCTGGAAAGCACTTTTTCAGACGTTCTACTCCTTTGCTACTCACAAATACAACAGACATACAGACAGCAAGGTGTGTGAATCACATTATTAACTGATGGTTATGGACCTATAAGAACATTAATATGTCATGCAAACCACAAAATCTGATCTGAATATTCAGAGTGGTCATGAGCAGAAAGAAATCTGATTATTTATTGTTTACATATTATTTTAGTAATCGGCTAACTCCAAAAATGGAATCATAATTAGAGTGCGTATGTAAGTGCACTGTGTACTGTGTACTGTGCCTTTGGGTTGGTCGATGAAACTTTCAACCTCTAAGCCACTGCAGCCATTAATAACTTACAGTGGTTTTGGATAAATTACTGCCTTTAATTACAACTTTAACTATTTATAATTACACTTTTTTGACTAATTTGTCTGCAAAGTCAGAACAACTGGTGCAATCAATCTACTGTTTTATTCTATAGCCCTGGATTTGTTTGTTAAATATTTATGTGACTCTTTAGATTAAAGAGACATATTACATAAAAATGGCTTTTATGGGATTTTAACCAATAGTTTTCCCATTAATTGATTTTAGCTAGCTCAGAGTGGTATTTTGACTGATTAGTGTATGTTTGAGTAGTCCTGAAATCTCCTGCATTTGAAGATTGAGCACTTCTTAAAGATATGTATTTACCTTGTTGACAGTTCTGAAGACGGCTCGCAGTTAAGCAGCCGAAGCATGTCAACAAGGTGAATACAGCTCCTAATTTATTGTCTTTAAGAAGAACCTAAGTGTGGATATAACCAATGACGACATAATGAAAGTTGTTGGAATAATCCGAAAATTCCAGTTTACACCTACCCCCTATCCACGCCTACTTTTCTGTAAAAAAAAAAAAAAAAAAAAACACCAGATCATTTAACTAAGATAGCCATTTATCAAAAACTGAAATCTGCAGCTTGTCATGGTGAAATGTCACTATGAAAAGGCACCATGAACGGTTTGAACAAACAGTCAATTCAATAAACTGTTTGTATTTTCAATTGTTTTAGCTCAATATTGCAGTTTACAATGAACAAACACCTCAAAAAGCATAATATGTCTCCTTTAACAGCTTTATAGTTTTTGAGAACAACTGACTCACTTAAAGACAAAAGGTTGCAGACTGTCCTGCACAATACGGCCCCATGTGTTCACACGCACATCAATCTGTGGGGCCCTCGGTGGTGTCCGATGGGGGGCCGTCCCTCTCTGCTCTGTCCCCCCTCGTCCTGCTGTATTTGGGGCTCCGCTGGGGCCCCTACAGCGCGGGGGTCCGGTTTTATACGTGTTTACCATCAAGCTGGCGATCCTGTGGGCACGTTTGGAGACCCCGAGTTTCCAGGGAGAGAGGCTGCACCTGAAGACATAAAACAGATCAAAGAGATGAGCTGTCGTCATGGAAACAGTGTGTAGAGCTAACTAGTGACAACAACAGCTGGTTAACTGCAGAAAAACATACAGTGAAAAATGTTTATATCTGTGTACGAACTGGAAGGAAATGAGTAGAACTTGAAACTGCATTGAAAAATCCTCTAAATGTGACTTTTCTTTTGGTGTCGTGGCAGAGTGGTTAACACTTCTGACTCAAGGTTTGATCATAATCAGAAGAGTCCCCCACTGTTTAAATATGCTGTTTGGAAGAGTGAAAGTGTGAAATTGTGATTCATTTTGTGAGTTTCATAGTGAGGGGTTCCAGTGACTAACAATTTCTAGTTTCATTGAACAAAAGAAAAGGGCTGCAATTAACAATTTTAGTATTTTAGTAGTTGGCGGATCAGTGATGGATTTTGTGATTGGTCGACTAATCAAAACACTATTTATTGTACACTGAGATTTCTTTTATACAATACAATTCAACTAAATAAAGGTTGAAATGAGGTGACTGAAGTCTTCTATATAATGAACATTTACAAATAAGGTGCATTACAGATGAAAATCACAAATCGTTTATTCTTTTTGACATTTTGATTTAAGAATGCCACTGTCTTTATGATAAAAAGTCAATTTTGTATGTGTTTTACTGCTCCTGCACACTCCAGATAACGATAGGCCTGTCACGATAACAGATTTTGGAGAGCGATATATTGTTACAGAAAATAATCACGATAAAAGATCATATTGAAACTACTTTATGCCACTGATAGCAGAACAATCTCCCCAAAAAACTGTGCAATATATTTAAAAAACATTTGCTACAATAAATTAATAGGACAATGAAACAATTCTGTACTTATTTGAGTTATAAAAGTTACTCATGCGACTCTCTACAACTCAAATCTTATCTAAAACAAAGAAAATGTTCACCAAAGTGCAAAGATGACGTCCACGATACAATACTGAGCCCCAAATATATTGTTCTTTGTATCATATCTGGAACAATAAGTTGATATAGTAATTAATGTGACATGCCTGGATGATAACGATTATCAAAATGCATCCACAATCATTTTTTACAGTCGACTAGTCACGATTAGTCGATTCATTGTTGCAGCCCTACAGAAAATAAATGAAATATTCATAATTGTGCATTCAGATTGTATTACTATAACTATTATTACTACTAAAACTACTGAATTTCCAACCAATAACAAAAAGCTGGATCAATAAATGGTCGTAACCTTCAGACAACGTCAAATTACTGATGCCAGATTTGGTCATCTTCAAATTCCCATCTTATTTCCGCATTTGTGTGAATCAGTGTGACCCTTGCTACATTCAATGAACCCAAACCTTTCTTTGTTTTGAGTCCAGAGTTTTGGGAAAACTAAGTCACGCAGGTCACACAGTCACCGAGAGGGCGCTGGGCCAAAAGAGGAGGACGGAGGGGGAAGACCCAGACAACTTTTATTCATCCAACGGGACGGAAGACGGAAAGGTTCGGTACAAAGCCGCAGACGGGAGAACGCCGACAAAGAAAGGGAAGGAATAACTGGTGGCACTGGGCAGATTAGTCGGAAACGTCCTCCCCGTTACGCCTCGGTCTTTGTGAGGTTTGCGCGCTGCACTTGTCGCCTTGCGCTGTCAGCCTCCTGCGCACACAAACACACACGCTGTTTTCATGTGGCGTCCCCAGAACTCCAGTCCGCAACATACAACAACAAACCACGAGCCACAGACATGCGACGTTCAAGGAGCGCAGGTCACCGGCGGGACACGGAGGCCGAACCGCTTACTGTAACCTGAATGCAAAAGATGTGAGAAGAAAAGGGAAGTGCAAGTGAAATCATTTGAATGCGGAGTTAACGGAAACATGTGTCACTTTCTGAGAGTCTGTTTGACTTGATGGAAATGTTTTTTTGCCTGGAATGTTCCACAGTGTGGCATTGAGCAGCTTCATCTCCATGGAGACCAGAGGGCGACGCCATGAAGTCAGTGAAGAGGCTTTTTGAATTATACTGTAAGATGTACAGATGGAGTGAATTGTGTGTTAAATTTAAAACTCAGGTATCGTTTAAATTAATAAAATAAAATGCTGCGTAAAAAACTGATGTTAAGTGATATTTTACATTTGTCTGTCCACTAATACCTTGATTTTTAACCAGTATGTCGGGGAACACAAGTGCGCCTTCAGGTATTGCCAGGTGTGACTTGAAAAAATGTCTAATTTTAATTTGCAGATGGATTTAATAGGAAAAGTAACTATTTCTGTGTGTCCTGAAAGCACTTCTGTACCAAAAAACAAAGCAAAAACAATCACCAACATCGGCACAGGCATTATTCGCCAGATTATGTATCTATTTTTTTTTTTCTAAAAGGTCTGATTTGGTAGTGTTTTAGTAGGTTGTGTGCCGTTTAAACCAAACTAAGTGTGCCGTGAAAAACTCTGCACATATTTAGCACGTTTCTGTTGTATTGCCAAAATATTTTCTGATCATCATTATCATAATCAGATTCAATCAGAATTAGAAATAGGAAGTAAAACTGAAACCACTGTAATGCATACTTAAGAATAGGTTATAAAAAAAAAACCTAAGCTTTAATAATGCAAAGTAAATTAAGGGGAAGTTATTTCAGTCTGGTGCACTGCATGTTAACAGATAAACATGCTGGACTGAATAGAGAGAGTGAGCTCATTTCTATCCATTATCCTGCATTCGCTCTCAAAGACACACATTCACATACGTCAACACTTGAGGCAAAGTGAGTGTCTTGCCCAAGAGCATAACAACATTACACCTCAGGAACTCAAGACTTCCTGCTCCAAACACTGCTAAGCCACAAAACAACAACCCCGTCTACCATTCAAGGACTGACCAGGTCCAACGTCAGGTGAGGCCCATTTATAACAATTCTTATAGAAAGGCATGCCCTGCACAGCTGTAGAAGTATAAAGGGGTCCGGACATGGCATTGGTAAAAACTCTCACAACTAGATTAACAATCTCTCTGAGCTGGACTTCATTCATTAATTTTCTGCTGCTTGTTCCCTGGAGTCTATCCCAGTGACTTTGGGCCTTAGAATTTTCTGAATTTATTCAGTTTTGTCAATCATGTGATAAAAGCAAGCTCATTTAAAACATAAAAAATCTGACGTCATAGTTCCCTCCTCCCTGCTCCTCCCCTTTCCTCCCTGCTCCTTGCCCACTGTTTTACCTTATTTGGTAGTTCCTGGGCGGATCCACATCGCCTTCACCTGCAGAGCTCCACGGCTGGTTCCCATCCCTCAATCACCTTCTGTATAAAGTTTCTACAGTCCACCTTTCCAGTGCCAGATCGTCATTTTTCCTTTAGGCTTATTCTTTTTTTTCTCACGCTTTTTGAGTTTTTTTTGTAAACGTGCCAGCCTTCTTGTTTTTTCTTCAGTTCCTTTGTGGTGGAGCCAGCAGTAATCGGTCGCCTCCAGTACTGTGTGCCTTCGGTCAGTTTCTTCACTACTTACCTGCTCCGTCCTGCTCCCCTGGAAGCCTCCCCTGCCCCACGACTATCTGTGTTAAACTAAGCTTTTCTAAACTGCTTTTTTGGGTCCACCGGTCATGATTCCCTAACAATTATTGTCAAATACACCATCAGTTTTATTCCAAACCCTCAAATACAAAATAAGACTAAATAAAAAATGTCAGTCCAATAGATATGTCCCAGCAGCAGCTTGGTGGGATTTAAAACACTGATTTGTGCATTTATGATTTATAATTAAAGTAAATCAGACAATGGACAAGTTCAAGGTCAAGGTCAAGTCTACTGAGTGTCAGCTTCACAAAGATCCCAGACATTTGTTAAGACTCCAAAGGGTTCAGAAACCACTTCAGCTTTAATTTTAGTCAGGTGTTTTAGGGAAACATCCAAACAACCAATGATCAGAAACTTTTCTTCTGAATTTTTATGCCAGATGCCCTCCCGGACCCACTTTAATTTATCGTTAATTCTAGTGAGCACAATGTGTTTTCTGCTGTGTATTCTACTCTACACAGCAGTACTACTACCATATAGTACTACAAGTGCAATGCTTTTGGTCTAAAGAAGTGTAGTCTTTGTATGTGAAATTTTACTGAAGTGAACTTTTTTCCCACTCTCTGGATTCTTTCTAGTATTTTGATTATGGTTTATAATTCAAGGATGTCACTTAGGTTGTCCTAAAAAAAATACTGGAACTGTGCAAAATTTGAGCTCTAACTCCATCTGGTGGTTAGAGTGAAGAACAACACATGTCTTCTAATGATAAAAGCCAATCTCACGTTCTAGTAAAACAAATGACCAGGTCTAGTTCATGTCTAATCCAGGTTTAGTTCATGTCTAGTCCAGATTTAGTTCATGTCTAGTCCAGGTTTAGTTCATGTTCAATCCAGGTTTAGTTCATGTCTAGTCCGGCTTTAGTTCATGTTTAATCCAGGTTTAGTTCATGTCTAGACTAGGTTTAGTTCACGTTTAATCCAGGTTTAGTTCATGAATAGTACAGGTTTAGTTCGTGTTTAATCCTAAACCTGGATTAATCCTAAACCTGGATTAAATGTTCATGTTTAGTCAAGGTTTAGTTCATGGTTAATCCAGGTTTAGTTCATGTTTAGTCCAGGTTTAGTTCATGTTTAGTCCAGGTTTAGTTCATGTCTAGTCCAGGTTTAGTTCATGTTTAATCCAGGTTTAGTTCATGTTTAATCCAGGTTTAGTTCATGTTTAATCCAGGTTAGTTCATGTCTAGTCCAGGTTAGTTCATGTCTAGTCCAGGTTTAGTTCATGTTTAATCCAGGTTTAGTTCATGTTTAATCCAGGTTTAGTTCATGTTTAATCCAGGTTTAGTTCATGTTTAGTCCAGGTTTAGTTCATGTTTAATCCAGGTTTAGTTCATGTCTAGTCCAGGTTTAGTTCATGTCTAGTCCAGGTTTAGTTCATGTTTAATCCAGGTTTAGTTCATGTCTAGTCCAGGTTTAGTTCATGTTTAATCCAGGTTTAGTTCATGTCTAGTACAGGTTTAGTTCACGTTTAATCCAGGTTTAGTTCATGTTTAGTCCAGGTTTAGTTCATGTTTAATCCAGGTTTAGTTCATGTCTAGTACAGGTTTAGTTCATGTTTAATCCAGGTTTAGTTCCTGTCTAGACCAGATTTAGTTCATGTTTAGTCCAGATTTAGTTCACATCTAGACCAGGTTTTGTTCACGTTTAGTCCAGGTTTAGTTCCGGGATTAATCTCAGTTCGGTCTGAATTTTGGTGCAGTTTTTACGAAAGTGTGAGGTGCACGTGACATTTTTGGTGGAGGGTCTCTCATCTACTTGTCTCCTTGGAGATGGTTTACCTATAATGTTCCACAGTATGGCTAGTATTATCTACTTCCATGGAGACAAGCAGGTGACGCCATCAAGTTACAGCGACTTGCTCACAGTAAAAAAGCATGTTTTGCCAGGTATTGAACAATAAAAACATTTATAATCCTCCAGAAGAAAAGATACATAGAGGATCTTTTAGGAAAAAAGGCAATTATATAATGTATTAGAGTCACAGCAATCGAACATATCTCAAAATATGTAATATATCTACATTAAATCTGTAACTGCACAGCTTCCTATAAGTTACGTAACAGTGACAAATTGTGTATTAACTATGGCACAGACACAACGTTGCAGTTTATGTCCCATGGGAACCTTGTTTGAGATAAAACCAGGCACAAGGTCAACCCTGTTAAACTCATCGAGCGGCGTTGAGTAAACAATGTCTGGTAGGATTTTTAAACTATTTTAATGGATGTATAGTTAAGTAATAGTAGCAGTTGCTTTGAATAAGTTGAAGTAGCATAGGTAGTATTTTCTAAATGTTTGGAGCCTACATTCATTGCTCCTCTGTGGAAGAGTGGAAGACGTGTGGCAGCCAATCTATGGTTTCAGACCCTCCATTTCCTAATTCATACACCATATTTATTTACAGAATGTGTAAGTGTCTTGCCCAAGGACACAAAAACAGTGTGGTCAAAGTTGGAGTCAAACTGCTCCAAAGATTTAAACAATAGGCTAATATAACTTCCAAATTTGGTGTGGTATTGAAGTCATTTATATCACACTAAATTACAGCAAATGAGTTGTGTGGCCCTCTTTTTTGCTTTTATATATGTATTTATTAATTGCTTTTTTATGGTTTTGCTCTTTTGATTTTACTAGTTTATCTTTTTTAGGATGGGCAATATTAACTGAGCATTTCCTCTTTTTATTTATTTAGCACAGTTTACACAGTGATTGTCTGTCTTCCGATCCGAAGGTCAGCATTTCAAATCCGGCTCCTGACATGAACCTCCAAACGGTCAGATCCCTCAGGTGTCCTTGAGCAAGACATTGACCCACCTCGGCCCAGTGTCTGCGTACTCTGGTGTGTGAATGTGTAAGTGGTTTCTTGATGTAAAGCGCTTTGAAGGTGTGCCTTAAAGGTGGAAAAGCCCTACATAAATGTGTGAGTATTTAACATTTTTATTATTATTACTATGGTTGTCATTTTGTTTCTGTGCAGCACTTTTATTCATAATGACCAGAAAAATGTGACATGAAATCAAACTTTCTGAGCGATAAGTAAAGTTATTGTGACATCAGATAAAACAGCACTTTATATTTGGGTTTAATTTTTTGGAGTTTAGATTGAATTTACTTATTTTTGCTTCTGAAACCATGGTATCAATTACCTGAATAATCTTGACGTCGCCATATTAAACTCACACGACCGCCCGTGTGTTGCAACTTTGTCTGATACCACCGCGCTGTCATCCCTTTGGCAGCAGGTCTGGGGCTCTTGGCACAGTCACCTGTAAAGAAAACAAATCATATAGGTCAATGTTATATAAGGAGCCAAATAACTTTGAACTGACACCGGCATGTTTCATCCAGATCCACGTCCCTCTGCCAAAAGGAAAAAGCCAAATATGGTCACTTTTCCACGTTTAGGAAGATAAAACTAACTTTGTCTTTAAAACGTATAGATCACTTAAGCATATGACGCAATATAACTTGTTCTCCTTCCAGCAACAACACTTTTTAGTCATATAGATTGGTAAACATTTTTTATTAAATATTCTACTTCTAAAAATTGCCAACGCAAACTTCCTCCACAGTCTACAGTCTGCTGCAAATGCTTTTACTGACTGAGGCATTTAGCTGTGGACTCCATCCCCATTAAAAAGACCCAAGCTGATCATTGACAATTACAAGTACTGAATCTCTAAAATAATTCTAATAATCGCGGAGCCCTAAGGTAATTACAGATTTACAGAACACTAATGTGAAAATGGATAAATGGTCACGCTTGTGTAATCATTTCTTGTCAGATTTCCTTTTTCATTCAATAACTTATACTTTATTTAGCATTTCGTTCATCAAACCCTTTAACCTCAGGAAAATATTCACGGTTAAGGTGTGTTTTATTGATTCCTCGTGAGGGAAAACGGCAAAACCTTTAGTCCTGCAGTCTTAAACATGCTTCATCAATGATCAGTCACATGTTCCCATCCTCGCACACCACCAAATGAAAAGAGCTGCTGTGTGCAACCAATGCAAAAAAAAAAAAAGACGCTTTTGTGTTTAAGTGTTTAAAAGTGGAGAGGGCAAAGATTTCAAGCAAATAGTTGGAGATTACAAACACAAATGGCCTTTTTGTTATGAGCGTCGTGTTCAAAATGGCATGAAAAACAAACATTGTCAAGCTTGAATGTAAGAGCGCAGCTATTGTTTTCAAGTGGGCACAATGTGAAATAAATACGTTCCAGACCACGTGGGCAATATATCGAAAAATTGATCATATCGTTATTGTTGTTTATGGTAAAGAATGCTGCATTTTATTATTTATTTAAGCTGGATTTCTTCAATTTTTCGGACACATAAACCTCAACAAATGCATTTAAAGACACTTTTAAATGTGTTTCTGTTGGACTGAAAAGCAAGATTGAAACAGGACTAAACCAGGATTAAACCAGGGGAAAAAACAGAATTAAACCAGAAACAAAACCAGGACTAAACCAGGAGCAAAACCAGGACTAAACCAGGGACAAACCCAGGACTAAACCAGGGACAAACCCAGGACTAAACCAGAAGCAAAACCAGGACTAAACCAGAAGCAAAACCAGGACTGAACCAGAGACAAACCCAGGACTAAACCAGAAGCAAAACCAGGACTAAACCAGAAGCAAAACCAGGACTGAACCAGAGACAAACCCAGGACTAAACCAGAGACAAACCCAGGACTAAACCAGAGACAAACCCAGGACTAAACCAGAGACAAACCCAGGACTAAACCAGAGACAAACCCAGGACTAAACCAGAGACAAACCCAGGACTAAACCAGAGACAAACCCAGGACTAAACCAGGGACAAACCCAGGACTAAACCAGGGACAAACCCAGGACTAAACCAGAGACAAACCCAGGACTAAACCAGAGACAAACCCAGGACTAAACCAGAGACAAACCCAGGACTAAACCAGGGACAAACCCAGGACTAAACCAGGGACAAACCCAGGACTAAACCAGGGACAAACCCAGGACTAAACCAGGAACAAACCCAGGACTAAACCAGAAGCAAAACCAGGACTGAACCAGA
This sequence comes from Rhinogobius similis, assembly GCA_019453435.1. NCBI lineage: Eukaryota > Metazoa > Chordata > Actinopteri > Gobiiformes > Gobiidae > Rhinogobius > Rhinogobius similis. Next base: position 18,322,295 of record CM033640.1, on the reverse strand, counting down.
GACAAACCCAGGACTAAACCAGAAGCAAAACCAGGATTAAACCAGGGATAAAACCCAGACTAAACCAGAAACAAAACCAGTTCAAGCTCGAGACTCAAATGAAGATGATATTGCATATTTTGTGGACCATAATTAATGAAATAAAACTAATTATATTGAACTGATTGTATAGAAAATGCAACTTTGTAAATGTGGTGCAGAGGTTCAGAGGTGGAGCTGGGGTGGTGCTGAGCTGCTGAATGGAGAGACGGAGGTCTGAGCGCTGATTGGCTCAGCTCGGCCTATCAGAGCTGAGCAGGTGGTGAAGGTCGTGCAGATGAGGCAGCAGGGGTGGTCTACCAGGCTGAAACTTCACTATGGCTTCACAACTAAAGCAGGGACAAAACCAGGACTAAAGCAAAGCAGCAAAGACAAATGATCTGTTAAGGGTGCACTGTGTAACTTTTCTTCTTGTCTCCACACTTTACAGTAAGGGGTTACATTCAAGAGTGACCTACAGTTTAAAGTCTTTATCAGCTGCATCATCTGATAGAGTCTGTCTGTGTCAATGAAAAACAACCTTTGATTTGTGTCCGCTCTTATCTTTATGGAGACTGTTACGAAACATGCATCGCTCAATGATCGAGAGATTTCTTTAGAACATTTAACAAATTAAAATGCATACAATTTTACTATTTTGTCATTTCAAATTGCATTGAATGTACAGTATTGTGGAAAATATTAGATTTTAAGAAATTATGGACGCTAACACTAATAATTCAAAGTACAAAAATACATACATGTATAATGAAAAATATAAACACGATCTTGTGCTCAGACCAGGACTCAAACTTAAATATCTCGTTGTACATGTGCTTTCATTGAGCCACAAAACTATTGCTATTGTTGTATTTTTGCTTGATCTTACTTCCATATAAGTCATTGAACCAAACAAAATATTCAGTCCATGGCCCATTTCTTGACATGTCAAACTCTTTTCATAACAAAAATATGTGTGTTTTGTAAAATAGTTCAGTAGGTGGGGTCATCACTTGCGTGCCATGCAGTTAATGTAAACGAGTTATAAAATCCTGGGCAGTATAGAGTTCGTCTGCACTTGTTATCTCTGTTGAACTTATACAAGTCCTGCTAACTCACACTGCCATACGCTGATAGTATTTGTCACTGCAGTAAAATGTCCCGGCTCCAAGTGTGACCCAGTGCTCTTCTCTGTCTGTGCCGAGGGACTTTATGTAATGTTTTACTACAGAGAACCGTATGCCCCCTCTTCAGTGTTTAACTGTCCCATATGTCCTGTCATTAATGTTTACAGAGGAGTGCAAACGAGAGAACACTGTAAGTACAAGGACAGCCTCACACACCAGTGTGAAGACCTTCATGATCTCCACAGACAAAGACTGCAGAAAGTAGGAGACATAAGTAGATCATTGCATTACATTTTAGAACTAGAACTATCTAGAACGACTTAATAATAGAAACAGGTCCATGACTTCATGCTCTTCCTTCTTAAATTGTATTTTTCTTAAAAGGATGGATAATGCAAGAATGCTATGCTCATTTATGTGTAAGCAAATGGCTATTTTGCATGATCTTATTCAAATCAAATCAAATCAAACTTTATTGATAAAGCACTTTTCATACATAGCATGTAACACAAAGTGCTTTATATTGCATTAAAAAACATTCCCACACATGACCATTTCCCACCCAACTCCTCCCACCAGCCAAGCAACCCACCCACAGAGACACAGAGACACACACAGAGACACACACAGAGACACAGAGACACACACAGAGACAGGACAACATGCAAGAATCAATCAAAATACAATTTTTAATAAACAAATGACAAGGAGACACTATTGTCACCTTTAACTAAAATTATGTGGAATGATCACTTTCCACCAAGGTTAGTTCCCCTTTCTCAAACTGGAGTATCTTGTCAGATAAAAGCTTGTCTGTTTGCAGTGCAATTGTAGTGCATTTGTAGGTTTATGTGACAGAAAAAAACTATAATCATCTATATAGTTTGAACAAAATGGTTGATGGCCTCCCATTGCTATCGCCATATTTCTGTGACTAGAAGTAATGTGAGTCTAACCCAAGAACACAACTGTTCTTTTGGGTAAAATTTGATCAAGTTGGCCTCTGGTCGAAACAGTTTACCATTCAACCATTCCAGTCACAAGAAGAACAATAATTGTGCATTACGCTCTTGGTTGCCAGGGTTGTGGTCACTGCCAACCCTTATCCAAACCCTCGCCCAGTGTGGCTTGTATAGTTCAAAGGACTCAAATTAAGAACTTTTAGATTGTGATGGCGGTTTGTTAACTACGACCATTAAAATCAGGATTTCGTTGTGTGTATGTTGTGATATACCTTGCAGCTCTCACAGACACTTTTGTCCTGAGGTCTGTTACTCTCCTGTGGACCTTACCACGTTTAGCTGCACTGAGACCTTTGTTTGAGGTATTTTGTTTATTCCTGTATTTTAGCAAAGCTTAAACTGCTTCTTGGTGATAAATAAAGTTATTTTGATTGATTGGTAATGCTAAGCTACTTCTGTGGCCACAGCAGCCCTGAGGTGGACAGAAGTTACCACCACTACCACTCACTCACTCACACATCACAGGTGAATGAAGTGGTTTGCCTAAGGACACAACAACAGCCTGCTCTGGTTGCAGGTTTGATCTTTGTGTTGGAGGACGAGCCGTGAGCTATGGCTGAACTATGGCTAAAACAAGAAAGTCACTGTAATCCATCCACAACTGAAGCACTTAATCAATGATTTGATGTGTGTCGCTGTGAATCAAACGTTTAACCTCATCCTCTGAACCATGAGGTAAACACAAAACATGTGCTGCCCATTTAATCTTCATCACGGTCTATGCCACAAGATCACAAACAGATCCACGAGACTAAGAATCATCTTATACATTCAGTCAAGCAGCACTCCAGTTAAGTTCACTTTGTAATGTGTTGAAGTTGCAGTAATTCAATAGATAGATAGGCTCAATACATAGGCCGCCTAATTTCAACAAACAATCCACTGTCATTAAGAGGCAACTGGCAGGTCAAGGTTAATACACATCACATTTGAAAACAAAAAACAAAAAAACTCAAACTGGGTCAAACTTGGATTTAACTTCTGAAACACTGTGTACATAGACCATGGTGGGCCACAGTGGCCTGGTTTTCTGAGGACACAGAGACCAATATCACTGTACAAAACAGGATCATTTCTCCTTTTATAAATGAGTGACAATGTAGCTCGATGTTATGTTATTTTTTGTGCCATGAGTCTGCGTGACTTTGGTAAAGTAAGCTTTACAAATGTCCTGCGGTCATCACATGACAAAGGAGGTGGTGAAGTTCAAAATCAAAAGCACAAGACTTTTACTTCTTGTGCTCGACTATAGAACATTGAATAAATACATTTTTTTCAAGTCACAGTTAGTACAGGTCCCTTATCTCGCACTGATTATTTAAAGTATGGTGCCTAGACCTGTGCTCAAGCCAAGTATCTTAGTTCAGGAATGATATTCTAAACAAGCTCTTATTTCTCACAAACAATATCACAAAAAAAAAAATCCTAAAGCTCCTCATAAAAACAATGAGTCAATTTCAACACAGTGTTGTTGTCATCGTACTACACTTCATTGTTCCATCACAAGCCAGAGGGCAGAACATTTGCATGTAATTATAGCTTGTGACCTGATGCATTCTGTTCCTCAACAAACTTCAGCATGAATCAAGTAAAAAGCTCTGAAAATGACATAAAACACGGTGAATGATAAAAGGTATGTGTGTCCAAATGGAAGGCTGTACTTGTTCACGGTTTCCTGACGCTGTATCCCATGTCTATCCTATAATCACAAATGTCCAAACAATAATGTGTTTAATAAGAAAACATGCAATAAAGCTCTGGTTCTCCAGTGGAAGAATTGAAAGAAGAGTGTGCTCTTTACAGAAGAAAGAAAACAAAGGAGCAAACACTGGAACATACCGCCGACATCGCACTCAGGAACATCTGAGACACAGTTCAGGAGCTCAACTAAAACTAAACCCCACCAAACAGTGTGAGGTGGATGAACAGCAGAGGAAAGCCGCTCTGGTTAATGAGGCAACACAAAGTTATGGCAACATGGGAGTTTGTTTGTTTTTTGTTTGTTTGTTTTTATTTAGATCAGCAGCAGTTATTCTTCCTGGGGTCTACAATATAGGTCTTGGTGATATAAATAAACATTTATCTTGATTTTTATTAGTATACTGATAACGACAGTCAGACGATTTTTATGTCAACAAAAATGGGCTAAAACATATCTTTAAACATGTTCGTTGAGGTTAAATTATTATTCAAATGTGAAATATCTGTTAAAGAATCACAAAAGTGCAGAAATATCACCTTTTTAAATTTCTATTCTTAATCAGTTATTTTTACTGTAAACAGTATACTTAATATTCAAATTGTTCTTATCTTCAAAAAACATTCACAATATTATCTAAATTTCGATATTTCACTCACTGCCCATCTCTACATCATACTCAAGAACATCTGGGACACATTTAAGCAGATTAACCAAGAGCTGGTATTGATACAGAAAGATCCACAAACAGACATTACGGTGGTGGACAAACAGCAGAGAAAAGCTTCTGTGGCAACACCAAGTGATGGCAACATCAGGAAAAGAAAGCAGGAGAAAATAGAATAGATAATAGATCGAGAAGAGCTGGAGGAGGACTGGAGGGTGGAGATGACAGTGGTGCCCGTGACCAACGAAGCACTCGGGGAAGAACTTCCAAACTGGAGGAGTTGCAGAACATTCCAGGAAAAACGTGAAACTTGTGCAGTTCCAAGAAGAGGAAAGATACATTGCAGAACCATCGAGGTTTGGAAGGATGAGACCACCTGAGGAGAGTGAAAGAAAGTGCCCACAGCTGTCATTCTGTACCTAGCCCTGACCTTTATCTCACAAACTATTTTGAACTGACCTGAAAACACTGTAAAGGTACACACGAACACGAGGCTACGCTCCGTCAGGCCCTCTGCTCTGATTGGTTGAGCTGGAGGCGTTGGAGACACACCAAAGTGCGTGGATACAGGGGTCGAAGGGTATCCACTTGAGCTTGTGTTATCAGCTACAGTCAACAGCAGCCATTGACCGGGACAGTACAGCTGACTGCAGCGAACCCAAACAGAGCGGACACTGTCGGAGGTCATGTCAGCGATACTGGAGCACCTCAACCACAAACCAACGTCACGCTCTGTGTTATGGTTCGCCTGTGTTTTGACGTTTGGTCCCGGACAAAATAAAGCCTGCGTCAATACGGCCTTTAAGTTAACAACATCACAGCCTGTTGCATTTTCAGTGAGTAGCAGTGAGACGATCGGTTCAAGCCAGACGCGTGACCTGAACGCTACCTGCAGCCATTTTGATTCTAATATAAACAAATGTAAACGCCAAAGAAAATCTGCATAAACTGCTCAAATCTCAGAACAGTCCAAATATTTAGATCCATATTGCATTTATTTAATTGCAGGTGTTTTATTGCTTAAGCTGGGTACCTAGTTTTCCCACAGCAAAACCGGAAGTCTGTATTTAAATTTGTCCGACTTAGCTCTCATAAACCTTTTACCCCATTGTTAATATCCACAAGTATTCATTTTCAGGAACAGGCTCAGCTTTAGAACTGATTTTTTTAGACAGCAAAGTAAAACACGTGCTACTGCCCCAAGCACAGCCAATCAGAGCGCCGCTTTTGGCTCTTTGTGTTGAAGACATTTTGTTATTAGATGCAGACAGTGTGCCATGGTCGAACTTTGTCACAAAGTCCCGTTTTTACAACATACTCTTGGTGAGTTGGGTACCCCAGCTTTAATGCCATATTGTGGAACATTCCAGGCAAAGCAATAACATCTCAAAGCATATGGCGGACCCTTTTACCAGAAATAATCCTTTAAAAAGTTGAGCTGAAATGATTGTATTCTGTTTATGCATTTGATCTCACATTTGAACATGTCATTGTAACTTTGAATTTGAATCATTTTAAAAAGCTGTGAATGAAAGACAACTGAAGATACAGTATATATTGTCTTAGAAGTAATACAAAACCTTCTCTGTTGAATGTAGTGGGGCCCCGAGCAGAACTTGAAGCGTACGGAGCAGAGCCAGCTGAGGGTGACTTGCATTTCGGGTTGCGGTCGCTCAGGAACGAAAGGACGTCACGATTATCCACACTCCACCAACACCGCTGAACCCTCTGCTCACACCAGGAGTCAGTAAAACATACAAAGAGTTTCAGAGAGAAGGTTCTGAATGTGTAAAACCAGTTCACAACAAAAGAGATTACAACTGAGGAGAAGAAGTTGTAATTGTAAAGTACACAAGTAATTCAGTAAACTCTTTCTCTGAGTAGTTGGTTACTCATCACAGTGTGAGCAATATTAAATAATACTGTATTAATCAATGTTTTCCCTAATTTGTCAAGGAGAATTTGAATCTTTGAAATAGAGACGTTTCGATTGTACCATTCAGCACTCATTAAATTCATAAAATTTTTTGGACATTTGTGTATTTTTGCACCACTCCTTCAGATATGATGAATGAAAATGGTTCTGTTTGTTTGTATTTATAAAATGAAACACAAAATCTCTCTATAATGTCCAGGTAACATCTCTTAAAAAGACATCAATACAGCAGATATTGTGCGATATTTAATGTTTTATCGTTCCGTTTACATCAACTTTACAAATCTGACGTCTAAACTTTTACAATTACTCTTATTCGAGCAGTAGTTTCCCCGTCAAAAAACGTTTACCGCTACTTGAGTGCTTTCATAAACTGTTACGGTGTATTTCTACATTAGTAATGTTATTTCGAAGTAACAATACTCTTATTTTAGTACAGTTGTGGCTACTCTTCCCACCTGCTGCTGTTCAAACAAGTAGAAACTCTTAAAACTTCACTGTAGAGCAGAAGCAGGTAAAGAATTCGCAGCACTCTGATTAAATTAAAGTCTTTTATTGGAGCAATGCTGTCCCTTGCTTCAAAAAAGGACTTTTTATTAATGTCCTCGGACTCTTTACCCGCTCCCACACTACATTGAAGGCTAGTTTTTTGGTCTTTTAATCGTATTATCGCAAGTTTTTACAAAAAAAACCCAAAACAGATTTATTACATGTTTACAGACAATGAAACACTCCGAGCTTTTATTCTTACCTTTGAGAGAAAGGACAGGCACTTGTTGTTACACAGTTCAAGGATGAAAACTTAAAGAAAAGAGCGAAAAAGAGTCAAATCTTTGTGGCTTATGATACAGTTCGATAGACTAAAACAAATCAGTCTTTTGTCTTGCACAATTACGAACATTGTCAACTGAAATACATCTATACATACTTGATACATAATAGAACTTCTGTAGTGTTGATGAATGTAAAGTCAAGGCTGCGTTATCTGTGGAGGCCATTATAAATCACAGGACAATTTGTCATGTAACATATTGCAGATGTTGGATGCCGTTTCATGCATTTCACAATATTTATGGCGCATCGTGAGAGAGTGGGAGCGGAGCAGGTGACTTACCTTGTGACCGTCCTTTTCTAATCGAACAGGCTTTAAACTAGAACAAGCAAACCAATTAAAACGCTGCATGTTGAATCACTGTATAAGGCATGTTGCAAAATATGTGACTTTCCCACCAATGGTCAAATTGAGGTTACCAATGTGAAATTAGTAAAACTTGACAGATGCTCACCTCTGTTATGCAATATTAGAAGATAAAAAGCAGCTTATCTAATTTGGTAGACCTGGCTTTATACATAAAAGGCTGATAAACTATATGGTTGAGACTAGTAATCCTACTCCATAAACTTTATTATGTACAGTACAAACACTGTTATAAAGGCCATATCTTTAATGATAAGCTTTACAACTTATTTACAATGATGGTTTACATAAAAATGACCAGGAGAAGGAAATAGATGTGTCAAGTAAGATAGGAAGTCAGAAATAAACACATGAATACTCCTTGATTCAGTACAAATCGTTCCTGGCATATTTTTTTTCAATTGGCAAAAAGCTCATGTACTGTAGTACTGTAAACTGGTGATACAGTAAAACACATTCATAAATATGTTATAGAACAGAAATTGTTATAAAATACGTTATAGAACCAAAGAATCTCTTCATTAAAATTTACACAGTCTAGTTTGGACCTATTTCTATAGAGCCAGTGAGTGGTGGACAGTACAAAAGTAAAAGTACTGTAGTTATTTAACATTTTTAGGAATCTGTACTTAAATAATTTTACTTTTACTTTCCCAACATCTGAAAGAAAGCAGATTTCTGTACATTCTACTCAATTACATTATTGAACTGGATTGAAAGGTAAAAAGGTAAAGGTTTTGAGCTAAAGCTTGAGCTTTGGCCAAACAAAAGTATATTAAATTCACTTGAAAAAATTTGGAAATTGAATCAGATTGCTTCTGTTGACCCAAAAGAAATCAGCGCAATTCTTTCTAAAAATCACCAAAATCTGGATGAAATACTTTTTACCCTTTAAATACATTTTAAACAGGTACTTTATATGCATTTAAGTAGATTTTTATGTGCAATTTATACTTCTATTTGACTGTTTCTCTGTTCTTGAATGTACACGTCTACTTTCCTTCAGATCTTAAACCAGGATTTAGGTCACTTTTGGCAAATTAAATATGTAGGAATAGTTGAATAGTTGAAATTTATTCAAACTTTTGAACCAATTCCTGGTTGCTTTTTTTTTTTTTTTTTTTTTTTTTAAATAGTAGTACAAACTCTATAACCTGTTTGTACTACTATAGCATACAAAATTCCTGAACTTTATCTACCCTTCAAAACATAAACACTACTCTTGAGAAAGACATCAATGGACACGTGATGTTCAAAACAATACGCCCCCTGACTCCGCCGTATCATCATTACGCATCCTCAGTCACGACTAATGGGAATCACCATAAATAAACAAATAAACTCTATCAAGGCGTTTTATTTATAACCAGCAATAAAAAGCAGATTCTTCATTGTGTTTTAACCATTAGACAGACACTAAACATTAACGTGAACAATCCTTTATGCCGGAAATTAACGAGAAAAGAGCGAAGACGTTGTACTCATAAAGCTTGATTGGACAAATGATAGACTTTGTGAAGGTGTGTCCGCTCAGCCAATGGCGTTGCGGGGTTTAAGTGCGTCATCAGTCGCGCGGTGGGGGGGGGGCTGAGGGGGCGCGCGCTCGTCTATATAAGACCGGCCGCGCGGGCTTCCTTTTCAGACTCCGGCAAGAAAAGCAAAAACGATCCAACTTTTCCAAAGAAGAGACGAGTTGCCTCCTGAGAATATCTTACCTCAGCAACCCATCGAAGCCACTTCACCCAGACCTTTTGTACATCTTTGTGCTTTGGACCTAAATTAACTTCCATTTTTCTTCCTCTTCAAACTTCAATAATGTTTCCCGAGAATAACGAAAGGTAAGTACATTGAAATTTAAACTTGATAACTACTAATTTCTCCAAGACACGTGGTTCTCGTCATTGTGCGGCAGTAAAATGTTCCGGGGGGATTTTGGTAAGGTGCCAAGAAGTCGATGCGCATGCGCTGTAGTGGCCATTCATTCTTGAAATCCCTTGAGTAATAACATTTGAGTGGAATTTTTTTGGGGTTAACGTTATGTAAGTCGTGGTTTTCTTGTCTTCCATCCACACCCACCTAAAAAATACAAAAAATGTTAGATTACAATAGTCTGTCTTGACTAAAATGTTGCAAATTTGAGAAAATCCTAACTAAAGTTTGAGTAAAAGTCGTAAATTATAGCATGCTGGTTATTTCTGGACAGTTCAATGTAATCCAATAATAACACATTTGTTCCACTTAACTTCAACGCAACAGACAGTAATTTAGCCCATACATTTAGTTAATCTGATTTAAAAGATTCACTGTGCCTCTTGACTCGGTTCACTCAACCTCATGACCTTCTTGTCTTGCACAGCTACAGCTACGATGACTGCAAAGGCACGGCGGATTGGCTGCTGGCCCAGACCGACATTCGTCCCACCGTTGGCATCGTGTGCGGCTCCGGCCTGGGCGGGCTGGCGGACATGTTGAAAGATCAGGTGGCGTTCAACTACAAGGACATCCCCGACTTCCCCCAGAGCACGGGTGAGTCAAAGCAGTTGTACCAAGAACAGGAGCTTTTCTGTTATGGCAATAGCACGTTTGTCTTGTGTAACGCTATTAGAGGTCTTAAATTGCACAAATTCTCCACACATAGATGAGCAAAGTCTGTTAAGTGTTTTGCCCAAGGACACAATGACGTAATGTGCTTGCCAGAGCTGGGATCTAGGGCACGTTCACACTTAAACTTAGACTATATCATAAATAAACTCAGAGTAAACTCAGACTGAACTTCTAAATGTGGAAGGAGAGTGGGACGAATCTGGGCTCAAAATGGTGCCAAAAAAAAAAAGAGTATTTTGAAAAGGCAGGACACTGTTGATGGTTTGCTTCTACTGTCCTTGGGCAAGACACATAAAACACATTGCCTGGATGTGATGGAAAGAATGTCAGGCAGAAAACCAATTTTATTTAGCCAATAAAAGAACTATATTTAGTAGTTTTGGTGAGTGTATATAATGAAAGTGAACTGTAGTTAGTTATTAGAGGAATGCAATGCAATTTAACGTTCTAATAACTTAAACTTAGACAAACTTTATTGATCCACAAGGGAAAAGACTTGAAGACATTAGCTCACACTTTACAATATAATATACCTAGACTTTGAACAAGAGGCGGAGAAAGGGAATCTAGTGCAGACAAAAATGAAAGCATTGACATGACATCAGGTTATCTATTACACAAGGGTGAGTTCAGTTGGTATGCTGTATAACTGTAGACTTGTTCCACTGCACTGTATGTCTAATAAAAGTTGATATGTTCTTCCTAGTTCATGGACACGCGGGGAGACTGGTGTTCGGGACGTTGAAGGGAAGGCCCTGTGTTTGTATGCAGGGACGCTTCCACCTGTACGAGGGCTACTCCATTCAGAAGGTGTGTTTACTGAAACTTTTGACACTATTGTCAATTTGTGTTTCCTAAATTTAACTTTTAAAAAATCTTATCCAGATCACACTTCCCATGCGCATCTTCAAACTTCTCGGCGTAGAAACTGTTATCCTCACGAACGCAGCTGGTGGACTGAATGAAGACTTTAAAGTTGGAGACGTTATGATCATTAAGGATCACATCAACATGCCTGGGTTTGCTGGATTCAACCCACTCGTCGGCCCCAATGACGACAGGTAAGTTTGAAATTATGAAATGTGTATATTCCTTTTAGATGGGCTGTGGATTGTAGGGCTGCAGCGATTAATCAACTAATCGTGATTTTTCAAAAATCATGGCCGTATTTTCATCATTGTAATAGTTATCTGGACTATACAGACTTTAAAGCACACACACAAAAGATGTTTTATAACCAAGACTGCAGCATAATTTGATCCATAATACGTTACTTTGTAATGACCCTTTTTAGAAACCTTCAGTTGCCATATGCAACCTTTTATTTGGTCAGTAATGTGTTTAAAAAGTCTCAGCATACAACAGAAATAATCACACTAGTCTTTTTTAAATAATCGTTAGCGACAGCCCTAGTAGATTGGCAATAATATGCATTTTAAGTGCCTTGATACAATATAAAGGTAAAGCAACAAAGTCTATATGTCAGTCTGGGGAAATCTGCAGCAAGATGCAGGTTTAGATATTCATTTAATTGATAAATTATGTTATGTTTTACATAAGTTCCTCGCTCTCTTCAATCTAATTTTGATACAATATTGCTTCATACATTTCAGTTGTTACAAAATGAGAAGACCAAAACAACTTTTTCTTCATTTTGCTCACTTCCTTTGTCAAGTTTTAACATGTAGATACTGCTTACACCTTTCATTTAAACTTCACTCACTTTTGCCCCTCTTTCTCTGTTTTCTGCAGGTTTGGCGTGCGTTTCCCCTGCATGTCCGACGCCTACGACCGCGATCTGAGGCAGCTGGCCATGGAGGTGGCACAGGAGCTGGGGTACGAGGACTTCATGAAGGAGGGCGTCTACTGTGTCCTGGGAGGTCCTTCGTTTGAGACCATCGCTGAGTGCAGACTGCTCTACAGGCTGGGAGTCGATGCTGTTGGTGAGTGGAGAAGTAATAGTACAGATTTAAAATGGACAAGTGTAGAAAGTGCTCCACTTATAGTAGAAAGTATCCAACAAAATCTAGATTGAAAAAGCTGTCTCAACTTTTATCAACTGCAAACATAAACGATAGCACAAAGTATTTGTTCTTAATATAAAAGTACTTTTATTTTTTAAACCAGAGCATTTATAAGCAACGAGAAAGGGAAATAAGTCTATCTAAAGCTCTATTTGCACCTGTTTTACCTAAAGAAAACTTTATTGATTAATATATTTATATAGTAGTAATAAATAGTCATAAGGAAGTGCAGATGTTGAATGTTTTTTAATAATTCATTCATTCACTCATTATTCAAGAGTTATATGTTTCTTTTTTTTTTTTTAATGAAACCATGCTCATGCCTAGGTCACTGTGCATTCACACTAAACTGGGGCTAGACCAGGCCAAAACCAGAAACGAAGTCTATAGCAGGATTAAACTTTGCTCATACCAGAATCAAAACAGAGCAAGTGTATTGCCATAAATAGACAAAATAAAGTCCAAAATAAGCCGTTTTTGCAGCTTTACATAGATTTCTTGAACATAACTTCCTGATCCATATCTAATTATCACAATTTAGTACCGATTTAAAAAAAACACTCTATACAAGCTCATTTAAACCACCTTTAACTCACCCATGGATTCTGTCTCCTTTAGGCATGAGTACGGCCCCAGAGGTGATCGTGGCCCGGCACTGCGGCATGCGCGTCTTCGCTCTGTCGCTGATCACAAACCAGTCGGTGATGGACTACGACAGTGAAGAAAAGGCCAACCACGAGGAGGTGCTTCAGACGGGCAAACACCGGGCGGAGCAGCTGGAGAGGCTGGTGTCCACGATGGTGACCAGGCTCGAGCACAACAACAACTACGCCTAAAGACTCTTAGCGCACAAGATGTACGGAAATGTGCAAACGTTTAGGAAGAAATTGGCGCAAAAAATAAGGTATCCATGGGTTTCAGAGTGAGAGTTAACAATTCAAATGATTATATCTTTTTTTTTTTTTTTTTAATGCTTTTTAAACCGGAAATCCATTAATTCAGAAGGCTACTGTTTTGAAATACAGTCCAAAATGCTGATACTTTTAATTTCTTGTAATACATTCTTTAGTTTGCCATCACAATTCATGCTACCTTTTTGATACATTTAAGCTACTGATTACACTCTAAAACAATAACTCAATTAGTTTTAAAGCTAATGGATTTGTAGCTTTCTTTTATCATTGCGAGATCTGACCAGTTCCTTGACAGAGGTCTGCGCTCTCTCATTGCCCACAGTTGTATATTTTTGTATTTATTTGTGTGTGTATATACCAAATTTACCACAGCAGAGCATCAAAAAAAGGTTGCTTTGACCAACAAAACGTGAGAAAATCAAACAATGAGCCATCTTTTTTGACAATCTACTTAAAACTTTTGCACATTTCTGTATGTTAACCTTGTAATATATATATATAAATAAGTCCACATTTAACAACATTATTTATCCTTTTAACCTTAAGATGTTTTTTTTTTTTTTAGTCTTAGGTCAAAATGTCGTCTGAGAAATCTTAAACCAAATCCCCAACGTGCACCTTGTAACATTCCTGTATGTGGTTTCTAGATGAAATTATGATTAAACTTTTTATAGCTTTTTAAATTTATTTACGCTAACTTAAACTATTTGATCAGTGTAAATTTAACTTAACAATGAACGTCAATTTCTGTTAAGATTTGATGTATTTTACTGTATGTTATTTGAACTGTTTTTGTATTTGAATCTTGTTACTAAAAGCTATTTATTACAATATTTATTCTTTGTGGCGTTTTTATTTAATTCAAACATTTTGCATTAAAGTTCAACCAATTTTTATTGTCAAAGCATTTCAGAACTCAGTAAAATGTGTTACATAAAAGAAATAGTTGTAAACAATAGTTGAAAATTATACGGCAAAAACGTAATGCTGGCATTTTCCAATACAGGCAGAATTTAAAAAACTTGGCAGTGACTATTTTAAACAAAAACATCTATTTGGCCTTTACAAAATAAAAATAATAGGTAAAAAAAAACACTTCTTGCAGATGAACAATGCTTTAAAATGCAATTTCACTTATGTAAAAGGTTTAAATGTTACCTTTTAATATAATACACATCAGGCATAACATTACCACCTGCCAGGGGCATATCTAAACTCTTTCACTCCAAGGGTGGCATTTCAGTGTTCTAATCCAGCGATTCTCAAAATGGGGGTCAAGAGATGACTGTGGAAGTGGATTCATCCAAACATACACAAACCTGATTTTTAAATGTTTTGCAACTAAAAATGGTAGCAAAAGACAATTCCTGTTAGTGGGGTCCTGGATTGGTTGCAGTTATTTAGTTAAAAGTTTGGGAACTTGCATAATCAAGTTTGTGTTTATATTTATTTCTTCATATTTGTTTAAGTCTGTCAAAGGAAAATTCAAGTGAACTTATCAACATTTTGAGTGCGGTGACACCTGAGCGGCCAATCAGATTCCAGGTGAAGGGGGGCTGTGCTACTCCTGGCCACCCACGAAAACACGCCCCTGGATGCAGTAAGGATTTTCTGCAGGGACGAGTATTCACCTTTTCAGTAATTTTACAAAATGTATCCTTTAACAGCGTCCATCAAACACCTACATTGCCACATTCTCCAAGTAATTATTAATGCATCACTTCTCGATATATTCACTTGCTGCCTAATATTTTCCACCGACTAATGTGGATGTAATCTGTTAATAGACGATCGACTCGCCACTCATGATTATTTTAGAAGTCGACACAATTATTTCTATCGTACGGTGACTGAAGGCTTAGATGGATAAAAGTGTATTGATAAAAATAAATTGTTTCTGTCCAGACATTTTTATTTTATAATGCCACCGTCTTTGTTATAAAAAGGTGTTAAATATGTCTGTATAGTCCAGATAACAATTATGGTTTTCAAAATATGATTATTTTTTTGTTACAATTAGTCGATTACTCGATCGTAAAGGGCTTTATAAAATAATTATAATAATTAGCGTGTGTAGTGTGTGTAAATTTCATCTAGACACCCAAAAAGAGAAAGAGCTGGCTTTTTATCTCCAATTGGATTTATTATTATGATTTATTTAATATTTTATTATTATTTTCCCGTCACTGTACTAGAGGAATGGTGATCTGTGTTAGACAGCGTGTTAGACAGCAATTCAGTGAGTTAAGGATTGTCAATATTTGTTGGCAATGATTTAAATAAATGTAATTAACTGTAAAAAAAAAAAAAAAAAAAAAATTGTGAAGTTACGTAAAAACAGCTTTTCTCCCAATTCGAGTACCCCTGACTCAAGTGTCAGGCAAATAAATCTGTTTACTTTAATAGTATTTAGTCAGTTATTACCGTTTTTTTATTGGTGAATCATATCGAAGTTCAAAATCAACATAAAACGTAACACAAAGAGCATAGTTTCACCTTACCGTGGCATTTCTACTATCACCATGACAACATAATCTTCATAAACCCATCTGTGGCCATAATGTTAAGGCTGATTGGTTGCATAACAAGTGGAATAATTGCTATTTAAAAATCCAACACAATGATTTTTCAAACATTTGCGCTCGGGTAAAATGAAGCAGGCAGACACCGCATGCACACACCTTAAACATCTGTTAAACCCTCACCCAAAACCACTTGTTCCCTTCAAAATAAGCACGATTATACAAAGCCGACGCATCCCTTTTTGCATCTACTTTCAGACGCCTTTGGAAGTTCATATTTTGGCCGTAAAAGTGCCATGCATAAAAGATAACCATGTTTAAAAAGTACATTTGATTTGACATTACACGTACAGCTCAGATTATCGGATAAATTGCAGCATTTTACATTGTTGTTGCCAGACCAGCAGTGTCGCTACAAAGGCAAGATTTCGACATTCAAATTAGCACTAGATGTTGCCCTGAATACAGTACTCGCTTTGACATCAGAAAGTTGTTTTGTCAAACTTTTGCAGCAAATTTACAGACAGTGCTGGATGTCTATATAAAATGTACAGTGAAGAAATACACAATAAAAGTCAAATATTATCACGCTTTTGACTTTTTCGTTCACATTTGTTGCCAGATCTGTCTAATAACAAACGTATTGTACTCTGTTGAATACTAATTGGTTGTTTGGCAACTAAAAGAGGCGATAAGGCAAACAAATATTGTATAATTTCACTATTTTAAAAATCCAAATTAAAGTCAAGTGCAAGGTTGAATAGAAATTGGCATACGTCTCGATGTAGGCATTTCATTTTGCTTTTGTAAACGTTTTATTCTTTTCTAGTAAGCACTTTCTATTTTTTATAAACTATAAATACACAAAAGATGAGATTTTGAGTCTGATTTAATGTCTCAAACCATGGCAAGTATATTTTTGGCTATTATTGTTGCTGTAAAGTGTATATTTGGCTGCTATAGACATTGCTACTGGAAAAACAATAGATCTTAAGTTAAGTTAAGTTAAGTTAAGTTAAAAGTGCTGGAATCAAGGCTTTAAAATCTTGATTTAAGCAGATTTTGATAAGTCACAAGTATTATTTTTCTTAATCGAGTGCAATATGATCTTTTTTGCGGAATATACTTTGTTTCTGGACTAAAATGCACTTAAATCAAGGCACTTATAACTTAACCTGCCATTTTAACGTATTTAAGATGGTTGTTGTTGCAGAGTGCTACTGTTATAAATAAGTGTACATTTTGGCACGTGTACGACAGGCACTGCTTAGACCTCATGGATCTAATGTTGTGGAGAGCAGTGCCCTGGAGCTGGAAAAGGCACTTCTGTAAAAGACACTGCAGCCGGCGACCGTCTCTGGGCTCCACTCAGGTTTATGCGAACATGGTCAGTGTTATCCACTGAGGAGAGAAAATAACACACATGAATGCAAATATACATATTATAAAACGTACTAATGTGCTGTGTTCACGTTCTAGAGATTGGAAATGACAGTGGGCTGTGTAACTCCATGAAAGATACACGAAACTTATGATTCACAAACGTTGACCCTTATCAGTATTTATTGGGAACTGGCTCCTCAAACTTGCAATATTTAGTCTTATTGTTTAAAGTCCTGTCAAAACACGCTTTTGGAGTTGAATAATGGGACCACTTTCTTAAGATACTGTAGAAAAAAATTCTCTTTGGTTTATTTATGTGACAGAGAAAATGTTGAATGTTATGTGTAATGGCCCAGTAATTACAGAGATATGGACCATTTATGTTTTAATAAAAGTTAGCATTTTCAACCAGAGGTATTGCCAAGTGTGCCTCGACAAATTCTCCAATTTGATTAAACAGATTTGCACATGGATTTAATTTAATAATTTACCATTTTTGAGTGTCTTGGGCGAACTTCCAATCCAAAGATAAGAAAGCAAAACAGTCACCATTGCCAAACTTAATGGCACAGACTATATTTGCTTTATTATATACCACTTTTTTCTCCCTAAAATGGTGTGATTTGGTATAATTTTTTGTAGGAAGTGCACCATAGAATTTTTTCACCCAAAAAAGTGTGTCATTACTCAAAAACTGTGGAAAAACACTGGATTAGCTCAAGCGCAAGTCTGACTGTGTTTAATTTGTGCAAGTAACAAAAAACATACCTGGACAAAATCTAGCTGTATAACATTATCTTTATCCACGTCCAACGTCTGGAAGGTCTCTGTGGAACAAAAAGACAAAACTTGGAACAACACTTGCAGCAATAAAATGCATTTAACTAGACCACCGGTTCTCAAACACATCACGCCGCGTACAAACAGGACCAGGTCTATAACAGGACTAAAACAGGCTCAAATCAAGAATCTTGGACTTACTGTACATGGTTTCCAGTCGGACCAAACATGTGACGAAGTTATCAAAGTCGACAGTCATATCTGCCTCAGTGTAGCGAAGGATAATGAGCTGGAAGAGCTGGTTGTTTAAGTTAAATCCTGAAAAAAGCAATGCAACGGCAATCAGCGCAAGATTTTTTTTTTTAAGTTTTTAGGGTTTTCAGTGCAACAACATGAAACAATTTACTGCAATTTTGGTGATTTATATGTTTTAAAAAGGAGATTATCAAGAAAAACTGCAATACCATAACGTGTAGAAGATGTATTTATGTGTGAATGCCTATGTTTATGTGTTAAAGGCGCACTGTAACTTTTCTGGCGGCACCCTCCTTTAGAAAAGCTACATAGTGCACCTTTAAATATTAAAATGTGAATAATCCAAGTACCTGCAGATCCCAGGGCTTTCCTCATTTCATAGGAGCTCATTGTGCCTGATTTGTCACTGTCGAACTCTCTGAAAATAGTCTAAAATGCGGAATAGAAGGAAAAAAAAAGATTAAGTGTGTTACAGACGCGAACTTTGTGCTCCAATCTGTAAGTACTGGCAAAATTACAAATCAAACAAAGTCATGACGCGAGCACACTGACAACCTGCCAGTAACAGCACCAACTAAACCAACACTAACACAAGGATTCATTGATTTTGGAAAATGTTTCAAATGATGTAACATTATATTTGGACAACTAGGAATAAGTTTGACTATTTTGTGTGTTAAAAGTCAATGATTAAAGTCTGCATTTGGTAAGGTTAAGCAAATTATAATTGTAACTCATTTGTAATTGTTGTTACAAAGACACACACACTCACACAAAAAAAGGAAACTTGTGATTGATCAAACTGAGGAAAAGGTTTGATGAATATTTTGTGACAATTATTGCCACTTTAGGATCAAATGTTTCACCACAATTACCAACAAAACCTTTAGGAAACATTTTAACAGCACAAAAGTATAAAAAAGTATAGTAAAATCATAATATTTCTACACACTAGGGCTGCAACAAGTTAATCAATTAATCACTTACTCAACTAATTGATTACTGAAATAATCGTCAACTAATTTAGTAATCGAATTTTCTTTAACTATATGAATATGTAGGTTCCAAAACATGCCATGAGCTGAGAAAAGACATTTTATGACTCAAATTGAACCGCAAATGCTTGAAGATTAGGCGAGAAATGTGTAAATTTAGTCTATTTGATTTAAAAAACAAAACACTCTTTTGTCCTTAAAAGCACTCCACCATGTCCTCAAACGACTTCACTTCAGCTCCCTCTGGGTCAAATTTAGTTAAAGCCTCTTCATGTGACTTATGTTTGCGAATGATCGTTAGTCTA
Source organism: Rhinogobius similis (assembly GCA_019453435.1). Lineage (NCBI taxonomy): Eukaryota > Metazoa > Chordata > Actinopteri > Gobiiformes > Gobiidae > Rhinogobius > Rhinogobius similis. The sequence goes on along the minus strand of CM033640.1, from coordinate 18,302,846 downwards.
ATAGATTAGCAAAATTAACTTTAGTTGCAGCCCTCCTCCACACACAGATTATTACAAGAAATTACAAGAATATTATGAAAAGCAACTCACCAAGTATCGTTTAATCTTCTCCCACAGGACATGGAACTCAGACAGGCCAAGTTTTCCACTGCCGTCTTTCTGAATGAGCCGTGAGTTAAAGAAATACAACACAACAAGGCAAATAATCACAGCCTTCAGCCAAAACACTGATCTGACTGGTGCATCATTTTTAATCATTTCCACAACAGACCAGGAATACCCAAGAAAAGCTGCCATTTTGGAGATTCTTTGACCCAGTGTTTGAGTGTGACCCAGTATTTGTCATATATCAAATATATTGTAGTTTTCATAAACTTGTAGCTTTTGAAAATAGAAAATTAGAATATTGAGTATGTCGTCCATTACAAGAGCTATTTTAACCTTCACCTTTTGTTTTGTCATTTATTCTCTGGTCTTGTTCTGTATGTTCTCTTTGTTTGTATTCATAAACGGAAAATAAAAAAGAGAATATAAAAAAAAAAAAACGAAAGCAATTTTAAAACAGCCAGAAAAAATATTCAAAATTAAAAGTTGATTTCGATCTACTGCACTATATAACTTACAACTTTTCTGGAAGCAGGATCCAACCCCTGCTCAACATCTTGCCTAAAATGTTTTACAATATGGCATTAAACTTATCTCCATGGAGACAAGCAGGTGATGAAACTAGGCAGAGTTACAGATCAGATCCATGGGGAGGCTCACAGTAAAGATGAATGCTTTTCAAGGTATTATTGAACAACTGTACCGTATAAATGTAAGATTGATGCATATAATGCCATAGAAAGCAATGATATCTTCGTGGAGACCAGCAGGTAGTGGACCTTGCAACGGAAAAGGATTAGTGCACCTTTTTTAAGAGTTGATTTTACTGTTCATTCATGTTTTAGTGCAAAATTTGAACTTCAACAACATATACAGTCATATTTTAGCACGTTTCAGAATGATTGTCATAACATTGTCCGTAATGATCAATTAATAAATAAAACAGATATTGATTTTGTAAATATCGTTCACCCTTTCAAACAGCACTACAGTGACTTTTTTGAGCTTTTACCATGTTCTAACAATGTTCCATCATCAAACACATTCCTGGAGTTGAATTCAGTCGCATTCACACTGTTTTAAGGAATATTCATTAGAAAATCCTCCCCCCTTCCTGCTGAACTTCCTGGTTCTGGGGCGTATTTTCAGATTTCATACGTCACTTATCCAAGGCTCTTTTGCTGTTTTAAGTCATTAAATCATCGCCTGACTCGTTAATGAGCATTTCTGCCATCGAAACACAATAATTGTAAATGCTCACCCGCACCATAATGTTTGTTGTTGGCTGACTTCAGTAAATTGTGTGAGCGCTAAGGTGCCATCTACTGGCTGGATGTACTCGGTGTCATTTCACACAGGCTGATAAATCCTGCCATTTTTTTGTTTCAAAACATGAGATGGCAAATTTAAGGTACTCAAGAGCATGTTTAAAGGCAATAACAATAAGAAAAGTGCATAATATTGTTCCTTTAATGTTAATGCGGATATATAACTATTTTCTTTCAAAAGACAAGCCACATTAAAGGATACGTCCATGAGGTTGATCATACTGCGACAAGACTCTTTTGTGAAGCCATCCGTTTTTAAGTCTTTGTCTGTTTGAAAATTTAAAAAGCCAAACTGTTCAATTAATAATGACAGAATATGCAAAAAGATTGTCAAAAATATGCTAATTATACTGACGTTTGCTAATAATTCTGTTAAGAATAGTCTGCAGTTCAGAAACACTGATCTCCAAGTCCTGTCACAAACAAACAAGATTAGAGATACTTTCAGACATTTTAAAATGTATGAATATTTATTAAAAATCCTAAAATATCTCACCGGTCCTGCCAACTGTCTGAACAAGCTTTTGAAACCAGCGTCGATCTGGCTTTCATCGAGGAAGTTCTGTAATATACACAGAAAACGTTTTACAGCAAGTCACAAAAAAGTATTTCTTCGGTCAGATGGTTTGGACTCTTACGTCGTTAGGGATTTCTGCTTTAATGTCATCATCCATTTCCCTGGAAAGAAGACAGAGATATATTTACATGAAGAAAGAAAAATACAAACAGGACTTTAAAGTGCCTATAGGTTGGACTACTCATGTAACTAAAATACAGGTAAGCTAAATATATTCAAAGTTTTGCTAAAAATAATTGTACATTTGATCATTTTTAGCTAGTTTTTTAGTTTTGTAATTTCACTTCCTGGTTGTAAACAATGACATCACACTAAGAAATTACTTTGAACACTGGGCTAAAAGTCTTCTAATGTCAGATTTTTTTTGTTTTTGTCCGACAGATCTAAATATATTTGAACACCTTTATTTTGTTTTACGGGTGGTTTAAGTTGTTGATTTTGTGTAAATGATGCATAACCTTTGGATGGAATGAGTCTCCCTAGTGTGATGTCATCAGTTTTTTACTTCCTGTAATTTCAAATGGATTTTTCAACTTTTCTCCACCAAAACAGGAATCTTTATGTACAATACATATTAATACACCAAATAAAATCAAAATTAGAAAATCGTTAAAACCTGTCATTCGCACTTTAAACGGTACATATTTTCTGTTTTGTTGAGCAAAGCAGGAAGATTATTAAACCCATTTGTTTGGTTGGAATGTAGAGTTTAAAGTAGTTAAAGACTAAACAAAAAAGCAACATGTTATCAATGACTCTTGTTACAAACCCTTGCTATTTATTTTTACTTCATCATTTATTTAATCAATCCATAACATATAAAATAAATTATTAATACACAGTTAAACAAAGCAAAGTTAATGAAAAGAAGTACTTCATATTTTTTTAGTCTTTTTGCAAATAAGTCAATAATGAATGATATTTTACAAAATGCTATGGACCAAAGGAGAAAGTATTACATTGTAGTGAATAGAGATTAGTCTGTTAATTGATTATTGTGATTATTCAGGTCATAATATAATATAAATATAATATTATAAAAATAATAAAAACAAACAATAATAATATTTGTGACCATTTAGAAGTAAATTATTTAAATAAATCTAAATGTAAAGTACTTTTTTAGCTGGTTGTTACTTTGTTTGTCATTCAGAAAGTTCCCTAAAACTGGTCACAGACTTGAGGAATAGTAACATGTTAAACAATTGGAATGAAGAAAATGAAAGATTTCTCTGTTTTTTGGTCACCTTCTCAGTAATAATAATACATTTTCAAACAATAATTGTAACACAAACATTTTATACTGTAAAATCAACAGTAGTGAATTAGAGCGGCCTAAATGCAAGAATTTCTTTTAAAATCTTTACTCTGGTGTGAAAAGTGCAAATATAAAACTCAATTATCTAAAACCAATGACAAAATTAAACATCTGTCTTTCTGTTGTGAAGAATGGAGCATTTCCCAGCAACTTTGAGAGTTAGAGGAGATAAAGCAGCAGGATAGTCATAGGGCTACATAAACATTAGTCACACTCCCTTTCATTTACTGGGGAAATCACCAAATTATCTCTATATTGATTAATATGTTGCTGGTCTTGTAGTGTATATTTTTTCTAATTCTAATGGTTTATTGTGTTTTATGACCAGTTTGTTGTATCTTTTGAACAGTAGTACTCAAACCTTTGATATCAACTATCAACTTTTTGAATATTTGACTTTCCAAGAATCACCAAGATGATCTGAAATGGGGCTAAAATAGACCTAAACCTGGACTAAATCAGGCTTGAGCTGCAGATCTAAAATGGAGACAGAGTAACAGGTTTAGAAGCACAGACTAAACTAAAGATTCAAAGAAAAAAGAGCTAACAAAGGCCAGATCTTTGTCTAATAATAAAAATAAATACATAATTCAACCTAGAAAGTGCAATGCTGTGTTTGGATTTTTTATAAACCAGATAGAAATATGCTCAAAATTAAGATTTAATGCATTACTAAACCACCTGAAATCTCAAATAAATGTATATTATTGTCGTTGTTGTTGTTTTTTTATTTGAATAGCTGCTTCACTCACTCGGTGCCGGCCGGTTTCTCGGAGAAGACGCGGAGCACGAAGTCGCCCTCCTTGTGCGGTTCGAAGGTGGAGGGGACGATGATGTACTCCCCGGCCGGCAGCCTCAGCCTGGAGCTCACCTCTCTCAGGTTTATGAAGAGCTCGGAGCGCGCGCTGGAGCCATGGGTCAGGAAGAAGTCACGCTTCAAGTGCACACTCGACTGACCCGCAAACTACAACACAGAAAGTCAATATTACATTAGAACACTGAAAATAAATGGGGGAAAACATTTTTAAAGGGGATATATATTATGCAAAATCAACTTAAATGAACGTTTAACTTGTTATAACAATAATTCCTCATCATTAGTTTACTCAAAGTTGTTTCTTGATTGATTCCTGCATGTTTTAATAATACCGTATAGGCTCGAGTGCTCAAAAAATTCCTATTTTCACCTACCCCGTATCCCCGCCCACTTCCTTGTGCTTCTTTAGGATTATTTGAAAAGTTAAGACTCCGAGTAATGTGTGTAGGGTTCAAACGTAGCCACTTTTCAAGCATAAAAACACGTAAATGACAATCTTCTGCTTGTTATTGTGAAATGTCACTATGAAGAGGGGCGGGGCTTAACAGTTCCGCAGTTTTGAACAGGAAGTCAATTAACAGACATTAGACATTTTAGGTCAATATTGCGGTTTACAATGAACAAAATGTAAAATAATGATCTACTTATGCTATAAGTATATGCTATAAGTGCATGATAAAAAAAACACAATAGGTCTCCTTTAGATAAGTAAAAAATGCTGAATTTATCTAGTCTTGAATGAGTATATTTTCCACAGACGTCACCACAAATTACAAGATATCACTTCTTATTTTAAGTAAAAAATTGTTGTGCATAGAATGTTCCACAATACAACATTAAGCAAAGCAGATGATGTCTCCAGGACAAACCACACATGTATTTAAGGTATTTGAGGGATAACAACATCTATCATGAAATAAGTGCTAGATAGATAGGTTAAATGCCATACAACATTCCAGGCAAAACAATGATACCTTCATGAAGAAAAGCAGATGGGAAACGTTACACAGGAACTTTAGTTTAGTTTCCAATTGCAAAAGCATCCATTGTTTCACAGCTAATCCTTCATTCAAGTCAAAAGAGAAAATGAATACTTCTCGGATAAATCTTTAAAGCTTGCACAGAATTCCGTACCTCTCGTGGAATCTGTAAAAGACCCAAAACGAAACAGATGATCAGACAATGAACCGGAAACAGTAAAATGCACATAAATGTAAATCTGGGTCACCTCGTAGACGGCAAACCCGATCGTCTCCATGTCTTGGCCCTCTCTCCTCTTCTTCCTGCGGTCCTTCTGCATCAGAGCGGCCACAAAGCTGCACTCAGAGCTCCCAGGACTGTCCGGGTGCTGCAGCTTGATCTTAAACTGCGGGTTCAGCCAAAACGTCGCTGCAAAGAAAAGAAAGGAACAATAAACCTAATGATCAATGCAATCTGATAATGCTTGGTAATTCTTTAAAATAAGGTTCCTTACTGTTTATAAGCACTCGTCATTTGCTATAAAGAGTTTGTAAAAGCATTAATACGATGCTTACTAAAGTATTTTCTATAAGTGATAAATTCTTGTAAATGCGTTATAAGTGCTTAAAAAAAAAACAACTATTGCTTATTAACACCTTATAAATAGTTTACTAAAGAACCTTACATTGAAGAGTGACTCAGTACTTTTAAATGTATTAACTCATTGTTGTAAGGAGGTTGTAAGTGTCATTGATTATGATTATGCCACTTATTATTTCAAAATTCAAATTTAATATTTAGTTGTGCTGAATAAAATAATAAACAAAACATTGGCATTCATTTGGTGCAATCATCCTCTATATAACTAATCAGATCATCTAATCATTCTTTCCCTAATTCAGCAAATATGGGTTTCTAAGCATGATTTGCAATATTGTAAGACATTCCTGATCTTCTGCTGGAAGATTTCGAACTTTGTGGCTTGAATTTTGCAACAAGTACAACATTTAAATAGTAGTTGCATGGTCATGTAAAGTCGCAGTTTGCTCGTAACTCATTTTACAGTATTTTTTCGTCCATGTTCATTCTTTCGTTAGTTTAGCCACTAGGAGCAGAAGCATGAGCAGAATGATCCCGGTCACTCTGCACTTCAGGTCATGATGACGGCTTTATCTAAAAAAGGTCATTGTTTTATGACTCAGCGTTTAAATAGGCGCCCCTGGGTTGACATTCCTGCAATAAATCAATAGGAACACACTTCTCCCTTTCTCTCAGCTTTTGTTGAAACATTTGCAAAAAAACAGAAGAAATTACCCTGGGATCTTAAAAATATAACTGTCGACTAGGTGAGCAGAAATTAATACCAATAATTTCTTTTAGAGCAGAGCTAACGTTTTCTCTCAGGACTAAAATAAGACTCAGGACTAAACTGGGATTAAATAAACACAAAATCAGGACTAAACTGGGACAGAATTAAATCAAGACAAGACAAGGCTTGAGTCAGAACAAAACTAGGACAAGGGTAGACCTAATGCAAGGCTAGATTACAGTATGACCAGGTCTAAACTAGGACTAAACCAGAACCAAGTCATCACTAAACCAGGACTAAAGTAGATCTAAATAAGGATAAAATCATCAATGAACAAGGAAAAAGCCAGACTAAACTAGAACTCGACCACAGCATAGCCAGGTCTAATGTTAAACTACCGGTATCACTAAACCAGAAGCAAGTCAACATTAAACCAGGACTACGGCAGGACTTGACAAGGTCTACAGCCGGTCTACATACCAGGAAAGTTCCTGCAGCCCCCGGCCGTGCTGCCTCTCCTCCACTCGCCCTGGAACAAGTTGGAGCTCCACTTTTTGAGCTGGCTGTGCTGAAGAGCGTCTGCTGTCAGGTTACAGATCTCCAGACGACTGAACTCACGCAAAAAGTCACTGAAAGACATCCTGAAACCGACAAAAAGAGTTAGAACATGGTAAAAGTGGTATTGGGATTATTAGTCCAATCAGGTCTTTTTAGGATTTTATAGTCAGATCTGTATATTAAAGTATGACAGTAAAATAATCTGAATATATGAACTTAAACCTAAACTTTTTATTTTTAGTAGTAGTTTTGATGTCAGGATATATCTTGATTTCAGATGTTTTGACTAGCAAAAATCAGTTAAGACTATTTATATCATGGAAGTAGATTTACTTGTTTCAAACAGTTTTTGACTTGTTTCTATACATTATTTTGTACTTCAAACTAAATTATCTGCCAGTTGAATAATTTTACTTACCGTATTCGTAAATTAACTTTCAATATTAATCAATATTACCGCAGGATCAGTCAAACATCTTGAAACCAGTGAAATATTCTGCATCACAACAACATTTACAACTCAAGTCAAAACTACTCAAATTAAGATAAAATATAACCAATTTAAGTAATTTTAAGCGAGGCTAGATATACATTTTTTGCTGTGTAGTGGTTGAAAAATATAAAAAAAACTTTCAACTTGTGCATGTTACTGATACAATTAATTTTAATTTAGAACAGATCTTTTATGGTTTTCAACTTAGACAATCATATGCATAGGATGCTAAAGGTCACAATAGCGCAAATTTGTCTCTCACTGTATGAAAAACATGTCACGCAAAGTTAACATTTTAAGGTTAAATTGACTAAATAAATATGAAACAAACACTACCGAAAACAAATAGTCAAAAGTCACAATAGTCTAATCAAAATACATTTCTGATATAGTTTATATTTGTTTAAACTCACCAAAATTCTCCATCTTCACTGCGCTTTTGTAGCTTATCTCTGACGGAGCGGTCCACACTGTCCCACTCTCTCGAACTAAACAGAGACAAAATATGTTTATAGTCTCAGCTTTTTTAAGTCCAGGTCAAGATTTATTGTTATCAAGTCTTATTTTCATCCAGGTCAACACAATAATTCAAACATCAGAAGAGTTACTAGACCGCATTTGGACTTTACATGAACTAAACCAAGACCAAAACCAAGACTAAACCAGGGCTACGGCATACAACCTAAACCCAGGAAATACAAGCGGAAAAAAGGACGACTAAGACTGGACTGTTCCAACACTAAATCAAGACTAAACACCACGAAACTAGGACTAACCTTGGACTAAGGCAGATGCAAACCAGCACCAAACAACAACAAACCAGAACTAAATCAGGATTAAACCAAGACTATACAGAGGAGTAACTAAAAGGATTAAACTGAAAGTGTGAACGCTAAACTAAACCAGGACAAAGCAAGCACTAAACTAAGATTAAGGCAGACTTAAACTAAGACTAAACCAAGACTAAATAAGGCCCAGCACTTAGACCAAGACTAAAGCAGAAAAATCCAGGAGTAAACTTGGTCCAACACTAAACCAGCAATAAATCAGAACTAAACTAGGTCAAGCCGCAAACGAGGACTAAAGCAGACTTAAACCAGAACTAAACTAGGTCCAAAATTAAACCAGGACTAAGGCTAAATTAAACCAGAACAAAATCAGGTCCAAAACTCAACCAGGAGTAAACCAGATCTAAGCTAGGTCTAACACTAAACCAGGACTAGGGCAGGACTAAAGCAAGTCTAAACTGGGCCCAACACAGAACCAGGACTAAAGCAGACTTAAACCAGGACAAACCAGGTCTAAACTAGGTCCAACACTAAACAAGGACTGAGGCAGAATTAAACCGGGACTAAACCAGATCCAAACTAAGACCACCGCAAAACCAGGACAAAGGCAGAATTAAAGCAAGACTAAACTAGAACTAAACTAAGTCCAACAAAAACCAGGACAAAGGCAGAATTAAAGCAAGACTAAACTAGAACTAAACTAAGTCCAACAAAAACCAAGATAAAGGCAGAATTAAAGCAAGACTAAACTAGAACTAAACTAATCATTCATTCATTTTCTACCGCTTTTTCCCGTTAGGGGTCGCGGGTGACTGGAGCCTATCCCAGTGACTTTGGGCCTTAGGCGGGGTACACCCTGGACAGTGGCCAACTCGTCGCAGGACTGACACAGAGACAGACAAGGACAGACAACCATTCACTCTCACATTCATTCACTAGGGACAATTTAGAGTTGTCATTTAACCTGTACAGTCATGTCTTTGGACGGTGGGAGGAAGCCGGAGAACCCGGAGAGAACCCACGGTAACACGGGGAGGACATGCAGACTCCACTCAGAGAGATCGTGTGATGTTAGGGTGGTTCGGAATTCGAAACCACGATGTTGGGGTGGTCTGGGATTCGAACCCACGATCTCCTTATTGAGAGACAGAAGCTCTAGCCGCTCTGCCACCGTGCACCCCAGAAAGAACTAAACTAAGTCCAACAAAAACCAGGACTAAGGTAAAATCAAACCAGGACTAAGGCACAACCAGTACTAAACTTGGTCCAACACTGACCCAGGAAAAAGACAGTAATAAACAGAACACAATCATTAAACTATCATCAGTAGTGTTATATCGTTAGTAGGCGCTCATTATCACAACTGTCTCTTTTTCATTGTACTTTGAGACATGAGACATTTAACAGTGAGGCTTTTATGACTTTTCCAAAAGTGTGAAAATCTCAGAGGGGCAATGACATAACACTTACATAACCTCCTCTAATGCAAACCAGCCCTGAACTGTCAAACCGCACACACATTTCACTGCCGTCTGCCTCCAGGTGCCTACAGTCTAAAACATGAGGGAAGTGTTTTATTATCTCTTATGTGAGCTAAAACTGTAGTTTAAATCTCACTCGTCGCTCCAGGCTCCGGTCCACTCCACTTCTCCCCAGGGGTTTCTGATCCGAACCAGTTTGGTCAAGTTTCCTCTGTAAACCACCTGAAGACAAACAGATAGTGACATTAAGCTGCTACTGTGCATTGAATAGTATTGACCAAGGATGTCAAAGATGTTAGATTTACAATTAATCGCAATATATTATCAGAATACATGTACAAAGGCTTTGTAATTAATCACATTTTATTAACTGTTACTGATTCTACTCCACAAAAACTGACTTAAGCCTAATAAAAAGCTGCCTGCGATCCAGAATGCACACTTCTCAAGTACTTTACAAAGATTGTGGCTTGGTTTTTTCCCATCTTTCATCTCCCCCTGAGTTCAAATGGGCGGGATAGACAGATACGAGGAAAAAAGAAACTGAAAACACTGTTAATCTGAGGTGAGAGAAGTTTGAATTTGTTCTAAATGACAATGACTAATGAACGCATTCATTTCAGATGCATCACTGAAATAAACAAATCTGATTTCACGGTTCTGTCTGAGTTTGGCTCGAGCCATGACAGAGGTCTACAGTGATTTATAAATAACTGTAGACACATAAATGATTAAACACTAGTTTAATAAAGGATAACTGCTCATGAAAGTGCATACATGATTTTACTCTTGTTTTTTTCAATAACTGAACAGCCCTTTCTTGAATATATAATTTTTGAAGTAAAGTATTAGAATTTTAGATAACTAAACGTCAGAAAAAACTCCCCCCCAAAAAAACACTCTACTCTTAAAGTGTCTATGACAGGTTGGACTACTCATTTAACTAAAATGCAGTAAAGTATATTTCAAATTCTGCTAAAAATCTTTACAAATTTTACCCCAGGGTTTTTCAGGTTTTTAATTTTACTTCCTGGTTGCAAATGATGATATCACAATGAGAAACCGTCCTGTACACTGGGCCAAAACTCATCTTATGTCACAGTTTTTTTCATTAGTAAGAAAAAGATATATATAAGAAAAATACATTATTTTGTTGAATCAATGTTTAAAGTGTCAAAAAAGTAGTTTATTTTGTGTACATTATACATAACCTTTACATATTTTTCAAGTTTTCTCCACAAATAGCGACCCGATTGGTGTAAAACTGTAATTTCTATTTACAAGACGTATTAATACACTGAATAAAGTCAAAATTAGAAAATTATAAAAACCTGTAATACACACTTTACTTTAACCCTGTCCAAACCTTAACCATAGTCATATTTCTAAACCAATTTCCTAACTAAACCATAACGATAACCTATTTCTTAACCTATATTATAACCTAAACTTCATCACGAACTCGCATTAAGCTTTGTTCAAATAAAAAGGGTTTCAGGGGTTGTCATCCGGACGCCGTTTGAAGATCGAGACATTTCGACTTTTATCCAAAAGTCATTGTCAATCCATTGACAATGACTTTTGGATAAAAACCCTTTCTACGATGGACCACACCTGGACGAATGAGGGTTTACACTGACTTTGTTCAAATAGTATAAAATCACAATGTTTCCTCTAAGTATATAACCATAACTCTAACATTGTGACTTGCCCAGTGTTGACACAGTCTTGGTAACAATGCATCATTTGCTTGTATATTTTTTCAGTCATGTGAACTCAAAGACGTAAAGGTATGACAAAAACGTCAGTCTGAGCTCATTCAACATGTGACAATGAAGCGAGCAGAGCAATGCAGCCGCTGGACAAACTGGGTCAGGGTTAATGTTTTGACTACAGAGCTGTGTTTGGAGAACATAAAGAACATATGCAAGGGCAGAAAACATTTAGGAGGCTAGGAAAAAGTCAAGTTGTAATCAAAAATAAAAATAGATATTAGGTTAACTTGGTCAGCTAGAAATGATTGATGGTCTGGCTGTCACTGTCAAACAATTATTTCTATTGTATATTTAGACTTTTTGAATGCACTGTCAAGAAAATAATAGTTGAAATATGGAGAACGAAGGCTTCTAGATCAAGAATATTTATAAATAAAGTGTAGTATTGTCGAAAATCAGATATTATTTATTCTTTTTTGACATTTTGATTTAATAATTTCATGGTCTTTGTGATAAAAAGTCTGTATAGTCCAGTTAACGATTATAATGATTAATTACTATAGTCGACTAGTCACAATTAGTTGATCCATCATTCTTTGTGAGAGTAGGGGCTTTATTATAACTTTATTATTGTGAGATAGGACTTGTGCCTTGGCAAATGTCTTACTTGAGTTTTTGATTCTTTATTTTGTCCAGCTGCTTTTGTTTAACAGTTTTCATTAAAGCTGCATCACCCACTTTTCCAACTGCGAAAGGAAGAAGTAGATATTTAAGTACCTAATTCCTAGCGCTCATAAATCCTCCAGCACATTGTTAATATTCACAGGCTGGATACAATCATTTATTATTAGTTGCAGACAGCGCACATCGGATTTTCCCCCCACTCATTTACAAAAATAGAGTTAGATTCCCCACCTTTAAACCTGCAGTACATGATTTTCAAACTGTAAAAGGAAGAAGCTTGTATTGAAGCCCATTAAACATGTTCCTATTCTTTTTTATTGACATTGTATTCTGAGGGGAACAGATTTCATTTATGTGAAGAAAATGTTGTGTATTTAAGCTTTAAAACCCATCCAAGTCTTGCAGAGTAGGGCTGCACAATCACAATTTGAATGGTCGCAATTATCGTTAAGGCTGCAATTTATGATGTGCAATAATTTCCTCCACAAACTACAAAATATCTTGTTTTACTCTGCATATAACCAGCTAACCCTGTAGTTTAGATTTGTCAACTTAGAGTGACAAAAACGTGGCTAAAAGTGACAAAAACACGACTACAAGTGGCATAAATGCCCATGTCTTCTCTCACCTCGTGCACCCCGGTCACAGAGTAGGCGTGTCCTTTCACCAGTTTCTTAAATGTGACGGCCTCCATGTCTCGGGTGTTGCTAATCTGAAAAATGAGACAAACCAGAGTCACAAAGAGTTTACAATCACCTACAATATTAACCTTATATAAAAGCAGAGGAGTTTTACATGAACACATTGAAGACCAGGATTCAAACGTGAAATGGCTTTAAGTAACTGATTTAAAGGTGCACTGTGTAGCTTTTCAGGTAGACGTTCCACCCAGAATGAGTTTGAACACTGGAAAAGTTGATATGCTGGAAAGTGAGGCACAACTGAAGGTACATGAGATTCTTTTCGATTTGGTTACATTTAGAGCAAGCTATATTTATTTATGTAATTATTGCCTCTAGTTTTATTGTTAATGATGAAGAATTAGTTTAACCCAACTTTATCCAGATAGGGTCATAGAATTAGCCAACGTTTATTAGTTTTTGAATAATATATTGGTACATTTCTTATTCTTCTCTCTTGATTTATTGAAAATGTTCAGTAAAATATAACTCAATATTGACTAGGGTTGCAATTGCTAATCGATTATATTATATTATTATTTGTAGTATTTTACCCAGATAAAGGTAAAATTAAGCTGTTTAAAGACCTCTTAGCGGAGAATATTTGTAGGAGAAGGATGTTTTAATCAAAAATACAAAATTGACACATTTCTTGTGTCGTTTTTGTGTCGTTTTTGAGTCATGAAACCTTTTCTCTCAGCTCACAGCATGTTTTGGAGTCGGTGTGTGGTGTTCATGATTATTCAGTTCCTAATTTAGTTAAGTTAGTTAACTACTTCTATAATCGATTAGTTGCAATGAATCAATTAATTTGTTTCAGCCCTAATGTTGACCTCAGCACTTGGACAGTCTAACATTTCCTGAGGTGATAATTAGAGCGCATAATTTGATCATAATTAAGATTTTAAAAAAACCTTGGTGTTAACTGGAAATGCAGAGTTTGTGAGTGTGTTCAGTTATTGAGAGTAGAAGAACACAGAGAGAGAAATAAGCTCTTCAACAGACATCCTTAGCAAGTACATACTATAGATTCTTTCATTTCATCCATTAAATGCAGTGTTATGCAACTCTTCTCATGGTAGAGTTGGTCACAGCGTGCTTCGGCTAATCTCTGTATTTACACATTTATCCACAGATTGAGCAGCTCAGCGCGGCTCAGTGGCTCCAGAAAATCTCCAACAAGAAACTCCTTGTTTGCTTGCAGTGACCCAACGTCAGCTCAAGTCCCTTTTGTGAAGAGTGGCAGTTCTCACATGTCACTGTCCTCTACTGGTGAACTTCAACTGCACTTTAGGAACATATTATGAAAAACTATGCAAAAGATATCAAACTAATGCAGATTTCTAATTACTTTTGTTTCAGCGTTAATAAATGTAGATTATGTTGCATTATGTGTTACAGTTAGTTTGTTTTGTACTTCTACAGTGATGGTAAAATTGCACTATTGAACCATGGACACCTTAGTCCTTGTTGACATTTTGTTGCTGATAACAGACGAGTGTCATCACAGGTTATAACGCTCCCCCAAAATAAGCAGGGCAGGCTTTATGGACAGTGCTACAACGGGTGTTTATGTCTCCATGTCCTGTGCTCAGGTAAATAAAGCCTCCTGAAGTCTCCTAACTTTCTTTAAAAGTCTCATGCCACTTGTCATGAAACAAGAAATTTCAAACTCTATTTTGATACGGAGGAATAGAAGTACTTATTGCCAATATCAGCACCACAGTGATAATAAAAAAACACTTTTCAGCATAAAATAAAAGCATTGTTATTTTGTTACTATATGCTCTTATCCTGGATCTGATCAAACTCAATTAAGATTAATTTAAAACTGTTCTGGTTAAATTTTGTCTTATTTATGTGACTTTTTAGGATCAAAATAAGATAAAAAATAAGCCTAAACTTGTTACTTGTCACAAAATAAACAAAATAAAGAATAAGGAAAGAATCTCATTTCCAGTACTTTTGACAATGCTACAGGCTACTTGAATTATTTCTACAACATTATAGTTTACCATACAATAAAAGCTTTTATTTGTCGATACCAATGCGTTGTCACAGAATTATTATTATGGAAAGTGGATAATCCCATGGGTAGAGAATTCAAAAAGGCACCTGCTAAACAATCTTAACCCAGCAGAAACAAAACTGATATGTGTAGCACTCTGAGTCGATTAATCGCAACTAATCGATTATAGAAATGGTTGTCAACTAATCAAATAATCATTAACTGGTCTAAACACAGACTCGAAAACATTCTATGTGCTGAAAGAAGAGGTTTTAGTTCTTACACGGAGCAGAAATGACACAAAAAACAAACAGGAAACATGTAAATTGTGTGTTTTTGATTAAAATCCTTGTTCATCTATAAATATTCTCCACCAGGATGTCGTCAAACACCTTCATTTCAGCTTTGTCTGCGTAAAACTGAGTAAATTCTCAAGGATCTTTCGCGTTCTAAATAACAAAATGATTAATCGAAGGAATAATGGCTAAACTAATCAATTACCAAAATAATCATTAGTTACAACCGTAATTATGAGTATCACATTATCAATCTGGGCTGGCTCTTGCTGTGAGCGATCAGGAAAAGGCGGAACTTTCAAAACGGATACTTCAAGCTGATTGGAAGAAGTGCCAGAAACGGCAGAGCGAAAATGAAACTGACAAAATCCAGTCGAGAAAAAAGCAGAGACATCTTCCCCATCAACAAATGCACGAAGCTCCCCTATGCTCTGTTTTCAAAAAGAAATAGTCAGTCCTTTCTCCTAAAATATAGTCAATAGCAATCTATGTACATTCTTAAGCGTTGCAATTGTTTTTTTTGTTTTTGTTTTTTTATTAGTCTGGGCACTCCTTGTTTTCAAACCTAAACAGCCCAAACAAAACTATAATGCTGTGATGTCATCATTTTGATCCACAGGCGCATTTGAGGCGAACATTTCAGAGGTTTCATTCCAAAAGCTACGTTAAATGAGTCTTTTTAAAGTGTGTCGTCGTGGGTTACTGACGTCGATGGAGCAGCCGAGCAGGGATCCTCGCTCCACGGCGCGGCTGATGATGCTGTACAGGTCCGAGGGCGGTTTGGTTAGCTCGTACATCTCTGTGACTCCTCCGGTGAAGTCCTCGAAACCCTCCGAAGTACTGCCTCCAGACAGAGCCTCGTAACAGCCGTTCAACCTGAGACAGACAGGAAAATGTGCAAAAACATTCACAAGTCTGCTTAACACGTTATAAAGGGTTTCTGATCAGTATTGCGATTAGATTTGTGATAATAGTATTCTGTTTAAAGTTCACATTTTAAACACAACCAGGAGAATTGTCTAAAAAACTGACAAACTAATAAAAGAATCATGTGTTTTGGAACGTATTTGTTGCGTTTTGTGTCATTTGTGTCACTTGTAATCGCATTTGTGTCACTTACTTTTGTGTCATTTTTTGACGCTTTTAGTCACGTGTTGTTGCCTTTCGATGCATTTTTTTCGCCTATAGACGTGCATTTGACGCTCGTTATAGAGCATGTTTTACCAAATCTAAACTACAGGGTTAGCAAATTTTATGCAGAACAGAAAATGTTAATGTTTGTGGAGGAAATTATTGCACTTGTTAATCGCGTCCATTCAAAATGATTTGATTACGATTAATTGTGCAGCCCTAAATCCAACTGTGAGTCTCACTTTGTGTCAGAAAATTATTATTATTAGTATTATTAAAAACATCCAGAAACCTTAACAATTATCATTTTTGCAGATCATTGAATAACTATTCCGTAACTGTTAATCTATAATAAACTAAATTAGGTTTAAGATCATATAATTTCTATTTATGTTGATTTAATGAGAAAATAAAGCCAAACAAACACACATGAACATGAAGATGAAAATATTAAAGTCAGTGTTCAGAGGCCGTCATTTCTAGTATCCCATAGAGAACTTGAATCCTTAGAGCTGAATGGACAGACAGACCTATATTTATGATGTTTACATTTGCAGAAGTACATCGAGTGCAGCCTTGTGCTCCTCTGATCTCACAGTCACATTCCCATATATGACCAGACTCTAAATCCAGAGCACAGACGCATACATTTCACCTTTACCTCTTTAAACGCCCGGGTTTGTCTCAGTGCTGTACATCGGCAAACATTTCCACTAACAATGCGTCACTTTAACAGCTCGACAAACACAGCAGAGACTTTCACAGAAATCAAGCGGCAAGTTTCAAGTTACGCAAAAAGACGTAAATCCGTTTAATCTGGGCTGCCTTTAGAAACAGTGTACAGTAAAAACAATCTGGTCAAGCTTGTTTTTATGGGCAGATTTGAAAAGATCATTAGCATTTGTTGTATTCCAAACACTTAACTTCATCCATTTTGCTCACTCCAGTCACTGTAAGCCGCTGGAGACAAAGCGGCAGGGCATCTGATGTAAAAACTTGCCAAATGGTTGTAGTTTTGTTGTGCATCAATGAATAATAGATGGAGCAGCAGTGGTATTAATCAGAATCAGAACTAAATTCACATAGGTTTTTGCTTTAAAGGTGCAACATAAAACAATTCTTAATAATAAAAATTGTAAAAAAAATAAAGTCTGTGCTAAAATACTGACATGGAAAAGTTATGTGTAAGAATAAAATAGGTTTCAACTGAAAATATGTACAACAAAATCAGAACCTTAACTTACTGTAAATGTTAGTCAAAAAGCTTCAATAAAAAAATCTCTCAGAATAAATACTATACAAATTAATACTAAATGTATAATTGTGTTCATTTGATAACAAGATTTAAAGGAAAAATAGTATGCATTTTTTGTATTGTTTTTAGCCTTTAAACCTTTGAGTGTCTGCAGTTTGTCTTAACTCAAAATAAAACTTGCGTTGGGAGATGCCATTTTGACTTAGCTTTGGCTCCATCTACTGGCTGCAGAGGCAATTACACACATGCAAATACATACGCACAATTCATTGCAGTAAAGAGTTGTTCGGACAAAGTTGTAGTTATTGTGATTAGACGGAAGAAATGTTCAGAGCAAATCTGACAATTATTTAAGGACTTAAACTTATGAATTTTTTCATCAGACAGAACTAGAGATCGATATAGAAATATTTTGTGCCGAGTTTGATTATTTTTCCATAATAATATTCACTTACAACAAACTAGGGAGCTCAAAATTACCGAGTTAATTGATAATCGTGCTTATTTAGGTAATGATAAGAGCACAAAAATTACAATCGTGACCATTTTAAAAACAAAATTAAGCCGTTCAAATTAAATTATGATGTGAAAAAGTCAAATCTAAATGTTAAGTGCTATCTCTATCAATTACAATGTTTTATTTAATAAAGCTGGTGACATACAAGAGGAATAGTAATGTAAAAAGACAATGTGAATGAAAGAAAAATGTATGATTTCACTGAGGATGTGTCAATACTTTGGGATCTTTGTTCTCAGAATAACTGCAACACAAAAATGTAATATTGTGACCTCACTACTGTAAACTGGTCAATGTTTTTGTAAAACAGGTTAGTGGATAAGAGAACAATGTAGTTAAGTTTTGTGCGTCTATCTCTAGTCTGAATCATCTTTTACTGTTTGATGTTTTTCTGTTTTAAAACACTGGTTTGTAACGCCGTGGAACTGGATATATTTTCTTAAACTGATTTTCTTGCAATTTATATCATTATTTACCGGTAGATTTACGCTGTTCCCTTTTAACTGACCAAAGATTAAATCAGTGTGCTCACTTTGCATAGGCCTTTTCCAGCAGAGCGCTCCAGAACTCGGTGCCTTCAGCCGAGTGCACGAACAGCAGCTTTCCATCTTTGACAGGAAGCCGGTCGTCGATCACCACATCCACCCACTCTCCAAACTGCCAGAACTGCAAACAGGGACACAACAGCCATCGATTTAGGGAAGCTGCACAAAATCTAACAATGTACACGGACAAAAACACACAAACAGTAAATAAATTAAACGCCAGATACATAAAATTAGGGCAACACATTTTCATTAACCTTAATAAAGCATGAAGAAAGACTAATTAAGGTGTAGTTATTATAAAGTGATACCAAAAATAACATAACAAAAGTAAAGTTCACCAAAATAAGTACAAAAATATAAAGGTCAGCACGTTCAAAGAGGTAATGATTTATCTAATTCAACCACAACCCAGAGTTTTTTCTGTGCTTGTAAAACAACACGGTTCCATTTCTGTGGCGTACAATACTGATTTCAATAGCACACGTAAAATCTGATCATAATCTGATTTCTGGAGTTGTCAGATTATTGAAATGTCATGAAAACAGTTCCATCTGGAGTATTGTTCACACATGTGCAGGTTTTGCCAAAGACAGTTATGAAAAGGGCAAACTAATGTGACTAACATGAAAGAGAAAATGTTAAAAATGGAAAAGGTTATTTTAAAATTAATTGTGCTTTGTCTTCAAAAAACAACAACTTCTATTGTTTAACTGACACATGTCAATTATCAGAGTAACTGCTCTAATTATTGGGTTATCTGATTTATTTATTTTAAATGTGTCCAATCAGAATTAAAACGATATATTTTTAGATATCAACAGGAATTTTTAACAAATACAATGATCGTTTCTCTAGTATTACCACGTAAGATTATAGTTTAAAAATATTCAATGGTCCATTTTTTGTCATATAATGTGATTTTTCAGCATTGATATATATTCAAATGAGTATATACTTTCATTATTGACAACTCAAGTGCATACAGTTTGATTGAAATGATTGTAATAAGTAAATACACAGCACAAGTCAGTCCATTTTTACTTGCATCACCTGATAATTGCCCTTTCATTGACCGTACCTTTCAAACTAATGATAATAAATGGCTTTATGAACATAAATCAAACATACATGCATTCATTTGTAATATCTTAATCTGTATTAGAAAAAGTGTCCACCCAATGATCAATCGTAATGCACACAATAATACGTTTACCCGGGATAAGAACTGTGTGTCACCTCAGCAACAACAATATCTAAAGCCTTTCAAACAAATGATTGCAAATAAAACCAAAGCAGGTTCATTGGAAAAGGCAATAGGTGTGAGTTCTACGAAATACACTTCCTGATTTTTACCTTCTCCTCTTGGCCACCAGAGGGCGCAGGAGACCAGTGGAACAAAGAAGACTTTCCAAACATGTGACAACAACACAGCAACTACAGCAATAAATGAATTATGTTTATGAAGAAAATACGAGCTGCCACGAGTCTGTTGAAGAATTAAATTGTGGAGGTAATTTTCAACTGGTTAGGTGTGAAATGTAATTAGATAGAAGCTGTTATTGAATTATAATATTAGACACCAACACTTCACTGTGCATTCTGGTTAATTAGTGCATTGTCCCTGTATGAAATGGTAGATATTTTGAGCACAAATGATCAAACTTATTATTGAATGTATAATGTAGGTTGAACCATAAAACTAGTTTAAGATTTTCCTTCTTAAAAATGTGACCATATCAATACAAGCACAAAAACATCAACTCTGTGACCATATGTATAAAAACAACTTAAAATGGCTTAAAAGAATTGGCGCATTTAACTATGAATATGTGCATTACATGATTTTTCTGCCAACTAAATGTTCCACAGCATGGCATTATCTCTCAGACAAGCAAGTAATGTCACTAGGGTCAGATCTGTGGAGAGGCGACGCTGCTAACAGTAAGAATACATGTTTTTGAAGGTGTTTTGGAACTATAAAAACTTGTGTTCAAGAATGTCAAGATTATTCTGTTAACTGTGATGATTCAGGTCAAAATATAATTAAAAAAATGATACTTTTGACTATTTCAGAAGCAACAATACGTCTTTTTAAATCAATTTCTAGTCCAAAAATACATTTAAATGCAAAGTGCTATTGTCAAATTTCCTTTTTTTGTCATTTATACAGTTCAATTTCGAAAACGTGAGGAATAGTAACGTGCCAGACAAAGGGGATGAAAACGGTGACCATGAATCATTTTTAATTTGTGATGTTTTTCCCACAATAATCGTAACAGTTCTACACATATAAATCTTGCTTACAGATTGCTTAAGGGTGAGTGATACGCCAAAAAATGTATGTCACAATGTTCTTGGAGCCAGATGATGATTTAGAGTTTCTCCTGATACATCAAGTATCTTTGTTCTGACCTGAAGAGGGACAAAAGCAGTCTGTTTGTTCTGACAACTCTCTGAGGCTGCAGCAGAATGTGTGGATGGGAAAAAGTGACTTTGTTTAAGCACAGAGCTGCATTCAAGAGAAAATAAGTGAAACCATTTGTTTGGGAGACGTTGCTCAGCTGCTCTTCATGACATCTTTCCTGGTCCAGAGTAGAAGACAGACTCAAGGGTCATTTATTGTGTTGTTTTTTGTTTTTGTTTCCCACTAATGTATGAACAAGACTCATTTGTGTGACCTTTTGCATTATGTGAAAGCTGGATCAGACAAGCAGTTAGTGTTGAGCAAAATCACCATGAGCAAGAACAGAAGAAACGTTCAGGGGCCTCATTTAGAAAACATCAGGTGGAATTTTGATTTAAAACGTATGTACAGACAAAAACTGCTTCAAACTCGCTGAATTAAGTGAGAATTCCTCTTCTTTGAGCTTGGATTGCGTTCTGGCTCATATCTGAAAGCCCACACATGCAAAGCTTAGAGTTTTGAGACTGGATTGCAATTTTTTTTTTCACTCTAATTTTGACTTTATTTGGTGTATTAATACCTGCTGTAAATATAAATTATAGTTTTACACCAGTCAAGTAGCTGTTTAAGGGGAAAAGCTGAAAAATCTCTTGAAAATGACAGGAATTAAAAACAAATTGATGGCATCACACTAGGTACGTCTTCCAAAGGTTATGCATAATTTACACTTTTTTAAACAACTTAAAAAATATATATAAAATGTTAACATTAGACGTTGACATTAGATGACTTTTGGCCTAGTGTACAGGACGGTAATTTCTTGGTGTGATAATTTACAACCAGGAAGTAAAATTACAAACCTAAAAAATTGCTACACCGGGAGAAAATGTGTACATATTTTAGCAAAATTTTAAAATATTTCTCTTACTTGAATTTAGTTCAATGAGTAGTCCAACCTGTGATAGGCACTTTAAGTCTTTTTAGTGATCATAAACTTAAATTCATATGTAATATTTGTGTACATATGCACGCTTTATAAATGAAACAACTAATTTCCACCAACTAAAGCTTCTACTTTTAAAAGTGTTTTGTAATGGTTGTTTGAGCATTTGCAGAGTAAGATACTGTTTGTTTATGTGAGATTGTTTTGTATTTCAAACGTAAATGGATTTTAATACAGCTTGAGTTGTGTGGTCCTCTGCTTTTATTGTTTTATTTATTTTATTTCTATTTATCGCTTACAATTTACTCTATTTGTTGTTTATATATCGTTTTAGCCACTATTGTTTTATATTATTCATTCACGCTTTTATCATTATTTTACTTTATTTCCTGTTTTATATTTTATTGTTATGGTTACGAGCCCTGAGCAAGTGTATTTGATGTTTTTGTGTGCAGCACAAACATGTCGATTTGTAAAACATGCAATATAAATAAAGCGGATTGGATTGGACATATTGTAAACTGCGCTGTATTAGCACGTTTTAATATGACTCCAGGAAGTCTAACTATCAATTTGGTGACCGCTAAAAGGGATCCAAATGAATAAACATAAATAAACAATGGCAGCACATAAATCAGATTAAGATTAGACTGTCATCACATTGGCCCAGCCCTAATCCCATGAAGTGCCATAGTTGTGGCCTGCCCTTCAGATAGAGACTTGTCAAACGCAGGTGACTCATGTGTTTCTCAGCTCCACCCTGTCGCTCCTCGATAAGCGCTGCCTGAAGATTCAACTGTTTTCTCACAAACCTCCGCCGATACCTCGAGCTAAAATACAAAGACTACGTTATCTGCAGCTCACCTGATGTCCAGCCCTGATCGTGAGCTCTATAATGTTATCTAACGGCGCGGAATATGACGTTTGTTTGCCAGGTGTGTTTGGTGCAGCCTTTGTTTGAATTCGTTCGACATTATATTAAATGCCAAATGTGGCCAGCTTTATTAAAAGCAAATATTTGGACAGCATTGTCATTCTGCTAATACCTTCATTTTCCAATTTACAACATGATTTTTGATGTGCACCCCCTTTTTTATTATTGTTATTTATTTATTTTTTCTTAAACATACAACCCAGAACATGAAAAAGAACAGAGACAAAATAAAAAAGAACAGCAGCACATAACAAATAAAACAGAATCAAAACTCTGCTCCAAATGTCTGTCATGTGATGTCATAATAACAAAATTTGTGCGATATATTTGCTACAGAAAATAGCACGATAAATGCTAATATTGAAGCTACTTTAAGCCACTGACAGCAGGAAAATCCCCCAAAAAACTGCAATATCATTAAAAATCATGAGTTGCAACAGATAAATAGCACTATCAAACTAAAACTCAAACAGAACAATTAGTTGGTGTCGATAGAAGTTACATATTTCACTCTCTACAACTCAAATTGTATCGAAAAACAGAAAGAAATCATACACAATAAATATTGAGCCCCAAAAGTATTGTTCTTTCTACAATATCTTGATCTCTATAAGTCAATAGAGTAATTACTGTGACAAGCCTAGTCATCGGTTTTGGTCCAGTCCTCGATTGTCGGAGCAGTCAGAGTAATCTCATTTTTGGTAACGGCCTTCTTCCCCGCTGTCAATAATATGCTCAAAAGATATCCACTGATTCTGTCCATGGCAGGTGTTTTGAGGCCAAAAAACATGTCAATTGTCAAGGAATAGTTTACCTAGTTTTAAGAAACAACGAATAAATTACGACCAAATGCCTTACACGATAGTTTTTTGCATTTGTAAATAATACATACAGTATTTTTAACAAAAGCCCCAATCTGTTTAAGAATAGTAAAAAAATATATATATAATAATAATGACGTCAAATGAAATCACATGAGCAGTTAGAATTTTTTGTCTGTAAAACAAAAGGAAATACATTAAAGTTACGTGTTCTAGGCTTGGGATAAAGATGAGAAATTTGATACAATTTGCTGTTAAAGCCTGCACTGATACATTCAAGTCAAAATGCGCATCTAAAATCTCACCACGCACGAGTTAAACTAGATCACGGAGATCATTAGCGTCCAGAATCCCCTGCTGACTCCCTCATCCCGCCGAGCTGACTTCAAAAGCCGAGATGTTAAATTCTGGAGCAGGTCTTTCAGCAGCGCTCCGATCTGTGCCAAGCCGACCGAGAGCGAGCCAAATGGTGACTAAGGAGAGAAAAGGGAGAGCCTCTGGCAGTGGAGGGGGAGCGCGCTCATGAATTACCCACAGACAAACACTGCAGCCGGGTCAGACGAGTGCAGAGTCAGGAAGCACCACGTCCAATACAGACCATTGACTACTGATGGCTTTAACTACTACAGCAACAACTACTGCTACTACTATTAGTACTCCAACTGTTGCAACCATTACTACGACAAGTACCAGTGCAGCTACTACTACACTCTGCAGCCGGGTCAGACGAGTGCAGAGTCAGAAAGCTGCTAATCCGATTAATCTACGGTCTATACTGGGGTGTGCGATATTGACTAAATGAATATCAATATTTTCTGGGAGAATAGTATTTCCATTAACAATATTCAGATGATATTACTACTACTTAGTTACTACTACTACTACCACCACCTACTACTATCATCATCTAATACTACTACTACTACTTCTACCACCTACTACTACCACCTACTACTATCATCATCATCTAATACTTACTATTACTACTACTACTACTACTACTATCTACTACCACCTACTACTATCTAGTACCTACGACCACCTACTACTACCATCACCTACTACTACTACTACTTACAACTGCCAACTACCAACTACTAACACTACTACTACTACTACAACTATCTACTACCACCTACTACTATCTAGTATCTACTACCTACTATCATCACCTACTACTACTACTTACAACTGCCAACTACTACCAACTATCATCACTTACTACTACTACTTACAACTGCCAACTACTAACACCACTACCACTACTGCTACTATCTACTATTACTACTACTACTACTACTACTACATAAACTCTGTCAACTGCAGAGTTGGGAATCGAAATGCTCCCATCACCACTACTACAATTACTACTGCTACTAGAACTACCAAATACTATTTCAACTACTACTGCAAAGGACTATTTAAGTAACATTACTATTATTGCTGCTGCTTCTATTACTACAAGTTCCACACTACAGCATGTTATGCAAAGGCTCCAACTATCAATTATTTTAGTGCTTGACTAGTCAGCAATTATTTCTCGATTAGCTGACTAGTCGTACAATTAATGCTATTGTACACTGAGATTGTTCCATACATTTTCAACCAAATGAAGGTTGAAATATAGTGACTGAAGGCTTTTAGTTGGAAAATATTCATGCGTAAAGTGTATTATTGATGAACTAGTTTATTCTTTTTTGACATTTCTATTTAATAATGCTGCTGTCTTTGTTCTAGAAAGTCTTTTGTAAGCGTTTTAAAGTCTGTAATTGTAGAAGGTACATTTTGCTTGCAGAGTTGCATTGTGGCAGTTTACATGTGAAAATCAATAGTGGCACACTCAATGCACTGGGTGCTAAAATGACTGTAAATAATATTGTCATTTGCTTCAGAGACTTGCATGCATCTGTTCTATCTATAGCTCTGATTCAGTTGGATTTGGCCTATTTAGCTGTCTGTTTACTTCTTCGCCTCGACTTGCCTCCTTCTCTCGTTTTCCCCGAATTGTTTTAAGGATTCCCAGTTTGTATCCGTGTGAATCAAATAATCTCCTAAACTGCGCGTGACTCATCCTGAAATGTAATTTTCCGCGCAGCTGGGGGAGCGTCAATTGGTTTAAGACGTCGTGAGGAGGCGAAACAAAAGCCTGAGAAATGAAGTCCTCCGTGGATTTTGACAACTAGGGCAGGAGTGTGGGGGATTGAATTGCATGATTCAGGTGGAATTTGAAGATTTATAGCATTGGAATTAATAACAAGTGATTCCACTGGAGTCATCTTTGCAAATCATCTGTCATTTAAGTATAATATTATGTTAAGTGATCTGTCTAACATTTATTAAGCATCGGTTTTTACGTCCGATGTCTTACATGAAGAGGTAATATCGGGAATATGTTTTGAATATTGGGTATTTCTCAAAATGCAGCATATATAACTGATTAAAAGTACAAATGAAACAAACTTATGTTGTAACTAGAGGTGGGTGATTTGGCAAAAAAGTAAGATTTTCCTGGAGCCCGATAATGAATTTCAACTTATTTTCAACTCATATAAACTTTGAATATTTGTATTGCTTCAAGGAAGTGAATAAAGTAAAATCTGCTTCTTTTGAAAGTTCACGCTTCACTGATTGGTTAAATCGGCTGACACTCACTCAGAGCCTGACACTGGCCGACCTAGAGGAGAAACAGCTGGGAAATCTTTTTTATATTTGACAGGGCAGCTGCATTAAAAAGAGAAACAGAGAATCACAATATGACAAAAACAACAGATTGTCACAAGGATAGAGATCATGATTCATATTTAATGCCCTGTCGCCCAGCCCCTGTTGTAATCTTCTGAATAATTGAGATTTCTGCACATTTGTGGGTAATTTTACAATCCTTTCACATCTGTCTGAAACTTAAACCTCAAAAATACATTTAAAGACATGGTTTAGCACAGTTTCTGATTATTGTGATCATCTCGATTATCAATATTGCCCAGCGCTACCTTCCTAACGCTGTTTTGGTCCAGGCTTAGGAATGACGCAAAGAAAACACTGACTTGTGACCCCTAGAGGCTGGAATCATGCACAACAACAACACTATTACAAATCAGCACTTATGCAGTTATGCAGTTCGTTTTATTCTGTTATGTAAAGCACTTTGAATTGCCTTATGTACGAATTGTGCTCTACAAATAAACTGAAGTTACCTTGCCTTACCATACCATACCATACCAACTTTATTTATAAGGCACGTTAAAAACTTTTTACAGTCAGTTTTGCAGTACACAAAACAAACAAAATCACATAGTATTAAAAGCTGGGGAAAAAAGGTGCGTTTTTAGAAGTGATTTAAAAACAGACAGAGATTGAGCCTGCCTAATCTCTAAAGGCAGCTGATTCCACAGTCGCGGAGCACCAACTGAAAAAGCACGGTCCCCACGAAGCTTGCGTTTTGTTTTTGGGACAACAAGCTGCATCTGATCTGCTGACCTGAGGGCTCGAGAGGGGGCATATGGGTGGATCTGATCCACCCATAGGGGGCAAGGCCATTCAAACATTTATAAGTAAACAAAAGAATCTTAAAATCTACTCTAAAATGCACTGGGAGCCAATGAAGTGAGGATAAAACAGGTGAAATATGATCATACTTCTAGAATGACCACAGAAAACAAATAAACACATTGTTCTTAAATCCATGTACTTTTTAGTAGTATCTGAACTTTTTGGTTCTTGGTTCATTACTCTGAGTGTGCTCGCTTTTCCACAGATATGACCTGTAACTTTGCCTGGTACCATCATCTTAAATCTTTTCGGTATCATACTGTTATCTTTTAAATGGTACCCAGCCCTAAGTACAACTCAATGTATTAGATGTAAATATTCTTACTGTACTGCTAAAAACCAAAGCCCTCTCCATCTTAGATTTAGAACTATGTGGCAAAAGCTTGTCAGATTTCACAACAATATCTAATGAACTCCTATGCAGATGTATTGATATTCATTGTGCTTGGCGTTCCTCCCATACAGCTTCCATAACAGCAGATCTGGGACCAAGTTGTGCAGCGTTAGAGGAAATGTGTCGTTGAGTCTTTGCCAGAGGCGCATCTGTTTGTCCGTCTGTGTCTGAGGGACCACAGCGCCTCCCATGGGTGAACTTATCACTGCAGGCTGTTTCATATCCCCTCTTCCTCCTCGTGCACGCAGATTAAACTTTATGTTTGATAGATAGACCAACAAATGGGCCGTTAGCTGCAGGAAAGATTGAAACACAAACGACTTCAGCTGTGATGTAAGACTCTTACGATAAAATAATTGTGCAATTTGTTTTCCACAGCTTTCCTCATATGTCAAAAAGTCCATTAAGCTTGATCTGTTTTACAAAGCCTAATAACAATTGTGTCACTGTGAAGCAATGCAGCACGATGTATTTTATTTATGATGTGTTCAATGCAATTCAAAAACAGGAAATTACATGCCCACAGGAAATCCTCTTTGAAGTATTGATATTTTTTTTCCTGTGTTCCTTCGTTGAACTCGTTTCTTATATGACCCGTCCCCAAAGACTATTATACATTTTCGCAGGCAACAGAAACAATATTGTAATTTTAAATGTAGTAAAAAAACAAAAACAACAAATAAGGCCCTTCTCTCAACCCACGTTTGCAGTGTATTTTGCCATTCTGACCATCAGTCAGTGCCGCTGGGGTAATCTGTCAGGTTCAGTGAGCTGCTGCTGCAAAAAGCCCAGAGAACTCTTTGCAAATCTTGAAGTCTGTTCCGGTTTACCTCATCACGAGGATTTTGTTCACTGTGCATGTTTTAGTTGGAGTTTCCGTACCAGATTTTTTATGAGTTAAAGTTAGCCCAAAGCTCTGTTGGGGTTTTCTTCTCTTAGCCACATGTTTTGAATGATCCCAGTATGCAAGTAATTAAGCAAGAAAGTAAACTGTGGAGCAGTGTACCTCTGCAGATCAGAGCTGCTCCATCTTTTAAATAAAGTACTTTACGGTGTGTTTTTACCATGATGTGCAGGTGAAGCAGTTTGGGCAGCTGGTGTTGTTGTAAATGTGCTATAGAGTATATAGAGAATAAAGTTGAAATTGACATTGAGATTGACATTTTCAGTTGATCAGGGAAACGAAAGTGTCCAGAAGAAAACCCAGCCGCACCGACCTGATAGCTGAACCTCAGCACCGTGAATTGTACCATAAAACAGGGCTGACATTAACACTTGCTCATTAGTCAGTTGCTGGTAGCATATTTTACATATTACATACAAGTGCTGTAGTCGATTAAAGACCTAACAACCGATTAGTCGACTAAAAAGGGGGTGTGGCAAAAATACGTCAAAACAAAAAAGTATTTCCATGTATCTGACCCAAATGAACACAACTATAGAGTTCATGTTAAAACAACTATTAAAAACAAAAAAACTAAACAAAACAACTAAAAAGAAAAGTACAAGGTAACAGTACAGAGCAAAATCTACAGCTAACTCACGCAATACCTTCTCTTTTTATATCATTTTAATCTAAATAAAATGAAATCTTGGTTGACTAAGATTAGATTTACCACAATAATTTATTACAGCTCATGATTCTTACAGGGTGGTACTGATGGCACAGGGTTGCTTTAAAGTTATTGTATTGGTAGTACAAAGTAGTTACAGTATTATCGTTTATCGTGATATTTTCTTTAACATTATATCGCAGTTTAAAATTTGTGATCGGGACAGGCCTAACTAAAACGCCATCAACCGATAAATCAACTAAACGACTAAAGGATTACAGCCCTATTACAGACATAAATGTGCTCTCTATCCAGACTTTAAATGTTAGACTAGCCATAGCGTCCAGTTCCACAATCTAAAGCCGTGACTGTGTCCATAGACTGTGATCTCGTGTTAAATACAGGAAGTGTTGCTCTGACCTGGAAGTGGAAGATGCCGGCGTATCCGTTCCTGAAGTCCTGGCCGTGTGGGACGACTCTGTGCAGGAGCTCGTCGTTCAGAGTGAGAGAGGCGATGGCAGCCAGCAGCCAGCAGTCACCTGAGGACACAGACACATGTTTAACACGCACGGCCAGGGAGAGGCACCGATGCCATGTCACTTTACTGGAAGAGGGGATGTCACCTGCTTGTTTCCATGGAGATGTTACTGCTCAGCCTAGAATGTTCAACAGTATGGAATTAAGCTTGACTCTTAAACTCTGACATGAAGAAACATAAATTTAAACTTTTCTGGAGACAAGCAGATGGCAGGTCCTCCACCAGAACCACTACACACAATGCACCTTTAAGAACTCTTTAATTTTACCAATAAGAAGTGACGTTTCTGCAATATGTGTTCAATTTGACTCGTCTGACTTGTCTTTTCACTTGTTGTGCACTACTTGAACCACAATGAAGACATTTACATAACAAGTCTGATGGTTTGTTAAAATATCGTTCATATATCATGAATAAATTGAACTTCGAAGAGTATTTAAAACATGTATTTAATGTTCAGGCCAGTTAAGTAACTTCCAACTGTCAAGGAATGGGTTCAGGTGACAACGGACGTTAATAAAAGTGTTAATTAAAAAAATAGACTATTTTAACAATCATTGGTCTAAGTTTATTATTCACTCTTTGTGTCTTGTTTGTTGCTTTTCGTATTTATTTCTTCAAAATAAAAAAATACAAAGAAAAGAAAAAACAATGGACATGAAATGACCTTTTATAGTAGCAACGCATCTCACACTTCCTTGAGTGCTGTCACATATTATTCTGAGTGCAATGTTTGGCCACTAAACCCATGTCTATAAACACTTTCCTGATTTTATTATGTTAAAAACACATTATTCAAGTGTTACTTCAGAATAGATGGTCTTGTTTAATTCGGCATAAAAATTGTTAACCCTGTAGTTTAGATTTGCTAAAACATGTTCTGAAACAAGCAACAAAAACATGACTAAAATGCAACTAAAAGTGACAAAAATACAACTTAAAGTTATAAAAATGAAACTAAAAGTGACCAAAACGTGACTAAAAGTGACAAAAATATGCCAAAAACGTCAAAAACAATACTTAAAGTGACAAAAATGCAACTAAAAGCGACAAAAAGTTGACTAAATGTGATAAAAATGTCCTGAAACGCATGATTCTTTTATTAGTTTGTCAGTTCATATTTCAGTGTATTTGTCAATTCTCCTGGTTGTGTTTAAAATGTGAACTTTGAACAGAATCCCATTATAAAAAAATAAAAATAAAATCACGAATAATTGCAAAACTGGTCAGAAAAATCTCAGTTAGCTCTTTTTTCCCAAATCGTGCAGCTCTACAGTCTCTATATTTTGACTAATCTTAGCTTCTCTGTCCACCTTTGTCATTGACCCTAAATGTCAGAGTGTGCGACCATTCACTTCCAAACTGACTTAAAAACTAAATATATCTGGGAGCTAAAACCTGCTAAGCATACTTTTCCCATTTACACGAGGTCGAACAAGCACAAAATCATGTCGCAATAATAAAAGTTGGATGTGGTTAAAAGCTAAGTGGAAAGTCTGGCTCATTAAACTCAAACTTCCATCATCCATTGGTTTTTCATAAAGTGCAAAGTGAACTCGGGTTGAACATGATTTTCCTTCAGAGAAATGAGCGAGGCGTGGTTTTTACTAATGCAGTGGACACAGGATCT
Organism: Rhinogobius similis; assembly: GCA_019453435.1. Taxonomy (NCBI): domain Eukaryota; kingdom Metazoa; phylum Chordata; class Actinopteri; order Gobiiformes; family Gobiidae; genus Rhinogobius; species Rhinogobius similis. The sequence goes on along the minus strand of CM033640.1, from coordinate 18,271,512 downwards.
TGCTGTTGTTGCTGATGTTACTGGGAAACCTCACATGGTCATTAAGATCTAATTTACGGCTTCAGTGGGAGGAGAAGAAGAAGAAGAAGAAATACTGTATGAGGTTATGGCTCTAGGCTGTAAAAAATGAATCCAATCACATGTATTTATAAAGCACAGTACAAGCCACAGTTTTAGATGTTTTAGATGTATTACATTAGCCACAACGCATACAAAAATAAACGATTTGATAAAAGCTTTTCTCTCTTTATCTCGAATCAATCAAATTTCCAAAGAGGAAAAAGTGCGCCTTGACCGGGAATTTAAAGTGCTCCAGTGACTGTGCAGTTCTTATGTGAAGAAAAAGAAGATACTGATCAATTATAAAATTAGTATCAAAGGCAGGTGCTAATTTCAGCTTGAATCGATCCTAAAGAAATTGTGAATGGTTTTAGAAAAGTCTTCATCTCTATCCAAACTATAATCATACACTATTATATTAAAGGAACTATTATTCTTTAGTGTTAAAAAGGCAATCACATAAATTTGGAAAACACAAACTGAGCCCACTGGACTGAATGTTTATTTATTTAAAAATAGACTTAATTGTATGTTGAGTTGGATGTGCCTTGATTTGATTTTGTTTTGTTGGATTTCATGCTTTGTTTCATATTTTCTTTTGTTTCTGGTCATGTTTCTGTGCTCTATGTTTTTAAGAGACAAAATTAAACAAAATCCCCCCCAAATGTTATTCACTGTCAACAATTGCACTCAATTAAGACTGAACGAAGACTATCTAATAATGATTTCTCACACATACATTGCGATTACAATAAGAATTTGCTGTATTCATTGTACGATTCTGTTCAGAGTTCACATTTCAAACACATCCAGGAGCAAACGATGTGGTTAGCAAGTTTTAAACAGTTAAACTAGATATTTTGTTGTTTACAGAGGACATTATTTTACTTGAATAATTGGGATTAAGTGTGACCATTAATGTTGTGATTTTGATTTGACTGTGATATATATATTGTCACCTAAACTCCATAAAAGCCCATATTAGTCGCCATTCAACTGTATATTCATTATATTTATAGCTCAGACCTCATTCTCGACCTCACACCACAGGAGACAGAAACATGCAACTTAAAAAATATCCCTTAGGACAGAAACAGAGACATGAAGTCAAGAGTTAATGGACTATGGCTAATGATACTGAAGGTAATGATGCAACATAGGGCAGAGTTTTCAGATCATACAGATTTTTTGCATATTTCTTCCTGAGTTTTAGGATCATGTTCATATTTAGAACAACCTGGTACAGATGTATGTATGTTGAAATGTATGTTGCCTGGAATAAAGCTTAATAATAACAGAAAACTATGATATATATCTATATAAACCAGGACCAAACCGGGACCAAACCATGACCGAACCAGGAAACAACCAGGACCAAACCAGGACCAAACCAGAACTAAAGCGGGACCTGACTAGGACCAAACCAGAACCAAACCTGGACCTGACTAGGACCAAACCAGGACCAAACCAGAACCAAAGCAGGACCTGACTAGGACCAAACCAGGACCAAACCAGGACCAAACCAGAACCAAAGCGGGACCGAACCAGGACAAAAGTGAACGCGCTGGTCCACCCTAACCCTAACTGGACTATTATACAACAATTTTGGACAGACAGGAGTGTTTGTTTACCTGCTAACTCAAATAAACTAAATACTAAATACTACGAACGATAAATACGAACTGCCGTTTAAGAGTTAAAAACAGTAGACAGTTAATCTTCACCAAAGAAGAACTGGACTAGAGCAAAACTACAGAATTAAATTAGAAACTTGTACCACAATTTGAGAGCCACTTGGGATCAAACGTCAAAAACTATACTGTGTGTTACTGTCCTGACGTGCAAAACATAAAAACATAAAACAGTAAACAAAAGAGCCGTAGAACGTCCAGATGAGATCCCAGTCCCGAATGGTAAACATTTATCACACTATAGAGTCAGAATACTTTTGTAAGAGTGTTAAATTTAGTATTTAGCATCTTAAATCTCTGTTTCCTTAACTATGAGTAAGTAATGACACAATCCTGAACTCTTTTGGTTGCATGCATCAACTCACTGAATCTAACGTAATTTACATTCACTTTTAAAACAGAGAACCAACCAGAAATAAAATAGACAGTAGAACCCACAATGTCATGATAAATATTGCTTACCTCTTTAAAAAACTGTAAATAAGGCCCATAGAACACTAGCAAGACTGACCAAACCGTTGTTATTTTCTGCCTGGTAACATATTCATGATTTGATCTTCCATAAAAGCTAAAAATAGCTTAAAGCGGCGCTGATAGGCTGTCACCCAAACAGAACCACTGGGAAAGACGTCTCCGCTGCTGCTGTTAGACAGAGCGCAGTGTTGAGGCTGCAGCTTGACATTTTGAGGTTACTTACTGACTTGCAGTTTCACTAGTTCTTAAAAATAAACAAGGTACTGTACGTCTGACCAAACTGTTGAGAAAAAAATACAGTATATCAAATTCTCAGTAATGTTTTTTGTTTTGTTTATTTCTTTTATTTATATTTTTAAGACTGAAAAAAAAGGAAAAAAAGTGAGGTTCCCAAACCATTCAAAAGTGTTAATCCTGTATAGTTATTAGGCAGTGTTTCCAATAGATTCTGCTGAGATTATAATCCCATTGCGATCCCATTTTATACAAATATTGGAGTACATACAGTATGTCACTTATTGCCTCTATTCAATCTTCAACAGTTCCTTTTTAAACAGTGTAGTTTCTTTTTAATGTTTTTATGATAATACAACAGACAAAAGGTATTACTTGCCGTAGCAGTTTAATGTTTACCTTGTTTATAGAGTATGGGGGATCAAATTAATTGATACCGATATCCGATAATTGCCGATATTTAGATTTTAAAATCCATAGTGGGGTCCACAGATCTATCTTAAGATAGAGATCACAAATTCACTTTACATTTATGTAAAAGAAGAATAATTAGTTGCATGATTGTGAAAATATACAGCCATATTTTCAGCCTCATTTCTCTTCCATTTCCAGTTTTACTCATTGGTTTGTTTGAAAGACAAATGTAGGTGTAGGTACAGAATTATCTTGTAATTTCATTTCTTCTATTGTTTGATAATGTATGAAAAACAGGGGGATTATTAGAAAAATGAAAACGTAGGGTTCTAAAATGTCACAGCCTTTTGTCTAAAAATAAAAATGCATAAATGACAATCCGCTGCTTTTTACGGTGAAATGTCACTACAAAGAGGCGGAGCTTATCAGTTTAGCAGTTTTGAACGGGAAGTCAATAATCCTGTTTCTATTATTATTAAGCCCCTTAAAATCAATTTTGAGGTTTACAATGAACAGAAGGTAAAATGATGATCTGCTTATAGTTCAATACTAAGCACTTGGAAAAAGCATAATAGCTCTCCTTTAAATGAGGCTAAAAACTTTGAAATAGTTTGAATTTTAAAACCTATTTTCGACCTACTTTCCGTCTTTTGTTGACCCAGTCCCCACTGGTTTGAGATTCGCTGCCTTTGCCTCAAAATTGCAAAATATTTGAATTTCAAGCGTGTTATCTCTCTGTTGTGACAAATCTAGGTTACAGTGTCTCAGAGTCTCATATGCCAGCGCTACACCGAGCTCACGCTGCCTTGTTTACAGATTAGAGCCAAAGAAACAAGACATGAATTATGGATGAAGCTCTGTATCTCTGCAAAGCACTGCTCCTTGTTCGACTGAAATAACTCCGCAAATAAAACCCCTCTCAAGTGGCCATTACAACAATGTCAATGATGATGTGTCAGACTGTTTGCTCAAATCATAGGCTCATATAAAACTCTGCATAATTAAATGTGGTTAAAGCTGAAGCCTGGAGTAACAGCGGCAGAGACAGTTGAAGGTTCCAGTGGGACTAACCCAGAGCTCCTTGACAGATGTCTGTGCGCGTCGCTCCGTCCACGATAAACTCGGGGCTTCTGCAGATCTCCTGTTGAACACACGAGAAAAATACAGTTTTAGAGCATGTGGGGGAGTCTGTGTGTTACTTTTCAGCAGTAGAATTGAAAAAGTAATTCCAATACATGGCTGAAAGTGCTGGCATCCCTGAATTTAGTGTGAAATTATGTCAAATTTGCTTTTTTTTTTTTTTGTTTTTTTTTTTTTTTTTTTTTATTCCAGTACACACAAAAGTAATAAACATGTACAGCACAACATGGACGTGGAATTGCAATACTTTGTGGGGAGAAAAAAATTCAGGGGTGGCAACACTTTCAGCCATGACTGTATATATGCTTATTTTGTTTTCTTTTTCTGTCATTCACTTTTTATTGAGCCATTGTTGTGTACAATTGCACACAATAAAAATAGACAAAAACAAAGAAGGAAAACAAACAAAAAAAGAACCACACAGAAGAGGTAGAATAGAAACTGGCTTCATTATATAAGTCAGACCTTTTTGTTGGTTAAAGTAATTTTGTAATAATGATTTTTGTGATTATAATGTCATTTTTCCTGTTATACAAAGAGCGCTTTGAATTGTCTTGAGTACGAATTGTGCTCTACAAATAAACTTTCCTTGCCTCCATAAAACAACCATTTTGCCCAGAAATTCTCAAATAAATCAGTGTTTGTTTGTTTGTTTGTTGGTTGACCGTCCTCTACACATCTTATCAATAACACTAATGACCTTATTCCGGAGGTTGTCGTGGGCGCTGCCGTCTTTTTTCCGTTGTATTAGTTTACAAGGGGCAGACGAGCTCAACAGAAAATAAGTTCTACATGGACTAAAAAGCCGTTTGTCAGGAAATCTGTGCGTTGCTGACTTGTTGTTGCCCCTGTACGTTCAACATTTTACTCAAAACAATCTATTTTATATAATGTTTTAATGGCAAGACTTTTCCCTTGTTCACCATTTTCATGAACAGAGTTTTCGTCAAACCGGAAGTTTGCATTTACTACAGGTGTGTGGATCTGTGGCAAAAAGAGGCAAAAGTGGGTGGGGCAGAATAAGGTGAATAGTTTTGGGGATTTGCTCAAGAAAGGATGGAATAATACTGTATTTTTATGGCACTAAAATAGACTCTCTTTGACTTTTGTCAAAGAGTAAATTGTAAGCACTTATCTGTTTTTGCAAATTCACTTCTTAATCTCGATTATGAATCCATGATTCTGAGGAAAAGGCTCTAAACTTGATCGCGCAATGACGATTAAAAGCAATATTCTTTTAGACAGTAAAGAGTAATCTACATTAAACAACTGTTGTTTCTTTAATATTAGAATGTGATCTCATATTAGTTCTGATCTAGATCAAGATCAGTTTAAACTATTTAGGAAAGGTCCAATATTAGTCGTTATTTTGCAAGCTATTTTAAGCAGTAAATGCAAGATAGATAATTTGTTCCCCATTCTGTGGAAAATCCCAAAACAAAAATATCCACAGAAACAAGCAGCAGACATCATCATGAAAGAGTGCACCTTTAACACAACACAATTTATATTTTTGCAATTTTGTGCAAAAAAAACTGCAATAAGACCATTTAGGGATTGTATAAATGGTTTATTCTTCACAATAACCTCCACTTGTAATAATATGTGCTGTGTATACACTTCATACAGTTATTACATTAAGACCACACAGAAGGTTTTTTCATGCCTTATTTCCACAATGAATTTCTCCATCAATTGTAATACCAGTCTAGTCTGACATCCATTTGAGAAAACAACACGTCCAGCCTCAGCTCGAGCGCTGCATGTCTAATACTGAAAAAGAATCACCACATGGAGCTATAAAAAGACCGAATTCATCTCGTGTCACGTCCCACGATCAAACACACAGCTGCACGATCGCACACAAACACGCATGAATACACCACAGCACCCAAGACAGAAGAGGTCAAACTGTGCTCCTGCTTCTACGGCTTTACAGCGGCAGGGCATTCATGAGAAGCTTTGTGCAATTCATGTTTTCAATTGAAGATTTAGTTCACAATGAATCAAATCGAAATTTGAATGGAAACAATAAGCAAATTGCAAAGGCTGTAATTTTTGAAGTGCAATCATTTCCTACACAAACGACAAAATATCCTGTTTTATTCTGCAACTGTTTACCCTGTAGTTTAGATCTGTTAAAACATGTTCTTAAACTAGTGACTGAAAGCAACTGAAAAGCGACAACAATGCGACTAAAAGTGACAAAAAAGTAACAAAAAGTGACGAAAACGTGACTAAAAGTGACAAAAACACTAAAATTGCAATTCTCCTGGTTGAACTACGAATAGATAAATCACAAACCTAATAGCAATTGTAAAACTAGACAGAAAAATCACAATTATTTTTCACAAAATCGTGCAGCTCTAAATCTCATGTATTTAAGAACATGTTTGTAGAGGTTTAAACTACATAATAAAACAGGATCATTGTTTTTTTCAAAGGAATGTGCTAAATAACTGCAGTTCTTGTGATTTGCTAATTGTGACCATTTCAACTGCGATTTTGATTTTAATATGATCACTCTTGCAGCTTTACGCAAATGAATCTCCTTTATCATCTGAATAATGCTGTTAATGTGGGCCTGCCTAACTTCAGTTGTCCAGATTATTTGGTTAATCTATAATCGTGATGATTCAGGTCACAGTAAAATCATAAGAACTAAAAAGTTCAGTATCTCTCCAAAAACGTCAAACTGCATGAAAAGTACTTTTTAATCTGACTGTTTATGTGACAATACCATTACTTTTTCATTCAAAAAGTTTGATTTCATAAAACTAAACTCATGAAAGAAAGAAAATTAATGATTTCAATGTTGTAATGCCAATAATAATCGCCACGTTTGTTCTCAAAATAATCATAACACTAAAATTAGCCAACTTTACAATTTAGATTATATCTTTATTTTCAAGGCATAAAGGATAAAATGTTCATACTAGTTTTGTTTCCACGACAATTTGCACGACCTACAGCAGGCAAAGGCAAACAAAA
>CM033640.1:18113511-18264408 GCA_019453435.1 Rhinogobius similis | reverse complement strand
GTTCCACACTATTGACATGTATTGTGTCCTTGGGCAAGACACTTTGGCAATGTAAATGTGCAAATGTGATGGGCAGAAGTGTCTGAGAAGAGGACCCAGTCTGACCCGGGACACATAAAGTCACTACCAGCATCTAAACTAAACTAAATTAAATACTAAACTAAACTACTAAACTAAAGAAATAAAATAATTAAGCGCCATCGTCCACTCCAGGTGAAATTTCTCTTTTTATGAGACAAAATGTTGCCAAAAAGTTTAAGAAGATGTCAAAATTTGTGGCTATAAGCTTTACTTATTCATTATTTAGATATGAAGAATAATGAAAATAGAAACTGGTGTTAACAGATAGAAAATTCAGTGTTAGATTACGTTTGAGATTATTTTCAGTTAAAGTACATGATTACCTGGTGGCTTGAAGTACTACTCTTTATATAATATGTAGCATTTTTCAGTCAAATCACCATCACTTCCTCAACAATTCAATGTTTCTTCTGGACAAAAGGCTTAACCTGTGAAAGCTCCTTAAATTGCAGGTTTTCACAACACAACAAACACACAGATCACCTCAAGGGTTTAAAGAGCTGCCGAGTTTGTTGAGTATTTAGACAAAAGACGTCAAACCCCCAGTGAAGCCTGAAGCATATTTACTCACACATCTCCGTCTTTAACGAAATTTCTAAACAGTAAACAAACTGGACAAACACTGACTTTAGGACAACTCTCAAAGTAGGAAGTGCTAACAACCTGTAATATAACTTAGAAATAGTGTCAGTAGAAATTAATACTACAAAGTCAATGAAAAAGTAATTAAGTTTCACTAAACTTCAAAAATACTATTGACGAATACATTGAAGGACTACAGAGTTACTTTTGGTTCCACTTCTGTAATTGCTCTTACAGTTAAAACCACTACTTCCTTATTGTGTTGATACAAAAAACTTCTACCTTGATTTTGATATGAAGGAAAAGGCTTGATAGTCAATACAGTTTTAGATACAACAGTGATATGGGCGTTTTCTTATAGTGTTGGTTAGAATATGATTTTCCAATACTTGAAAATCAGACACTATTTGATACAAAAACTACGGTGATAAAAATCTAATTGTGATATCACTTCTGTCCTGGGACAACTGGCCAATTTGGTTAAATCAACATATTGTGATTAAATTGTCTCTTGAATGTACAAATTGTGTCTGAAAATGTCTTGGTTGAGGTTCAAGTATTGCACAAAACATGAATGGAACATAAAATTAACCCAAAAAGTGCAGAATTATCACTTAGTACTCTTATTTGGGATATTACGATGGACTTCTCTGTCTCTTTTTTGCTCTTTAAGTTTTCCTGAGCAGTTTTAAAACAGTCTTGAGCTTTATCAGAACTAATATAAGACCACATGGAAACATAGAAAGTACTTTTATTTTCTGTTTAAAATTAGTCACAGTGATAATATAAAAATGCCTGTCATATTATCACTGTGATATCAAAGCGGTATTAAGTACTAAGCAATTCCTTAGTATCAAATCGAGTTTGAATTTTAGTATCATGAAATTGGGACTAAACCTAAACTTGCCCAAGACTCAACCAGAACTAGAAGAGGACACAACCAAGGCAACTTTTAGTGTTAAACTGGGCTAAATTCAGGACCAAAAATGGAGTAAAACTAGAATTAAAACTAGATCCTCATTTGGAATCAATATCTATGAACTTTTATGAACAGTAATCATTGCATCTTATGTTACTGAATGTCAAGTTAGGGCTGTGCAATTTACTCTATATATATGTATAAAATCGTCAACTTTTGCACCTTTCAATTACAAAAATGTTGTAATCGCAAATACAGTTCATTGCCTTCTGTTTAGAGTTATAAGTGCACTACTTTTTTTGCTCAAAACCTGGAGCAAATGCACTTTTCTAAAACATTTCTAATAAAATATACAGTATTAGGTCTATACTTTGTCTACAAACTTGTTTCAACAATATAGAAGTAATTGTTCAAAATAAGTGTGATTTCAATCATGCACAAAATAATCGTGATAATAATTTTTGCTATAATCGAGCAACTCTATGTCAAGCTTTATCCCTATTGTCAAAATCGATTTAGCCTTTAATAAAAGTGACACTTATATTCCAGGGCAGCTGAACACAAGTGTGAAAAGCAGAGCTCCCTTGCGTGCGTACTCACGGGCGGTCTCATCCAGCGCACTCCGGACGTCTTGGCGGATCTCGGTCCTAACTCGTTGAACCCCAGAGAGGACGCCGCCGCTGGGAAGTAGCTGTCGTCAAACAGCTGTCTGCTCCGGAGGCACTGGTCTTTCAGCGAGTCAAAATCCTGCCCCAGCAGCTTGACGGCGTTGTGGTTCTGGCCCAGTCCCTCGTTGCGGTCCCACTGGTTCCTGAGGCGGGCGGCCATACCTGTGGCATAGATGGGCTCCACCATTTTGAGCTCGGGCTGGCGAACAACTCAGGGTCACTTGTTTGGAAGCAACAAAAAGAGTAAATTTTTAACGAAACAACTGCGACCTTTTGTAGAATTAATGTAGCGCAGCAGCGGCGTAGGGAGCGCGATTCTGAAGCGAGCCGGTAATGGTTTCGGGGCTTGATCATAAATCAGGATGAAGCATGCTTTGCCATTAAGAAGACATCAAAAATAGATGAGTACCAGCGCTGCAGCGTCGTGGCGGTTACTTGTGGTTCAGCTACAGCAGAAAACGCAATCAACGCACACTATCTGCGGTCTCCAGAGTGAAATCTCCTCCTCGGGAACAAAGGAAAGTATAATCCAAATGGTGCGGGTTCAATTCGAGATGAATGGCCCAAAGCGAACCTAAAAAAGAAGAAAGAAAAACTGTCAAAGTTACATACTATTTGTTTACTAATGAATGACCAGGAGTGAGAGGGAAATTATATGCTTCATTGTCAGTCGCTGGTGTGCTTTGCCTTAGGCTCATAATTGTTGAATAAACCTACAGCAACTTGTAATGACTAGTTATTAGTTATTACAACAACAACAACAACAAAAAGTGTGGTTGGCAGACTTTACAGATTTATGTTTGTTCTCATATGTGTTCTCTGTAGAATATAAGCTAGCCGGTAGACATAGGCTTTGTTTCATTCAATAAAAATAATCACCAGTCACCTACCTCCACCACCAAAAACAAGAATATTTCTATTATTCATGGAAACTACAACAAAAACATCAATAAAGTATAACAGAAATTCCCCAGATTTCCTCAACAAACTTAAAATATCCTGTTTTTGCATAAATACTGCTAAACCTGTAGGGCAGATTTGTACAAATTCTTAAAACATAAATCGCAAATTGCAATACTTCGTCAAAAAATATCGCAGTTCAGTATGTTTCCAAAATCGTGCACAATACATTGCAGTCGATTTGAAACTGCCATTTGGATTCATTGGTTATTGGTGATAGAACGTCATCTGCAAACAACAAAGTACTGAGTCATTTGAGGGTAAAATGTGTTAAACCTGAAGTTCAGACCTCTCCAAACATGTTCTGAAATGTATGGGAGACTTAGATTCGTTTATAGGCAGTTACTTTCTGTCAGATGTTTTCTCCTAGATCTGTTTACAACCTGCAATGCAAACTGACTCATGAAAACAAACATCTTAAACTTGCAGAAAAACAAACATTACACTGTTTCTCAAAATTGTGCAGCCCTAAAATTCACCAAACACCATTGACATTCAAGCTTCAACACCACTTATCTTTTCAGTAGTGAGTCTAATGCCTAAATGTAAACACACTACAGTCGTTGTGTTTCTGAATGCTTCTGTCACGGCTGTATGTTCCAGACAAAAGGAGCTGCATTTCCACCCACAACACACACATTTACCCACAAACGTTCCCTACCTCTGTGCTTTTCACCCGACTCAATCCATGTGTCCTCGGAGCGCATTGCAAAGGGATTAGTCACACAAAAAACATGTCGGTGCTACTTTTACTACAGTGTTCAGTTTGTTAGGGGACAGTTTGTAGTCAATGTTTGATCATAGACGAATAATCAACTCTACTTGGTGTATTTTATGACACAAGAAGCTGGTTAGCAGTTGATATTATGGTGGATTTGTTTAAAAAATGAATATGCCTGCACTTTTGGATATTGCTAAAACGAACCTGTGAATGTTTTGGTTGCATTAACTTTTTGTGGATGATTTGCTTTAAGATGATGATGTTATTGCTTTTCAAGTATTCCACAGTATCGTAGAAAGGATTTCAGGGGTTGTCATCCGGACGTTGTTTGAAGATCGAGACGTTTCGACTTCTATCCAAAAGTCATTGTCAATCAGAGAGCTGGTATGGGAACTCAGGCTTATATGCTACTCTAAGTCGTGAGAGTCCTGCCCCCAGGGAGGAGTCACTGAACACCTGTCTTCGTTTGGAAAATTGTTTGTTTGTCACCTGAAACTTGATAATTGGTCTGCTTTTATATATAAGCCATATAAGCCCGAGTTCCCATACCAGCTCTCTGATTGACAATGACTTTTGGATAAAAGTCGAAACGTCTCGATCTTCAAACAGCATCCGGATGACAACCCCTGAAACCCTTTCTATGATGGACCACACCTGGACGAATGAGGGATTACATCGATTGGGTTTATTGTATTTTAAGGAACGAAATGCTATTTAACGGTATCAGAACTGAGAAAGCTGGATAGGTGCGTCCCTATTTCAAACTACAAATGGCAAAGAAAACTAAAAAATACTATCATTGCAAAATAATAATAACAATTCCAGTTTATTTAATATTACCATGTGGTCTTTTACAAGTTCTGATTCATTTCTAAAACAGGTCAGATTTTTTCTTGTGTATGTGATATTTTGTTGCTGAAATAAGTATCTCGTTTTGAGACTAGTTTCAGTATCAAATCGATCAGAGTCTGCCTTGTGATACTTTCAACAACCTTAAATTCAACACTATATTGACAGTATGCATCCATGCTTTTTATTGTTCATTTGTCTCTTTTTGACACTTTTTGACAACAGATGATATGCCCAATAAATTATTTTTGCATGATTCTACCTTCCAAACATCTTTTTTCACATCATCTTGACCACAGTACATCCCCCACTGGAAACCAACGCAAGTCAATGTTTAATCCTTTGCAAATATTGTAGCGCTGCTGTGGGTGTGTACTGTTTCTGACACAGGGAGCCGCTCTAAAGTGACATGATGCACAAAGAGAAGGGGCAAGAACAAGCAAAACCTCTCTATCTGGCTTTTTAATTAAGCAAAGCCAGCGAGGATACAGTGTGTAAGTAAGTGTCCTCTGGCGCACCACAAAGCCCAAGAAACCGGTTCATCTCAGTTCAATTCTGAAATGTAGACTTTCTTTGCTGTCGTTTTGGTGTTCTATATCTGTCTCTCACACACGGAAACTGTGGGTTATTTTTAGCGTTTCTCAAGCTTTTACAACATTAAAAGGCCTCTTGCGCAAAAAGTGAAGCTTGTATCGGATCCAATTTGGGGAGAAATGGGCTGATACTGGTGTTGTACTCTGTCCATAAAGCTACTGTTGTGTTTTCAGTGCTCATTTTGAACCACACCCATTGGAGTATCGTCTTTAACTCGAAGAAAAGCAAATGCAAATTCTCAGAAAACTCAACAAAACACATTCCTGTAAACCTGCAGCCGAAAATGTACGTTCACGATTTGATTGTTGTTTTTACATTACTTTTATAATGCTATATTGTTATGTTTTTGTTTTGTAGAACCGGTAAATACTGTATAAAGAAGATTAGAACTATTTTTGTGTGTTGATCTGATGTGTAGATAGCCAGATTTTGCCTAGAAAATTTTAAACTAAGGACAAAAGAGCAGCCAGCAGAAGGAAGTAAAAGCAGAAGTGAATAAATGTGAGTGTGCCCCATTTGAATATCAGTCTGAATGGAATATATTTGCATAAAAGGTATGGATATTAATGATATTAGAGATTACTACCAGACAATCTAGTATTTTAGTTAAAGCTGGGGAACCTGATTTTCAAATCGTGAAAGGAGGACGTATTCTAACAGTTTGTAACGCTCGCAAAACCTTTGTGTCATATGAACTCATTTTCAAGCGAGTGCAAAGCTCTAGAACAGTTTTTTCAGGCGGCAAATTGAAACTTAGGAGGGCCATCCAAGGACAGCCAATCAGAGTGCTTTCAGCTCTTACTTCCTGGTTCAGTAATAGATTACTTTATTATTAGCTGAAGACAGTGAGTGGTGGTCTCAATTTGTCACAAAACCTATTCATTTACAACAACAACAAAAAAATCAGGTAGCCCAGCTTGAAAGGTGTTGTACCGGGAAGAAATAGTTCATGTTTCCGATGTTTTGCACAAAATAAAGTAAAATCTGTTTTGTCCCAATACAGATATATTGTAAAGCATCTATTCGGGTGAAAATGAGACCACAGTGCTTTCTCTGCATCTATTTATAAAGCGTTTATTCTACAAGAAGCAGGACGTGCGGCGGTAGCATACTAATGTTTGTTAGCTTTACCTGGCTCAGCAACTCATGCTTATAAACTCATAGCGGTGGATATTTAGGATGCTGGGAGTGCATTATGTGAGTGAGCCATACATGTGACTGATGTAAAGACTTTAAAACAAACTAGTTCAGTTGTTCATGTTTCAAAACAGTAAAAATCAGGTACAGCCCCTTTATGCCCCTTTAGGTATGTCTAATCATCACCACAATACTTTTCAGTTTTCTCCAATTATTCCGACCTCACAAAGAATCCTTTTGCTGGTTAATCATGACATACAACAAATACAACTGTCTATAATACTTCGATATTTCTCATTTTACACCAGAGCCAAACCAGCACTGCTAAAAGTACCCTCGATGTTTAATAATTACCACACTTGAGTCCATTAGCAGCCCTTATCATCCGCATTAGCCTGTTACCAAGGCAGAGCAGAGGCCCACACGAGAACATTTCTGGCTTTGATGAATATTTGATTTCCCCTAACATGTGAACCGTCTCCACGTCCCGCACACACGCAGGGCCCCGGTCCAGCCCAGTGCAGGTGTGACGAGGATCAGACGAGACAACCAGGACACAGAGGCATCGGGAACAGCCCCTCGACCTCAGAACAAACGGCCGACAGTGAGAAACAAAGGCAGACGGTAATAATGTGGCCAAATGTGCACAATCTGAGAGCAGTAAGAACCGGTTTACAAGATTCATACACTAATCCATGGGTTTCAGAGTGATGACGAATTGGGATTAAGGATGTTGCGATGCAAAACTGTACTGTTAGAATAATTGTAAGAAGAAACATTGTATGATTGTTCCCTATTATTGGCAGAACTGTAACCAAAAAACATTGAAATCTCTTTAACTGAGGGGAAGCTAAATAATGCTGCTTAACAACATCACAGGGTATACTTATACTTACTTACTTATACAACAAAATAGATTAAAAAAAACACTGAACTTGTATGCTTTTTATGTAACTTCACAGGAATTTTGGCTCCATCTGAGTGATAAAACATTCTTTCTCAGTTTTGGAGGTTGTGTATAGTCAAAAAACGATTATACGATTATCAAATTGGTTGACGATGATTTAAATAATCGATAGGTTGCAATTAATCAATCAATTTAACTTTCTTTCACAAGCTTTACGTAGCTTTATGAAATCAAACTTCCTGAATGAAAAAGTAATGATATCATCACATAAATGGCCAGATTAAAAAACGTGTAGTTTGATGTTTTTGGAGAATAGACTGAACTGAAATGACTCCTTGTTGCTGCTCATGATTATATTGTGACCTTAATAATCAACATTATCGATTAACCAAATAATCTTGACATCCAGATTCATATTAAAAACAAAATATTTAATCTTTTCACAGGCCATCTGAAGCTGAAACCCACAACTGAAAGAGGGCGATGTGTTGTGTTCAAGATCATAATGAAATTGTATGTTTTGAGGGTCATTTTAGTACCTACCCTACAGTATTAGGGTACAAAACTGTCAAGAAATAATTTGATAGAAATAAACAAAACAAAAAAAAAAGAAACATATGTGAACTTTTGAACAAGAATAAAAGGTGATGCACCTCTCTCTTTAATTTTACCGTCCATTCACATTTGTGCAATTAAATCCTTGAGCCTAAACAAAGACATGTACAAGCAGGTTTTAGCACATTTGCTGTGGTCGGTTGCATAATAAATTCTGATTATTGTTATCAGGATAGCGCCCAAATACTCAGAAATTCCTTTGTTTCATTATAACCCACCCCATAACATACCAAATGAGCACCATTGATTAATAATAATATGCAATCTGGTTAAGGAGATGCTCATAGCTGCAATTATGAGTGTAATATCAGAGCAAAGGATGCATTTGTTGTTACATAATTTTTATAGAGAAATTGTGTTTCGAGAGTCTCAGAGTCTTAATGTTGTTTCAAGTAAGATTCATTACTTCCTGGTTTCATTTCCTGATTTGGTCTAGGTGCTTTGTTTCATTTATTCTGCCAAATTACACCAAACACAAGCTTATGAAAATTAGTGATCAGAGATGACGTGATGTGTCAAAATATTCAGTTTTTCTTTTGGTTTCACAAAGTGGCTGGGTTAGTGTAATGCATTTAAAATAACAGATTAATGTGACAACTAAATGTTCCCAAAATGTAGGTTGAATTACCTTATTTACTTTGCCAGGAGACATTTGCAGAGTTCTTGTCTGTTATCTTCTGTAAAGTGCATTTTCCATTGAATAAGATAGCCCACATTGTTATGGTTTGCTATTATACCACATGTCATCCATTATTAGCCTGTTTTCATTGACTCTTTATTCTTATCTGAATCCACATGCACATGGAGAAACTAATAGGGGTCATACAAGTTTAGCAGACAGTGAAATATAAGTGTCCCTAGTGATTTTCAAGTTACTTTTCTGCTGATGATTGTGTCTGGCAGCCAAGACAAAACGAGGAAGTCCCCAAACGCGCTGTAAAAACGTATACTTATACATGTGTGGGTGTGTTTAAGCTCTGAGTAAGCATTTTAACGCACAGGGTTCATGTTCCAAACAATGTTTACAGTGAAATGAAATACCAAACGTGTTCCTGGACTGAAGCAATGCAGAAAATAGCCTTGCAAAGAGAAATTAGACACTCAGACTGACCACTGAGGGACAGATAAGGTGTTTCTTTTATCAATGATGGACATTTAAATAAGCCAGCATGGATACTTAGGGTGGTCCCACCTGTATTTATGTTCATATTACAACTTTAAATGCATGGCTCAAACAGATAAGCCCAAGTTGAGGTAGGTGTGGTCCCTAGAATGCTCAGCTGTCCAACTTGTAAACTTCTTTGGCTAAATAACAAGAACTGTTGGCACGAGCAGGTATTTATGTCTATGGTATTTTCTGTCCAATACACAACAACACAAACGAAACAAAAGCTATTTCCACAAAAGCTGGACATAAGCCAAGATTTGAAAATGCTTTCGGTTTTTCCCCATTTTGATTTCATCATAAAAGTAAAACATTTCACAACAGAGTTCCAAACATCTGGCTGCAAATGCAAAGTGCACGAAAACGAAGCAGACAATCAAAGCAGAATGGATGTTATATTTACCTCAAAAATCGTGCCTTTTCCTGCTCGCTTTAGACATGAAATTTGGCTGTTAACTTTCTCCTCTCTCTGCCATGTTCAGTCTCGCTGGTTCCCTCCCCTTCGTTCACTGCAAGGCGTATTTTTTTGGCCTGAAACGCCCAGAGCTCCATGGTCCACCCTTGGGTCCACCTCCTCTGCGCCGCGCTCTACTGTGCGCCTGTGCGCCTGCGCAGTGGGTGGTCGTGATTGACTATTATAATCCAGGAGTATTTAACTGAGCTATTTTCAGTGCTTTCCTCCGAGTTTGTGCATGTTTACTTAGAGAGTAAAAGCATGCAATAAAAATTAGTTACTATTACTATTAAAACCACACTAAAATCTAGCATAAGACTGTTCAGGTGGAGCAAAAATATAAGGCTCCAAAACAGTGATGTACAATAGGTAGTTATGATGATGTGCCGTAACTCCATGACCAAATGGAACCATATCAGCCAAATAGAAAATAGAAAGTTTGTATATATCATTTACATTTTAAAATAAATAGTTTAGTTTATATTTATTTACCTTTAAAGTTATTATACTTGTGTTCTATATTGTTTACTTTTTTTTTTACTACTTATAGATTAAAACGTATTTCACCCACTTTTAAGGCAGATTCACTCGTAAACACTGACACCTACAGGCCGAAATGAGCAACTAAACTTCTATCTGACTTTGGACTTCGATTCCCACCATGCATTGCGTTGGTTTCCCATCGTGCTTTGCACATGCCTCGCCACCGTGTGTTTCTTCCGCCACCGTTGTTTCATTGAGCAAAACCTGAACATGGCATCTGAAGGGCCGCCGGGCTCCGAGGGCCTCCCCGCCGAGCTGGGCGCTGCTGTGGCGGCGCTGAACTCCTGGACCCACCCGGAGCTGCAGGCGCGGCTCGCCGAGATCGGAGCTCCGAACATGGGTAAAAGCTGCGGGAAGAGCCGGGGAAACAAGTGCGCTGTGCCCCAGAGCTAACTCAAGCTAGTTTAGGCTAACTGCTAGGACTTTTGTAAAGGCTTTATTACAGATATGTTCACATTTTAAACATGCAAATTAGTATTATTAGAGCACTTTTCATACATTTGTCTAAGATAAGAGTCGTGTTGGATCTATCTCAGCCTAAATCTTGACTTCTGACATGAGGCTAACGTCAGTGGAGCTGCTAGCTCACGTTAGAGGTGCTGTTTTGGAGGCAGTCTGTGTCTGTTTATAATCCTCACGTCTTGTGTTGTCCTGCAGGTCCCAGAGAGGAGCTGATAGACAGACTGAAGGGCTACATGATTCAGGCAAGTGGAAACTTCAATGTGTTTAATTATTGATGTGATGTGATGTGTCCCATGGCCCACCCACAGTAAACTTATGATTACAATGTTTCTCCTCACAGACTGGAATACTCCTCACTAAACCTGAGGTAAATGAATGGACTCAGTAACCACACTTGTTTTTGTGTGATGCTTCACATTTACAAATCATAGGATGTTGTGTTATTGACGTGTTTTTTCCTGTTCAGATGGGTGGTATGCCCATGCAGCAGATGCCTATGCCCCCTGGCATGGGAATGATGCCAGCGATGAACATGATGCCAGGAGGTCCCCCTCCACCCAGCATGCACATGGGCATGGAACCTGGCATGGGACCCGGGATGTCCCAGGACGACCAGCTGAAGATGGCTCAGCACAGAGCAGCCATGGTGCTGCAGCAAGAGGAGATGGCCAAACAGGTGGGCCCTGTGACCTGTCCAGAAACTAGTTTTAAATGTTAACATTTAGCTTTTAAGTCTGTCTTAGGTTGGCTGAGTTTGCACTATTTCTTGATCTTGATCTTATTCTTGTTTTGCAGGGTGATGTCAGAGTTATGGATGAGCATGACCTTCTGGAACAACAGAAAAGAGTGAGTTACATCTAGTTTGTAGTTGTTTTTGTTGTTGGAGCTGCCTTTTTAACCACATAACCCTTGTTCAGGCTGCTGTGCTGCTGGAGCAGGAGCGTCAACAGGAAATGGCCAAGATGCAGGGAGGCCCTGGAGGCTTAACCCTGCCCACTGCCAGCTTAATACAAGGTTAGGCTCGCACATTTAAGATGTTTAAATGTTCCTCTTTAGTGCGTTATGCCATAATATAGTGGTGTTTTTTCTACAGGGCCATTGCCTCCAGGTTTAATCCCAAATCAAAAACTGAGGGGTTCCATTGCTCCTGGTGAAGACCGAGAGGTTGGATGTTATTGAAAATTGTAATATTTTGCAAACTTTAAACATTTACTCACAGTTTGTATGTACTTTTTCCCACCTTTAGCCCTGGCAAAATGACGAGGTGAGTGTTACTGGACCAAAGATTCCTCAAGCTTTGGAGAAGATCCTGCAGCTGAAGGAGATCAGACAAGAGCAGAACACAGATGCTGCAGGTCAGTGCATCCATCTGTCAACTCCACGAAACCTCCATACTTTCATTCAGTTCTATTCCATATTATGCAGTGTTTGATTTGTTTGTCTTTTTTAACAGATGATGACGATGACGAGGGAGACAACGCCAACTCCTCTTCTATGGCTGCTGATGACGATGATGATCTCTCAAAGAAAGATGTAGGCGTTCCTTATTAATTCATCTTTTCATTTTTGTGATGGAAGACAGAATCTGGTCTTAGATACATACAACATTAAAATGTCTATACTTGGATATGTAAAATAGAAAATTTGTCAAAACTTTAAATTGACTGATGAAATATTGTCACAGAAAAACCGTAAACGCAGAAACCGAAAGAAGAAGAGTAAGAAGAAGCGAGCTCTGGAGAAGAAGGAGCAGGCCGAGCAGCAGCAGGAGAACGGCGTCAAGGACAAAGAAAACGAAAAAGAGCCAGAAGTGGAGATCGAGTACGTCACGGAGGAGCCCGAGATCTACGACCCCAACTTCATCTTCTTCAAGAGAATTTTTGACGCATTCAAGGTAAATGCTGCTTCAGGAGTTAATACAATGTTTACCTTTCAGAGGCCGTCTGTAATTCTCAGACGATAAACTCACAACAAACTAATCTATGCAGGAAAATCACAATAAAACCTTTTGTAAATGTACCATATAGTTAAAAACATGAACTGCCACACTTAAGTAGCAAAATTAAACCATTTTACTGTCTATAATAAGTCAACAAAAAAATAATAATAGCATAGCAATAAAGCAGGCGGCCTGTTTGGCATGGAGTGTTATTTCTTTGCCTAGACTGTATGGCCTAAAACAAACCATCCATGTAAACCAATAACACAGTATCTCCATGGAGACGAGCAGGGGCTGTACCCCATATATTTTGTGTAATTCAAATAAAATTTCACTGATACTTTATATTATAAAAGCAGCTCTTGAAGTCCTAATGACTGTGAAGAAGATGGTCTCATGTTTTGGTTGAAATAGTCTGTATTATCTTCTGTTCCAGCTGACGGATGATGTGAAGAAAGAGAAGGAGAAGGAACCAGAGAAAGAGAAACACGAGTTGCCGTACCTGAGGAAAAAGGGCATCGAGCTGCAGAGGAAAGATGACAGCGACGACAGTGACGAGGTTTGTGAATACAGATCAAAGATTCACTTACTTACTTTTTGCTCTTAAAAATGGCAGAATCATTCGTACTTTTTATATTTTACAAAAGGAGATGGATAAAAGTGATCTCCCTAAAATTTCCAAGAAGAAGCTGAGGAGGATGAACCGCCTGACAGTGGCCGAACTCAAACAGGTCAGAACATGTTTAGCAATATTGTGTAAAATGTTATTCAAATATGATTGTATTATTGGAACTGATATTGAAGTTGTACATTGAAATAAACATCTGGTTATTAAGTAAAGAAGAAATTAGTCTGTTATTAGGATAAGTGTTCAATAGTATTTCTCTATAATGAAATAAAAACATGAATAACACCAAATAGAAACTACACTTGATGGAAATATTCACTTGATTGAGCTTGCAATGTTTCCTGGCTCAGACATATGGATTTTATGTTTAGTATTATTTTACTCTCTGCATTAAGTCACAAAACACCCCATAATCCTCTTTAAATTAGTCATTTTTTGTTTTTTATTATAGTACAGTATTTCCTTTTTTTTTTTTTTTCAATTGCTGTTTTTGCGTTTTGGTTTTGCAAAACAACAAGCGATCAGGTCGAAAAGGAAAAAGAAAAAATATAGTTCTTGTTTGACCTGTCACAATAATTATAGTATTGACTTTTTCAATAAATAAAAGCTGAAACTATATTTTTGGGGGGCTTTTTATTTATTGCAGGTTATGTTTAGATAAAGATTATGTACATTTGGAAAAGTCTTTACTGTACTTCTGCATCTTTAGGTTTATTGTGTTAGGGGCATAAAGTAGTTGAATTATTATCGTATATTGTCATATGTTGATCAATCATCAATACTTCAAAATGTATTATTACAGTCCTAGTTCTTGTCGTGTTACATATTGCTTTTATCTGTTGTTCAATGACCAAAACAGGCCCAGAATCTTCATTGTGCACAGTTTTCATCATATTTGGTGTTTCTATGGTTACAGCTAGTGGCTCGTCCGGACGTGGTGGAGATGCACGACGTCACGGCCCAAGAACCAAAGCTCCTGGTTCACCTGAAGGCCACGAGGAACACTGTCCCCGTCCCACGACACTGGTGCTTCAAGAGGAAGTACCTCCAGGGAAAGAGGGGTATCGAGAAGCCCCCTTTTCAGCTGCCAGAGTTCATCCGCAGGACAGGCATTCAGGAGATGAGAGAGGCGCTGCAGGAGAAGGTGCGTCATGTCTCCGTGTAGCAATAAGGCTTTTTATGTGTAAAAATGGCCAAAAATACACACATGTGGGACATACAAATCTGAAAAATGGACAGAACCAGGTTTAAGTTTAAATTCAAATTTTGCCTCTTTTTTTTTTACTTAAAACTTATATAAATCCGTTTTGGAATTGGATATCAAAAAATTCTTCTGTACGTTTCGTCAAAATCTTGTTGAGCTCAAAATTGTACAGTTTGATGTGTGTGGGATCTACTTTAAGTGGTGATCTTTATGTCTCTGTGGGAGAAATGCATTTTAAGAAAACTGCCTTGGGACTTACAATGTCCCATAAAACTCTATGGATAAAATAGTTTTAATGGAAGAATAAAACATTTTTAAGAGCAGATTGGACAAGTTTGTTGTTTCCACATGAAAGCCTATATGTTAAGAGAGCAAACTGACCAAAAAACTGAAGAAAAAAAAGAGTTTTGCCTGTAGTGTCTCGCTTTAAATTCATCATTATTATGCATTGATAGGGTTGCTTGATATTATAAATTATTGTGATATATTGCAATATTTGAGTGAATTTCGATTAACAAAAAAAACATAACAGACAACATTTATATTAATTCAGTTCTGTTATAATGATGTCAGGCATAACAAAAACCTCCCCATGAAGACAAGCAGGTAGCAGGCCCTCCACCAGAATAAAGTTACAATGTGCACCTTTAAACCAAGACCAAAATGTGGAGAAAGTGCTAAATTCAGGATGAATCTTGTGTATTTTCAGGTCATTCAGACATATTTCAAGAGCATAATAATACGTTTGAAATGAATGCTTGTAGTAATAACAGAACATTTAATTTTCTAACTAATCCACTCATTAAAACTGACCTATGACTTTTAAAACTGTCTTGAACTCTCCATAACGTGGTGTTTTCTGTCTGTTTACAGGAGGACGCCAAAACCATGAAAACCAAAATGAGGGAGAAAGTTCGTCCTAAGATGGGAAAGATTGACATCGATTACCAGAAACTCCACGACGCCTTCTTCAAATGGCAGATCAAACCCAAGCTCACCATCCACGGAGACCTGTACTACGAGGTAATTCTGCTGTTTTCTCAGGCAGCTCTTATTCTTTTTCCAGCTACACATTGTAACTCGGTTTGTTTCATTTTATTTTGTTTAGGGTAAAGAGTTTGAGACGCGCTTGAAAGAGAAGAAGCCTGGAGATCTGTCAGATGAACTGCGTATTGCTCTGGGAATGCCTGTTGGACCCGTGAGTTTGAACATTTGAAGTTAAATTTTAGTCTTTTTGGTGTATTTTATATCATCTCAACAGAAAATATAGCATTTAGCATAAAGCATATAGTACATCTATATTTTTAAACTAATATGTGGGTTTGTCTTTGCATTGATGTCTTCTTAAATAATTTTATCTGTCATGTTTTACAGACTTAGACTATTGTTAAAATGGTCTTTGCTTTTAATAATTTTATCTCGACTGAACAGACTCTAAAACACACACCAAAAGAGATTTAATAACAAAACAATAATAAATCAAAATGTTTAAAAGAACAAACTGTTTCAGATTTTCATCAACGATTAAAGTTATTTGTAAATATTCTCTATCTGGAAGCCTTCAGCCAGCACATTTCAACCTTTATTTAGTTAAAAATCTGGCTCAAAAATCTAAATTTGCAATATAAACAATCGTTTGACTAATCGAAAAACAAATCACTGACCAGTCAACTATTAGAATGATCTTTAGTTATAGCTCTATTTTATACGGTATTGCTCAAAAGGCAGATGGTAGTTTAATGATCCTGGCACTATCTCTTGTTTAAAGTGTTTCTTCTCTTGTCCCTCAGAACGCCCACAAAGTGCCGCCTCCCTGGTTGATCGCCATGCAGAGATACGGACCCCCTCCGTCGTACCCCAACCTCAAAATCCCAGGACTCAACGCACCCATCCCAGACGTGAGAACACAAAACGACAACTTCTGAGAAATGTGTGGCATATTTCCCTATTGACATGTCCACTCAATCTGATCTCTTTTCTTAGAACTGTACGTTTGGATACCACGCCGGAGGATGGGGAAAGCCCCCTGTGGATGAAATGGGGAAACCTCTGTACGGAGACGTGTTCGGGACTAACTCGGGAGACTTCATGGTAATTATGGTCACACAACTAGGGCTGTAGTCGACTAAAGACATTGACAAAAGCTCGCAAACATTTACGATTTGACCAATTATCTGACCAAAGACCACAAAATTACAAAACATCATGCGTTTATATTTATTTCTACAAAAACTACTAGTAAACCGTGAATGATCTGTAAAAAAGGCACATTAAACTCTCAATTTACCCACAAATGTCAAGAAAATTCACTACATTCCTTCTCCTTTCTGCTGTTAAATTCCCATTGAAAGAATTAGTCGACTAAAGGTCTACATACAAGCACATACAGTTTGTGTAAGTTTGGGTTAAGATTGAGTTTAGGTTGTGTTGAACTCTAAATGAATATCCAGGCCTGTCACAATAATTACTATATCGACTTATCGTTCAATATATGAGAGACAGAACAATTTATTTGGGGCATAATATGTATCATCTGCGTTTTCTTTGCACTCTAGGAACCTTTTCTTTGTTTTTTGATATGATTTGAGCTGTAGAGATCGAAATAAACAACTTTTGTTACTCTTTATCGACGCTAATATATTACAAAAGTGTTATTAGTTTATTGCAACGTATGTTTAACGAAATAACACTGTTCTTTGCGTGATTCTCTTGCTGTCAGTAGCATAAAGTAGTTTCAGTTTTATCGTTTGTCGTGATATTTTCTGTGGCAATTTATCACACTTCAAAATTAGTTATCGTGACAGGCCAATGAATATCAGCCTTTTAACCTTGAATCATCTTCTGCAAATGTTTTAAAAGATTCCAATATTTAGATCTTAGTGGATAACAGTGTGGAGCAATTACTTATTTGATCAAACAGAACAGACTGTCTTAAGATTGGGATTCTTGTTGTTGCAAATGACTTCACAAAATTTGCTGTTATATCGAAAAATACTGTACAAAGTAAATCATTTATTGTGGAAGTAGTAAACAATAGGTACATTTTGCATTGTATAAGTTGTTTGTTATACTAAGTTTTTGGTGATGACAAGATTATTTTGTTTGTCGACAATTGTGATTATTCAGGTTCTTGAATAAGAAGTGGGCAATATTTTAAAATTTGCGTAGCATTTTTGAATGTTTTTTTTTTTGAAGCCGTGCGTGTGTTTAAATATTGAGTACATTGTTTATAGTGGGGTTAAATGCTAGAAAAGGAGCAGATTAAAAATAGAAATGCAATAAGGTATGTTGTAAACTTTCAAATGAAGCTATATTGGGATATTTCTAAACTTTTGTGATTCATTTGACAGACTTTTCACATTTATCTGATAATTAAACTTGGATTAATACGTTTAAAGACATGTTTTGACACATTTCTCTTGGGTTACATTTTTGTCTATCATCCACCCCTTCTTTCAGTTCAATCTTTGCTTCATAAAAAGTAAAATTAAATATAAAGTGCTTTTTTGTCTGGCTGTTTGTCACATTAACCTTCATCATTCAGAAAGATTTTATTCAAAAAGCTGGTCACAAACTGTCGGAGGGGTCATCCATTAGACAGTTTTTAAAGACACGGAGTAAATAATTGTGCTTTTTTGTCAAATCGCTGCACTAAAATGTTCAAACTAAAGTGGTCTGTCTCTCTGCTCAGTCCAAAGCGGATGACGAGGAGTTGGACCACACGCCGTGGGGAGAGCTAGAGCCGTCTGACGAAGAGTCTTCAGAGGAGGAGGAGGAAGAGGAGAGCGACGAGGAGAAACCAGACGAGACCGGCTTCTTCACTCCGGCCGACAGGTACTTCACATGCGCTCGAGCCAATTCAATACTCAGTTATATCACTGACAGGCAATTTAGTGCGCACTACGGTGAGATAATGAGCAAAAAAGTACAGTTGAATAGTTAAAATCGAATGCAAATGACCAGGTTAACGCTGAATATTGATGAGTGTCTGAGCACAGTATTCTAATCTAGAGGATATGATAAAGATGGGAGCAGGGATGTTAAAACTATTAATATTCAAATATAATCGATACTAAAACTAAATACACCTTTGAACATATCGATAATGAAAATAAACTCATATATAAAGGGGAAAATGCGACGTTTTGTGTATAGTTTTAGTTCTATATCAGAACTAGTCTGAGATAACATGGTAATATTAAATTAACTAAGATTTGTTTGTGTTAAAATTGACATTCTCTTCTGTAAAAAAAAAAAAAGTGTAGTTTTGTTTTGAGTATCCAGCCTTTTCCTTTAAGTTTTAAAAGTTTGACGTTTTAGTAACATTAAATGGAGGCATGTAAAGTTTGGAAGTTTGTAGATTTTGTGGTGAACGTCATACATTTGTGAAATAAGGGAGATGATGAGGTTTAAATGTATGGATTTTAATGCTGCACAGTTGTATGGGAAAGTGTTATAGTACTCTGCTATAACGTTATAATGCGATAGTAAGGATAACGATTGATAACAATTTCAGTAGCACAATGATGATTAGAAATGCTTATTTTAAACACAAAATAATAGTTCTTTCTGGTTTTATACTAGTTCTGATAAAACTCAAGACTGTTCTAAAACTGCTTAGGGAAGGTCCAATTTTGTCCTGTTATTTATATATTTCAAATACTTCAAATGAGTATCAGTTTTTATATCAATTTGTATTTGATTTTGGACACTTATGACAACCCTCCTCACAGTAAAGGCACACGTCTGTCAGTATGATTAATCCAAACCCACAATGAAGGCTGTAAACGACCAGGAAATACTGTATTTTCCTTGTAAAAGTATAACTCATTATCCCAATCGTGAGTCGGCACAAATCTTCTGTAAAGCTAAGCGTGACCATTTGGGGTTTGCTTTTGAAAATGAGTTTATTTGCCAAGAAATGGATCACTCTGTTTTGAGAACTATTAAGAAGAAAGTCATAACAAGTAAAATCTTCGAAATAGCTGTTTAGAAGAGTTTGTTTGTTTTTGCATTACAGAAACACTGCTATAATTATAGTACATTTCAAACCTCATCTTATTCTTCATAATAGCTCTTCCGTCCGTTTTTGTAAATTAACTCCGAATTTGATTGATAAATTCGATACAGAAGATATTTCAGAATGAGAAAACAACCATTACATTCACATTCTTTTAGATCGTTATTGATAGAATAAAATGTTGCGCTTTTGTCCTCGTATCCGTCTCTGGTCGTGCAAGAAGAATACATGAATGGATAATGCGCTCTAATAGATGCAGATTTGCTCTTTGATGGTTGCTCTCCTAAATGGCCTGATTAGCATAATTTACCATGTCATTATGAGATGAACCGGCCTGTGAACCTGCAGATTAAACCCTCGATTACAGAGAAGCGTTCAAAATGGGTTTGTTAGCTTTTTAAATGGCGTCTTTACCTTAAGCATAATTAACTTGAGCTGTGCTGTGTCTATAGGAGTTTATTGCGTGTGATTCCTTGTCTATAATATGTAAAAACTTACAAATTGAAGTAAACGAGGTGAGTTTTTATTTTAATCTTGTGTGTTTGGTTTGTTGCAGTGGACTGATCACTCCTGGAGGATTTTCGTCGGTTCCCGCCGGTATGGAGACGCCCGAACTGATCGAACTCAGGAAGAAGAAGATCGAGGAGGCAATGGACGGGTCAGTATTATACAGTTATAGAATGTGCTCACACTTGGACACGTACCACATCTAAAGTTGGACTGAACCAGGACTAAACAAGGTCTAGAACAGGACACAACCAAGTGTGCATCTGGGCTAAACTGTGCTCAAACTATGACCAAACCAAGACAAGTGTGAATGTGCCCTATTTATTACTTGGCCCAGGTCAGCCCAAATAAAAACTTAAGAGAGACAAAAACAAGACTTAATCAGTTTAGTTTTGACTGAATAAGGAAAATCAGGTCTTAAACTGTTTCATTAAAAAAAACAGTACATTTCTGTCAAATGGCAGCCATTGGGGTTAAACACTTACTTTTAGATGTGTTCAATAGCCCCTTTAAAATGAAATTCCTGAATGGAGGCGACTGGAGGCAAAATTAAGTTTTAAATTTTTCAGTGATTAGCCCACATTAGATTTAAATTCAACTAGTTTTAAGTGTTTGTGTTGGGGGAAAAAGCAATACATACGAATTTCCAGGGTAGAAAGTGCATTTTGTTTGCTTTTCTATAGCAAGCAATGGACAAAATGCAAATTTCTAGCCTCAAAATTGTATTTTAGCTTCAAAATAATCTAATTTATGGTACCGCATCTAATATAGCTCTCGATAAAATGAAAAATGATTGTGGCCTCAACATTTCTGTGTATTTTTGCAGTAAAACCCATAAATCTAGATTGTTCCTTCATCAAAAATGCAAAGGGTTTATCGTTATTTCCTAAAACGCCATGAAAAATACAATAATAAATGTGTTTAAAACAGCTCTGATGTCACTCACATGTGTCTAAGTGCTTTTAATGTTCCAAAATCATCTCAATTTTTCATATTTGTGATATAATCCCTGTTTTCCAGTGAAATCACATTGTGTTCCACTTCACTTTTGCCTCCATTCTGAATTTAGAATGTTTTTGTTACAAACTTTTAAAGGGTCTATTTGTTGGGTGTGAATTATAATGACACCCATATTATTGTTATAGGAAAGAACAGCACATATTGATATCGTATTGGCTGATAATCCTATGATAATTTTAAAATCCAAAAGGTATTACTACTATTATAAACTCTAAAAATTATGATGTGAGTTTAAAATTTTGTAAAGAACCCCATCCAGCAAGACTGATCAGTTGTACAAATTAGAAATAACAAGTATCTATATTTAGTTTTACTTTAATCTCGGACGTGTCTGTCTTCAAAGTTGATTTCTGAAGATGTTTTTCCTCTTCGCCATTTGATATTTCATGCTAATATTAATCACTAACTCTCAAACTCCCTGGGTGTCGCAGTAATGAGACTCCACAGCTGTTCACGGTGCTGCCGGAGAGACGCACGGGCCCCGTGGGAGCCGCCATGATGGCCTCCACGCACATCTACGACATGTCAGCGGTAAGACTCCTCTTTTACCTCTGCAACAGGCCTGCACCACACCAGAGCAAATATATTATACACACTGAGCGATAGGGCACAAAAAAGAACGACTTATTAGGTTTTCCTCATTTTGATTGATCAGGGTCTTATTTGAAACTCGTTTTAAAAGGCTTCTGTTATTAATTTCCTGAACATAGTATGTTTTTATTTGTTTTCCATTCCTAAAACTTAAAAACATCAACAGCTTCTTAACGTTAAACAGACAAAAACGAATAAAAAGGATCTGCAAGAAAAGCAATCTTATGTTAACTGCCCTTATTTTCAGTTCATATTTTAAACTGTCAGTGTTACATATTTCCATTTAAATTACAAATATTTCTAATTTGGCATTTAATACTTAATATTCAAATTTCCTCCCCCAAAGTCTTAACTCTGCTCCAAACCGCACGCTGTAACTGCTGAGGACTGATTTGAACAAAAATATGTAAATGATTTTATTTAAAAGTCAAAATTAGAAACACAAACACAAGAAAACAGGACTAAATCAAGGCTACTGCAAAAGGTCATTTAAAATGTCTTGATTTCAAGATATTAATCTCAATTTCAGATGTTTTGACTAAGTTAAGGTTAGAAAATACTGATTTTACTGAATTTGATGGAACTAGATTATTTTACTTGTTTCAGACTTGTTTCAATACATTACTTCTTACTTCAAGCCAACATTTTGCCAGTGTTTTAAGCTACTTACGTCTACTTACCTCATTGGCAGATTTATTTTCTTATTTTACCAATTTACAAATGCCTTGAAACCAGCGAAATATTCCACGTCACAGCAGCAATTAAATGTCCGAGTCAAAACCACTCAAATCCAGATAAAAAACATGAATTCAAGTCATTTTAGCATGGCTAGATTAAATTTTTTTGACATTTCACGTAAACTTTGTCCAATGGAGAACCCTAGTGGTATTTTAATTACGACTATGTTCACACTTGCACACTCTACACCTTGTGCAGGCCCAAACCTGGACAAGACCAGGCCCAAACCAGGTCTAGAACAGGACTAAACCATGCTCAGTTTCTTGTAATATCCATAATTATGTGACATATTATGCAGCCCTGCTCTTCTACACTGTTTATCTTCGCTTACAACACTTTACTCAACCCCCGATCATGTGCTTTCTCAGGCGGGGCGTAAGGCGGGCGGCGGGTCGGAGTCGCAGGGCGTGGAGGTGGCTCTGGCCCCCGAGGAGCTGGAGCTGGACCCGATGGCCATGACCCAGAAGTACGAGGAGCACGTGAGGGAGCAGCAGGCGCAGGTGGCCAAGGAGGACTTCAGCGACATGGTGGCTGAGCACGCCGCCAAGCAGAAGGTACTGCTGCTGTCCTCGGCTTTATTTACGTCATCTTACAGCTCTCGGGGTCTGCAAGTCAAATTTTCGTTCTTTTTTCCCCATAATATTAGCGTTTGAAAGATTGATAGCGGCGAGTCATCTATGTGGTAACTGATGAACATGGGACACATGTCTTTTAAAACGTGAAAACCAATAATAGTTAATTTTAAACAGTTTACAGCAGTCAACTTATTTAATGCCTTCAGAGCCTCCTAATCATTCACAGAGATGAGTTTATAAGCACTTTTCACATCGTTCTGAGGCCAGACCAAAGTTTTACTGTCATGAAAAAGTTAACAAACATTACCAGCTAACAACGCACTTCCTGAAAATAAAAGGCTCTATAATGAATGCAAACGGCACACCACTCTTCTCATTTTGATCCCAAGAGTTGCTTTTACAATAAATCAAATATATCTCTACTGGGAACAGATGTTTCGTTATTATAGGAAATAAATTAAGCTGCTCTTTTGAGTGAAAATGTTTTTTGAATCTTAAAAATACATGCATTATATCTAAAATTAAGAAAGTGGAATTACAAGTACATATTTAGGGAACATACTAATGTATGAATCATTTTAAATAATTTGATTTACAAGCAATGCTCCCATATAAAATGTACTGTTCTTCACTACAAATGTATTATAAGCATATAGTATTCTGTAACATCCAGCTGCTGTTTGCAACTTTGTTAACTTAATTTCTTTTTGTGGGACTAATTAAAGTTATCTTTTGATCGTCTTAAGTCATGAGGTTGTTATTTGATGCAAAATGTGTAAAGAAAATAATCAAGGAAATATAATGAACGAAAAGGTCATACAAAAAATATTAATTTAAATATTTGTACAGTATTTATAGTAATTTGTTAAACGATATATCTTTAAACTTTTTAAAATGCACTGAATCCAGAATTATTTTATAGTTTACTCTGCTGCAGTCGGTCTGTCAACACCCAATGGTCATAGTTCTTTTTCAGAAACATCAGTGACTTTTACTGTCTGCTTCTTGCTCCTGAAATAGTCTGTTATTGTTTTGTTTTGCAGCAAAAGAAGAGGAAGGCTCAGCCACAGGACACGAGAGGCGGAGCCAAGAAATACAAAGAGTTTAAGTTTTAGAGCAGATCCAGGATGAAACCGAAACGGGAAGTCATTCCGAATCAACAGATTACAACATCAGCGTCCTCTTTAAGACCCACTTTAGACGTCAATATATTTTCATTCTTGTCTTTGTTTTTTATCTTAAAGCGACTGCACTCATGTAATCAGTGTCATGTGTAAATGGTGAGCGTAAAGTGATCTGAGGTCTTGGTCAGTTTTTGCTGTAACCATACTTGTTTTGTTTTTGTAAATAAATGGATTGATTACATGAGTTCACAATGGGGTTGTCATTTAATTGTTTTTACTGCCAATTTTACAGCTGAAATCATAGAAGTCCATGTAATACCACTGTCGATTTGTAATCACTTCACTTATAGCTTATTTAGAATTATGTTTATTAGTGATGTAATAGTTGACGTCGCTCACAGTAAAGATGTTTTTCACGTTTTGAACAATTAAAGCCCCTGCAATCAACCCAATGAGAGCGATACCTAATACCATACCATGGAAACTATGGAAAATTACAAGCAAAAAAAAAAATCTTATTGACAGGTGGCCAGAAATGTTTTGCAATATACTGCTAATGTTTTTGTCCTCTTCAATTTCTTGTATTACAATCAAAAAAGCAGTTTTTCTTAACCATTCCCATCTAATTCACTTCACCATTTATTATATTTCTTATATTATATGTCTCTAATATCCTCAGGTGGGTAGTACTCATATTTACATCAGTAACTTTTTAAAGAAATTCTACTTTTGGGATGC
Source organism: Rhinogobius similis (assembly GCA_019453435.1). Taxonomy (NCBI): domain Eukaryota; kingdom Metazoa; phylum Chordata; class Actinopteri; order Gobiiformes; family Gobiidae; genus Rhinogobius; species Rhinogobius similis. The sequence goes on along the minus strand of CM033640.1, from coordinate 18,239,667 downwards.
TTTTATTCCTACTTTAGTTAAATACATTATTTGACGTGATTAAAAGTCATGTTGGCCGTTTTAAATTGATTGCTACTCTCATTTTTGTAGACTAATATTTAAAACGTTTTTTTACATTTAAAACGTTTTTTTGTCCTTCAAATTTGACTTCACAACCTCAAATTATAAATCAACCTGAATAATAGTTTTTTGAGGGATTTTTTGGACCACTGCTTTGTACTTCTACTTGAGGTCTGTTCTTTTGAGATAACATTACTCGTTATTCTTACATTTTTGACTGTTCTACCCCCCTCTTGCTTCCTTCTCTTTGTTTACTGCTCACAATGGGCAATGCTCGTGCGCACCGCTAGAGGGCGCATGTGGACTTTGGCCCCTGCGGTCACCTGACAGTCTGAGCAGCACAAACACACTGACCCAAATACCTGCGGCCTCAGACTCACGCGCTTCTCTCGGTCAGTGGCGCACACAGACGGACGGGAAACACTTTTGCAAAACAATCACAATCTGCCCAGACATTTCAAACCGGGCCATTTCAGCTCTGGAGACGAAGAAGCGCAGCGATGTTTGGAAATGTAACGAATTAAAAATCGAAAGTGATGACAAATTACGCACTAACCGGTTTATGGTGCGCGTTTGGGGATAATGACATCATCCACTCGCAGCTAAAAATATCTTGGCGAGAAACACTGGCGCAGTTTGTTTGATCATTTGTTTCAAAAATGTGAAGCAAACAGAACCAGCATCAGGCACCTATTTCAGTGAAGCAAACTGTTGAGTGAAAATCCCCTCCACATAACCTCCTGTGTTCGTGAATATGTGCACTTTGAGCCGCTGTAGTCAGGACAGGGGCGTAGCACCAAATTCTGGGCTCCAGGTACAGATGTTTTCAGTGGGCCCCTAATACATCATTTTGTATATGATTCATTTATCCCAGCAAATTTAGTTATTATTGTTATTTTTTCATTCACTTTAGCTAAATTTATACCCTTACAACCATTTGCTTTTTTATTCACCTTATTCCGGAAGTTGCCATACGCGCCGCCGTCTTGTTTCCGTTGTATTAGTTTACACGGGGCAGACGAGCTCAACAGAAAATAAGTTGAGCTCTACATGGACCAAAAAGCCGTTTTCAGACTGACCAGGAAATCGGAGGGTTGTTGACGTGTTGTTCATTAAACATTTTACGCAAATCAATCTACTTTATGTAACATTTTAGCGGCGAGACTTTTCCCTCGTTCGTCATTAGCTTTAACGGAGTTCTCGTCAAACGGAAGTGCGTTTACAACAAAAGTGCAAAAAACTGCAAAAGTGGGCGGGGCAGAATTAGGTGAATAGACCTTCTGTGTAGCTACCGGCTTACATTATGATAAAGTAGTTTGTTTTTGCAATAATGACCAGATCAATTTCCCAAACATTTCAAAATAAATTATACACCTATACACCAAATTATTTTATTATTTTCCTCTTTTTTTTCTTCTTTTTTTCCAAAAGGACCTCAGATTTCATGCATCTCAATCAAATTTTATTACAACAAACATTGATCTAAGTATAGAAAAATGCAACTGAGAAAAAACCATCACATGCTTTTGAGGGCCCTTCCCTGCCCCGGGCCCCAGAGATACCAGCACCTTTAACCCCCCCAGTCTGACGCCCCTGGCTGTAATTGCTGTAAATGTGCTATCTATGAATAAACTTAACTTTGATGTCTTTTATTTGGTTCTATTAAGCTTTTCAAATTATTATTATTTTACATGTTTGCCTAAGATCTAGGGCTGCACGATTTTGGAAAGACAAAAAACGAATAGCAATTTTTCTGACAAATATCGTGATTTGATTTGCGATATATGAATCAAGAACAATAAAGATAATCAAGAAATACATAAAAAGCTTTCATAATGAAGTATGGTTGTTGCGTTATGAGGGCGGATATCTGTCCATGTATTTTTGCCTGCTATTAAATGAAAGATGTATTTTAAAATAAACATCAGTGTTAGATTCAAATTGAAAAGGGTAAATGGTGACATAAGATTTCTCATATTTCTGCTCTTTTTCATTCATTTGAAATATGGTTAACTCCATGTCACTGATGGTGTCTTTTTTGTGCTGCGAATGAAATAAAACAAAGAAATAAGTAGGATTCTGATCAGAGTGTAAACATGTTCAGGAGCATTGAAGAAGACAAAAATACAAACTAATACAATTCAGAACATAGAGGTCTAAACTACAGGTACAACCAGACTTTTCCATAAGTATATTTTATGATTTCCAAAGAATATTCTAAATAATTACGACCTTTGCAATGTAATAGTTAAACCATATACTGTACAATTATCGTGGTAAACCCATAGCAAATGTATAAGTCAGAGTTTGCCGGGTTCATTGGCCTGACTCACTGCTCGTGTGTTTAACAGTGCAGTGTCACTAGTTGAAGTTGACCAGGCAGATTCGGGCTGCGGAGCGTAATCCTGTGACCACATTAATCTGACTCTAATCCCTTTAGCAACGGCAGGAGCTGGTGAGAAAAGCGAGTTAAAAAGAGCAGGACTTTGTGGCCTGTTTAAGTCTTTCTGCTGATTAACCAAACATAAACGCAATTGTATAGACAGCCAGAGCAACAGTTTGCACTACAATTTGGTGATTTCGATGAGTTTTGTCAGGTCTTATTGTGTGTTATCATTTTCTATCCAGATGTGGTTATAAAATAGTTATGATAATGACAAGTTAGTCTTAGTTTTGTGTGTGCAGTTTGTATATTCTGTGTTATTCTAGCTCCTGACCAAACCACAGACTCAAGATCTGGACTGGATGCATAAAATCAAGACAAAAAAGGGTCAAATAGCTATAACACATTCACAAATCAAGGTTCTAAGACAATAAAATAGCAATAAACTTAAAACTAACATGAAGAAACAGCTATAACAGATTGTTGCACTCATAATAAATATTGCCCTATTAAAATATACGGTCGATGTGTTATGTTAAATGTTTAAATTTCATCTTAAAATCTGAATTATTTGCTTTGGATAAGTATAAAATTATCAGCTGGAAAAAAGGTGCAGGAGAATGTAGATAGGGACAATATTCATTTATTTTTCCTTCCTTTTTTGAGGGTACAATGACAATATATAAAGACAGAAACACAAATAAGTTAAAGTTTGTGGATACAGTTTTAAGCTTCAAGTGAACATTTTGTCCTCAATGAAGGAACAGTTTTGAAACAACAATAAGCACAGGAATGCACATGAAGTTGACTCATAATGAAACCTATGACATTAAGACTAGTTGGACAACTCGTGTCACTAATTTGTAATGTAAAAATCGTTTAGCAAGAATTATTCAGGTTTCGTAACTGCTTAGACGAGGGGTTAGCTTTAGGATATGGTGCATTTTAAGCAGACACTTATTTATAACTCGTTTTGTAAAGTTTTTAGGGACAAAATTGTTGATCTAAAGAGAAGCATTCTGCAAAATATAAGCAATTGATGCCACGGCGACAAGTGCTGTGTGACATTTCTGTGAGGACTGCATGTTCTCTCTGCATGGCCACTCAGATTCAGCTGTAATTGTGTAAATGTATTCCAACGGCGCAGGGACGATGGCTCTCAAACCAGGAAAATGAACAAAAGAGAGCGGGAACAAGCAAGCCCTGATGGACTCTCCGAGACTGTGATCAGCCATATTGTGCAAGATTTGTGTAACTTTCCACAGAGATTTCAGTGCATTTTGTGGCTGAAATGTTCCACAGTGCTGCATTAAAAATACACTTTGTGCTTTTTTTCAGTCCTGTTTTTGTTGTCCGACAATACCTTTAAAAGCATTAACATCTCTACGGTCACACAGGAAGCTATATTTGCATCTGAACATTTGTCACATGCAGTGCCGGCTCAAGCCTTCAGGGGGCCCAAAGCAAAATTTGACTTAGGGGCCCTGGTCAGTTCACTCCCATTTTGGTTTAAATTTTGCCACGCAGCTGTAATCACATCCGTCAGGTTTGTATTATCAACATCAAGTTTGAAAAAGATTGTAGGGGCAAAGAACACCATGTTGGTAAAAAAAAGCGGGGGTCCTCAACCAAAATTGTTTAAAAATGCATTATATTTCTTCTGTTTTCTGATAAATTTTAATATAACGCATTTGGATTTTTCAATTTTTCATAATTTGCGGTACAGTTTGAGCCTCTTGGGGGCCCTCTTGAGGCTTTGGGCCCCGAGCAGCTGCTTAATTCGCTTATAGAGTAGAGCCGGCCCTGGTCACATGGTTTATTAAGACACTGAACACAGCATTGTTGATGGACAGTATTTTTTAAAAGTCTTAACAATCTTCTGGCATTTCATCTTCATTTCAATTGTTTGATATCAAGATTGGTCCTAAAAGAGAAAAACAAGTACTATTGGTGATTACAGATTGATCTCCACTGTCTGTTGTTGTCCCCTCGAGCTACGAACACTGCACCTGTTTAATCCAGAGCTGATCCGAGGCCAAAAGCAGTGACTGCAGCGTGAGGCCGAGCAGCAGAGAGCTCAGGTGACAGGAGGGAACAATGGGACTCTGCTCTGCAATCTGCTACCAACAAGTATTAAAGAAGCTTCTGTTTTATGGAGTGTTTGAGCCTTTGTGTCAGCTGTTTAGAAAGATAAGGATAGGCAGATCAGGAAAGAGAGTGAAATAATGAACTCAATTCTAAAGCAAATTTGAATGTTTAATGAAAAGCATTGGAGGCTAGTATCAGGGATTCAAAACTCCTGCCTTGGACACAAAGTATGGCTCCTTTGATATTCTTCAGAAGGAAAGAAGGCCATTACAAAAAACAAATGGATGACACAAATTGAACCAACAATCAAGGACTGGACACAAATCAGAACAGATTTTTCTAAAATGTAAAATATGACCTTTGAACTCTGAACTTTGAAACTGGACTGATTTGACAGACTTTGGACAAAATGGGTCTTGTGCCGCTATTGTTTGTTTTGTTCTCTCTCTGTGTCATGTTCTGGGTTTTCGGTTTTGTAAGTAAAAGTAAAAGTAAAAGTAAAAGCATCACATTAAAGATCTACTGAAGTAAAAGCTTTAAAATGCAGCTTTAAACATGCCTATAAGACTAAAAAGTAAAAGCAATTCACGCAGATTTTGAGATCTAGCCTATTAAAGCGTCAACTTGGGATCTTAATAAAGAATTGTCCTGATTTTTGATCTCTCTCCGTCTGGTCTAAAACTATATAGTAGAAAGTACTGACAACTGCTCGCAAATATTATGAAGTAAAATTATCCACAGTAAAATGTGCTTAAGAACAATACAGATACCTAAAAATCTTCCAGTACTTTTACTTTTGTACTTCATTACTTTCCACCGCTGTAATAAACTAACATACATTGAAGCACAGCCCGACTCTGTGGTTATTGCTGTACAATACTTCAGTTTTATTGCCTTATTTTACCACCGCCACTTTGCGCTCATGAATCGTACGTAAAACTGAAAGCCTAACACTAGATAATCTCAATAACTCCTGCAATGTCATCACATTTTCACAATCTGCACACTCAATGACAAAATTAATTTCTTCAACATCACGTCATTTTGAATGGGAGAAAAATCACGTCAACTTTACCACGCCTACTTCTGTGTCTGAATTCTTCTTTTACATAAACATACACGTCATCCAAAATGACAAAGTCAAAGTAGCTGATTTCTCAAACCGGTTGAGCTCCTTTGCGGCTCGTGCTTGTGAACATGCCAGTGCCGAGTGAGCGAGTGCACGTGCCGGCGACTAATGGGCCTTTGTGAACACCTGAGACTCCACTCGGCCAGCTGTAAAGGCCACAAATAGAGCAATTAAAACCTATTTCCTACAACACGCTTCCTCCGAGCCTGTCCACGCTGTTGTATAAATGAATTATGTCATTAGTTGCCTGTAACTGTAAAGCTTTTCTCCAGTGTTTGCCGTATCATCTCAAAATAAAAGGCAATCAAATCGTATATATCTATGTGTCAATAAACATGAGCTATGAAGTGCAGTAAGAGTGCAATCAATGCTTTTAAACAAGGCGGTTGTGCTAAAAATGATGGCAATAAAAGTAAACTATATAATAACTGATTAACTCAGCTTTTAAAGGATAAAGGTTGGAAAAGTACAAAACTTGCTTTTAGAAGTGGGCGATGATGAAAAAAATGAACGTCTCAATGTTTCAATAGAGTATCGCGATGACGATATTCGAATGATATAACGTCATTCAAACAGAAATGAGTAAACACACGTCTTCAAATGGAAACAGTGGAGGTTGTCTGTCAAATTAATCATAAAAGTGCAGAAATATCATCTGAAAGTTAAAACGTTTTGCATTTTTACTATAAATACTCAATATTCAAACTCTGCAATTCTTCAAAACAGGATTCAAGATATTATCTCGAGATCGTGCTCTACTCTTCTTACATTTATAACAGTAAAAGATACATACATTCACAAAGAAAACATTATTTACTTTTTGTTTTGTTTTTTTCTTCCAAATAAATCAAGACTTTTGGGGTGTACTGGATTTTTTATGTGAATAATAAATCCGACTTTAAATGCGTTTTACACCCAAAGTGTTACTTTTTACTCATACTTGAAGGCACTACCGTTTCCTTCTACATGAGTAATATTATTTTAAAGTAATTTCAGCCTCTCAATCCACCTCCAGTAAACAAAATGGACTGAAAACACAGGTCTACTACAGGTTAAAGCCTGATATAACACGTAAACGGATGCATTTGTGGCTGAACTGAACCTAAAACCCGTAACATTACCCTGCTTTAAGTCAATTAAACATGCACCTGGATTTGAACGCACACAGCGGCGGCCTCAGCGCGCCTCCTGATTGGTCCGCCGCCTCCCTCCGCCGCGCGCGTTACGTCCCTCCAACACAAGAGGCGTAGCTGCGCGCTCGGGGCTCATTGTGCGACTCCAGCGAGAGAAATTTCCGCTTCCTCCACACGATAACAGCACCGACCAACCACCAACACGCCGCGCACGCAGTCCCAGACGAGGAGCACCGAGCCGACACCGAGCCAAGGCTTTTGGGGCAGCGGCGAGAGCGCGCAGACGGCGGGATTTGCTGCACGTCGCGAACCGGACCCGACTGCAATGTGTGCGCTCTCGGGCGGCGATTTGTAGCGTTTCAACTTTTGCAGAGGAGGCATTACGCGTTTTTTGGAGCCAAGCTGGATAAGGACTGTTAAAGACAACGAAAAGGAAAGGAGGAAAGACAGCAGAGGTGCAGAGAGAGCCAAGTGGAAGCGTGGATAAGCCGGGGTTTCCGAGCTTCGCCTGCGCACAGCCTCCAGGATGTCGGAGCGAGGAGGGCTCCCGCGGACTGGGGGCGTCCCCTCGCCGCACATGCAGCCTTCCAAACCGGTCAGCATCACCTCCAACCGCCCGGTGCACATGAACCTGTTCGCGACCTGGGACGTGGACCGCTCCTCGCCCAGCTGTGTGCCCAGGTACGTCAAGGAATTGGGTTAAGAATAAAATACACACCAAAAGAGGAACCATGACTTGTCGTTTTCGTGTTTTTGACGCGTCTCTCGGAAATGGCTTGTTGTTTACGCAGGGGAATACAGAAAAAGCCCTGGGGCAAAAGCAACAGCAATGGTTGCTCATTATCACCTCATGAGTATAATTTGCTGTAGACATTATAGCTTGGATTAGCTTTCTTAATTGGATATAGGTTTCTGCTCCATGTGGTACGCTTAAGTTAACCAAAACGTGCCAAATTACTACACGTTTTGTCGTTTTGCAGCAAAAAGAGCCAAGTTTACGGTTCTGTTGCTTTTATATGACGCCCCTAATTGGTGTGTTTGCTGTTTTATGACGGATAACCTGTTGTTGATCATGATTACTTGCTGGGTTACTTGTCACTACAAAAAAGCAATTTATTTCTCGGTTGACACTGTGTTGAGTGCAGCCTGTCAATGCCATAATAGTCTTTCGTTGTAACATGTCAAGTGAGAGTGCCTGGTGCGTAATGTTCCAAGGTCGTCACTGTAATCGCGACACTTTATCCACCGAGAGCGCAATCCCCAACCAAGACATTCTAGTAGGCGTCTTATTGTGTGTGAATGAGTCAACAGCCGGTCTGCAACAAGGCGCAGGGAGTCACACATGCCAACGCACGCCATAATATCATCATTATGGTCTGATAGAAATGCTGGATTCGTCTGTGCACTGCAGCTGTCATCATCAAGGCGCACTGGCAGGTGATTGTGGTGAGGTCAAGGTCATAGGTTAATTGTCTGCTGAAAAAGTGGACATGTTGAATTGATTGTTTGGTTAAAAAGGGGTTGTTATTGGCGTGTGAAGATAAAAATGCACTCAAACTGTTACTTCTGCTGACAGGAAATGACAGTTGGAACAATAGGGTCTTATTTTAGTCTTAAACATAGGGATATCTTCTAATTTAAGGCTTTGTATGCACGCAATGTACCTCTGTTGGCCTGGCACAGTGTAATAATTGCGATAAACAATAATATTGAGGTCTATTTTTGCAGGTTAGTTCACTCTTTTGAACCAAATTGTAAAGCTGTGTTGGGCAAAAATATCACGTCTTTCTTGGAGCTGGATCATTGATTTTGTTTTTATGCTTTTAAGAGGTAAATTAAGTAATCTCTATCTTCTGAAAGTTCACACTTCACTGTGATTGGCTGAATCCAGCTGTCATTCACTCAGAGCCTCATGGAGATTGACCAATAGGAGAAATGCGAGTGGACAATGGTGTGTTCGAGCAAATGGTTGCAAGAAAAAGTGAAGTCATAATAGCAGATTGTCAGTGATATGAGACCACAGTTCGATTTTTATCAACATTGTAAAGGATAAATAATCAACTAATCTAAATACTAAGGCCCAAAGTCCCTGGGATAACCTCCAGTCACCCGCGACCCCGGAAACGGGAATAAGCGGTAGAAAATGAATGAATAATCAAAATAAAATGGCACAATGAGACACTAAAAAAAGTGTCAAAGATATATCATTAGTCTTGTTCTGCAGCTTATACAAGAAAATGTATCCAACTGGTGCTAAAAAAATATGTGTAGACGATAAATATTGAGCTTAAAATCTTTCAATTGTTGAAGCATAAATCATGCAAAATGATCTTTAATGAGCTTTTAACCTTTTCATAATGATGTTTTCTTATCATTAGTTTACTTGTATTTACTCTAAGTTGTAGTTTAAGGGGAACACACCAAAAGGATCATAAATGAAGCTCATAACGTACCAAATAACCATTTTTGTCACTGGTTGTTTCTTGCTTCTATAAAATCTGCCCCTTTTTCTTTTCTGAATACATTTAGAGCATCAGAAGTTTATCCGGAAAACAAAACAGCAGCCAAACATCGAAATAAAAGACGATTTTGTGTGCACCTTTTCGCCCTTTTCCTGTGTTGCGTTTGCAAATGGAAGCTGGATCGAGTAGTGATTAGCACCGATGATGATGTTCAGATGAAGCCACATTCAATTTGTGGTTTGTGTTTGTGCCTTTGCGAGACCACAAGTGCAGAGAAATCCAAGAACCTTCCATGAAAAGTAGATTGCAATTCCTGTTTTCTTTTCTCTAATTGAGAAACTATCATAAATATTAAAAAACTGTTTACTTTGCTCTGCGTTATATTAAATCAGAAGTCTTATATGATGATAAAATAACAACAGAGGTTTAGGCAAATGTCAGCTTGTCTCATAAAACCTTAAATTAATTAAGCAAAGGTCTAATTTAGTCATATATTATTATAGTTGATATGATAGTTACGCTTTTCCAACGTTGTGCTTCATTCTTTTAATTAATGAGTGAGACTTGAATACAACTGCAAGCTCTGCCTTTGTCAAGACATATATATTTTTTACTGTAGTGTTTTAATTTTATCATTTAAGCAACGACGTAAAGCAAAGTTGTGCTATTTCTGACATAGAAGTTTCTTGATTTGCTTGTACAACGTTACTTGTGTGTATTTCGGATGTCGGTCACTGTTTTTAGTCATTAGTGGTGAGTGTGTGTGCTGCTGAGAGCCACGGTCACGCCGCACTCACATGGTGACATCTTAATGCTGCTCTCAAATACTTTGGGGCTTTGCAGAGCTGGAAAGTGAAGCCACAGGCCTCATGCCCGCTCTGCTTTTTAGGGTTTAAATGTGTTTGTGCTGCCGTGTGGAGTGCGTCGGGACATGAATAAAACATCCATACGTTTTTAGACTAAACGAGTTGTCTGGTTTGCAGCTATTTACGCAAAGCTGCGAACTCCCCCGATGTGCAGCAGTTTGGCATTGGTTTTCAGACGTGCTCAGTTTGTGCTTCTCAATTCTGGCAAGTTTGGAAGTGTCAGTGTCAGATGCCCTCCCCAGTGACTATAGATGATGCTGATGTTTTTGATTGAAGTTGCCAATGACTGATTAGGCTAATATAAACACTCAATCGTTTCCTCCAAATAATAAAGGTAAAATAAAACTTTTCTTTGGTGATCAAATTTAAAAAAGCCCTGTCTCACAGCAAAAAGAGCAGGAGTCACATTTTACTTTCTAAAATGTTCAAACAAAACATAATTTATCTCCTTGAGTCAGGGTTTTCATCACAAACGGTGGCCCATGTTGGAGTTTTAAAGCTGATAGCCGATATGCAAAAAAGTGCAATTATCTGCTCGATGTCCGATTGCTCGACTAAAAGGGGGTGTGGCAAGAGCTCTCAAAATATTTCCATGTAATTGGCCCAAAATGCACTCTAAAGACCACAACTGCACAGGAATTCATGCAAAAACAACAACTTATGCTGAAAAGTACAAGCACACAATGTATCTATATGTCAGATAAGTTTGATTAACTCACTATTAGTTCCAAAATCTTCAGTATATCTTCTCTTTTTTGCTGTTGCATGTAAATCCTTCACTATCTACAGTCGACCAATACAAATTTTGTTCGCCGAAGACAACATTGACCGATTAATCTACTAAACGACTAAAGGATTACAGCCTTACTTAATATATCGATCCATCTCTAATCGATACAAGATGCTGTATTCATTCATTGTGAATTAGGAATGCAAGATTTATCGCAATCAAATCAAAATCACAATTTCAATGGACGCAATTACCAAATCGCAAATACAATCATTTCCTCTACAGATAAAATATTCTGTCTTACTCTGCATAAAAGCAGCCAACCCTCTAGTTCACTTGTGGTTTGCGTCAGTCTTTATGTCAATTCTCCTGGATGCGTTTAAAATTTGAACTTTGAACAGAGTATTGTTATAATAATCAAAGTGTGCAGCCTATACATACATTCATATATCAGCCGAGACTTAAATTTTGTATGAAATAAATGTCATTGCAAACATTTTAGACAATAGTTTGGGAATATGCGTGTGTCGGGATATATATTGTATTGTGGACCCTGTATCATATGGTCTTTTTCCGTTTTAAAGGATCAAAACAAGCTGATTTTGAGCTCGTATGAATTGAAAGGGATGGATCGTGTAGGACATCAACATATTCAGTGTGAAAATCACAGACCAGAATGCAATTTGCTGTCTGCATTGGCTCAATAACTTGATTATATGGTGGTTTTCTTTCTTCTCGAATGGGCATTACTAGTCGTCAGATACCTTCGATTTCACTGCGGCTGCTGCAACAGAGAGAGAAAGAGACAGACAGAGAGAGGGATCAACAAAGCAATGGAAGAAACGGAGTGATGGAGGAAGAGGAGATGCGCTGGAGCCATGTCATCTACATTTAAACAGGATTCTGTCGGAGTCGGTCGGGAGCAGGCTTCTCGGAAATGCTGCTGCTGCTGCTGCTGTGGCTGACAAATAATCTGTGATTCCCCAAAGCGCCTGCAGGTTTTGACTCATCCTTCACAGCCCGGCCCTCAGCTGTTGAACTTTTATTGTTTGCAAATACTGTATAGAAATAAACAGAAGATTTTTCCTTGTCATTTCATAGTCACAATTTAATTTGATCACATTTTTAATTTTCTCAGTGTTTTAGCCTAGATTACAGGTCAGAACTGTGTGTTGTAAAAAGTTATTCAGTTTAATTGTGGGTATTTTTTAGGGCTGCTAAAGTTAACACATTAACTCATGCGATTAATGATAAAAAAAATTGACGCATTAATCACAAATTAAAGGAGGAGAATAAAGGAGACTTTACCTGAGGATGAAGTAACAGGAGCAGCTGTCATCATGCGGTTCATTTTACACATATAAATCATCAGTCCTTACGTAGACGAGAGCAAATCACTCAGTGTTTATGAGCGCAGCGTACAGCGGTGCGGCTTTGCTCCGCTTCAGAACAAACCAAACATACGGCAAAAATCACGTGTCACACCTCATGTGCTCCGTGATTTAAAAAAAAAAACTCTTGTGTGAGCGCTAAAACAAGTTAACAGGACCAAACATTGCACCAAACCATCACAGACACTTGACCCCAGACCAACACCAGCTCCATCTGTCTGCATGGAGGTCAGTTACCTATGTGTAACTATAGTTTTATGAGTGTATGAAGGGCGCCTAATCCATTAAACCTGTAGTCTGGTCATGAAGCCTAGATTTACCTGAAACATGAAGCCACAGATTTAACATGAAATGCAATGTCTGGACTTCATTAGTTGGACGTTTAAGTAATGTATTGTTGGAATGTATTCAATGTTCAGTAGAAACTGTGCAAAAATACTTCAAAATAGACATGTTAATAATGAATTTATCACAATTAATTGCAGTTCCAAAGTGTGATTAATCAGATTCATTTTTTAAAATCATTTGACAGCACTAGTATTTTTAAAGTTTTACAAAAATGGTAAAATTGCATTGTGTAAATTGAAGCTCGTGGAAAATTGGGCAAATTCATTTTACATTAGTAGGTAGTACGGCTGCATGATTATGGCAAAACTTATTATTATCACGATTTTTTTGTGCACCGTTATTTCAACGATTACTTCTGTATTGTAAAAATGATTCTGAAGAGAAAGTATAGACCGAATACCTTACGAGTACGAGTCATATTTTAGAAAAGTGCCTTTGCTTCAGGTTTTGAGGCAAAAGGAGTGCACTCATAACTCTGAACAGAAGACAATTTATTGTAGTAAACATAACTCTGAACAGAAGGCAATTTATTGTAGTAACCATTACAACATTTTTGTATTTGAATAGAGCAAAATCTAAATCACGATTATGTATACAATTAATTAAACAGCCTTAGTAAGTAGTAAAAGCAGTAGGAATGTAACAGCAATATCCAAATCTCACAATATGACACTAAAACTTGCTGTACAATATTTTTATGAAATCCTAAAAGTGATAAAAGAATAAATAAGTAAATGAATAAACAACATAAATAATAAGGAAATTAATAAAGAACTGAGTAGATAATGAATAGAATAAAATAAAAAAAAAAGCATAAACACATAAAAACAGGCAAACTAAACATGAAAGTGATTAGCAGTTCAAGACAACTGGGTCAGACCCGACACTTGATTTGATTCAAACTGGATAAGAGAGTCCCTGAAACCCCAGAGCGGGCTGTTGTTGATAGTGTAGTAGTTACCTAATCTGCAGCGTGTTTGCAGAGGTGTCGTAGCACTAACCTCTTCCTGTCTTACCCAAAATGCCTCTTGGTTGTTTACGCTGCAGCGCCGTGTTGCACTTGCCCTGGCAGGCACAAATATGCACACCTCGGGTTTCTCCCTCCGCCAATTTGTTCAGAAACCCAAATGCCAAACGTGTCCAGGTCAACGGGAAATATTTAGTTACAGAAAGAGAACGAAAAGAGGAACCGCTGTGAAATGAAACATTTCTTTTAAGACAGGCATTGGACTGAACGTGTGCCCTTGTTTTCTCTGGACTTCTAGATTCTAACATCCATTTAAGTTGATGTTGTTGATATTCAGAATTTGTGGCGTGAATGGATTGATAATGAGTTGAATAAGTTTTAACATTCAATTTCTGCATTTTTTTATGTGAAGCATCAGGAATTCAGGAACGATTTTTATACATAATTTATGCGTCTAAATTCCTCTTATCTACAGAGAATTTGAATCACAAACAGATACTTTTTTGACAACACATAACTAATTGTTTAAAATAGTCCTGATTTCACAGTCTTTGGAAAAACATCACGATTTATACATTCTTCATTATTATTGAAACTGTGAAATGTCGAATTTTGTTTCTGTCACATTATAAATAAAGTGAATGTAACAAAAACAGACTTTTCCTTCTAATATTGCCACAGTTATTATATATATTTTTGGTTCTTACCTGAATTGGTTCTTTCTTGTTAAATAAATAATCCCAAATAATCTTGACTTCTCTAGTGCTAATTAGCCACGACATTTGTTCATCACAATTTTCGGACTTGGTAAACGTTAAAAAATATGCTCCTCTCCATTTTTAGTCCGAGCTCCTCACTTCCTCCCGTCGCCGTGACAACGCAGAGTCCCTAAGGTCACGTCTGTGTTGGAACTTCCTGACCTTTTTGATGGTGAAATACGACTGTTGTTATCTCCCTCTTGCACTGGTTTGAACCAGAGCTGTGACCTGCGGGGATTCCATGTGAAAACACTTTGTGATGTTGTTGTTTGTGATGGTTTTGGTTTGAGTTGTTGGTCGCATAGTTTGTTTTGTTAACGATGGTAGATGTTCATTTTCTGCACCTTTTTTTAAAGACTCATGATACCAATTTATGTTTTAGTTTTGTTTTGCTTCTCACCAAACACTGACTGTTGTTGTTGTTTTTGGACATTGAAAACAAAATTAAGTCTTTTTAGAATTCTTATGTAAGCATATACTGAACATACAGATGTCACGATTTTATAGTTTGAGTGATTATTGTTAGAAGAAACATCATAATTTAACGATATTCATGATTATTAACACAAACAAATGTATAATACCTAACTTTCTTTCTTTCAAATCGTCAGTATTCATGTATTATGTGAACAGCTTTATGAAATCTAACTTTCTGAATGATAAAGTAAAATTAATAAGTTAATTCTTCACTGATAATATATGTGTAAATTAACATAAACAGCCAGATCAACAACTTTTTACATTCAGGTTTACGTTTTTAAAAGGAAAAATTGAACTGAAATGACCTATTTTTGCTTCTTAAATTGTCACATTTATTGACGTGTTAATGCAAACATTTGAAAAACCAGCAAATTAAACAGAAAGAGTAGAAGAAAATTGATTTTAGCTAACTTTGAAGGCCAGTGAAAGAATGCTGTTCACTTCTTTAACAGAGGTCTATCTTTGTAGAATATTACGCAATTACAAAATAAGTCAACATTACAATTTGATGCTTTCACTTTACAGAAAAAGACAGAACCCTTCTCACTAACTTCATTTACTTGACCAAGTATAACATTTTCCACGAGTTTGTTATTGTTGCTTTGAAAATAATTGAGATTAAAGCTTAGATTTTATGGCATGAAATCAGCCCAATTTTGACCAGCTTTCTGAATCGGGTTTATTGTCTCAGTCTATTTTAATTCCAAATGAAACAAACCCTTATGTCATGTATTCCTATAGTTGTTTAGTTCACGTTTTTTGACAGTGCTGCCTTGATTTATGTCGACTTTCCATCTCCCAGACAGTTCAGCATAAATAAAATATCTGCTATATTTATTTCCAGCGTCCCGAGTGAGCATCAGCAGTCTTGTCTGTACGGTTTTCGAAGTATGTTGTTGATGTTTTGCCTTAAATGACTCTGTATGTTCGCTTGATTCACTGTTGGTCTGACTCTGAAACAATGTGACCCTCAGCTGCTCAAAGACAGAGTAACAATAGCCATCTTATGTGCACGAACTGAACACAAACTGGTCAGTGTTTGGCACATGAGTCCGTCCTAAAGGTGCACTGTGCAGCTTTTCAGAGCCGCCGCCTGCTTGTCACCGTGGAGACTAGGGCTGGGCGATGCGGTGGTAAAAATCGAATGGCGAGCTCGTCCCTGTGACAATCTTGAAATCGTCGTATCGTGATTCTGTCTGTGCAAACACACTTTTACTCCTGTTGTTTAGCCTCTGTAAACCTGCACAATTCGACAAAATCAACACAAAATCGCAATTTTAATAGATGCAATTAGCAATTTTTGAAGCGCAATAATTTCTTCCACAACAAAATGCATCCAGCCAGCAGATGATGCCAGCTCAATATACAATCTAGTGAAGTCAGTGCTGAAAATAAGTCATGATGTGAAAAGAAGTTATCGTGTTTAGATGGAAGAAATGCTCAGAACGAGTTTAGTGATGATTTAAAACGGTGGAATATTCTGATCTGAAAAAAACGTCCCGGAGTTCAGCAGGAAGTGTGTTTGACACTTGGATAGGGGATTTTCTAATAAACATTCCTCTAAACCAGTGGTTCTTAAACTAGGGGTCGCGACCCCAAGTGGGGTCGCCAAAAACTTTTGTGGGGTCACCAAATTATTTTTCCAGTCGGGAATTAACGTGCTATTTTGTGAGGTGAAACAAATTCACAGCTGCTGTTTTCGCATTCCTAGGCGCTGTGTGCGCCGCTTAGAGCTTAAATTCTTGTCCCGAGCCGGAGCCGGCCCGAAATCGACCCGTCCGCTCTGCTGTCGGGCTGAGTCGGGCTCGGCCCGGGGGCAGAGGCGCGCACGTGCGTAACATGCGCTCCACGGCGTAAGAGCGCGGTGTGCAGCCAGTGCTGTGTTCTTTTCCTCCTCATCCTCGAATAAAGGGGTCAGAGCGGGGCTCGTGCGGTCCGTGAGCGGGGCTCGTGCAGTCAAAGCGGGACTCGTGCGGTCCGTGAGCGGGGCTCGTGCGGTCCGTGAGCGGGGCTCGTGCAGTCAAAGCGGGGCTCGTGCGGTCCGTGAGCGGGGCTCGTGCGGTCCGTGAGCGGGGCTCGTGCGGTCCGTGAGCGGGGCTCGTGCGGTCCGTGAGCGGGGCTCGTGCGGTCCGTGAGCGGGGCTCGTGCGCTCCGTGAGCGGGGCTCGTGCGGTCCGTGAGCGGGGCTCGTGCGGTCCGTGAGCGGGGCTCGTGCGGTCCGTGAGCGGGGCTCGTGCAGTCAAAGCGGGGCTCGTGCGGTCCGTGAGCGGGGCTCGTGAGCACCGTGAACTGGACTCGTGAGGTCCGTGAGCGGGGCTTGTGAGCACCGTGAACTGGACTCGTGAGGTCCGTGAGCGGGGCTCGTGAGCACCGTGAACTGGACTCGTGCGGTCCGTGAGCGGGGCTCGTGAGCACCGTGAACTGGACTCGTGCGGTCAGAGCGGGGCTCGTGCGCTATTATTTCATGTACAATTTTAAGTGTTTTAGTTTATATACATTGTAAGTCTATAGTTGACATTGAAATCTGTCAGATATAAGGCCAGTGATCAGCAAGTGAAAGTTAGTTTTACTGCAGTTGTATAAGTTATTATTTAGGGACCGTCAACAAATTACTGCACGGTGAGGTAAAGAAAATAAAATCCCACAGTACTTTTTTTGTAGGGCATTTGACCCAGTGACCCCTGTATTTTATAGACATAAATACCACATTACTTAGTGTATTATTTAATGTCATAATTATTCAGCGTTTATTTGTTCACTTTGTTCCACTTGTTGTGATATAAATTCTTGTAGTTCTTACATTGCCAGTTGGTTTTTAGTTGATTTTAGTTTGACGAAATGACAAAAAACTTTTGAGGGAGTGTCAATAACTATAGGGGTCGCCAGACCTCACAAGATTTTTTTGTGGGGTCCCCAGACAAAAAGTTTAAGAACCACTGCTCTAAACAGCGTGAATGCAACTGAATGCTTTTGGTTTTTGGTGGCGGAACATCACTAAAACATGGCTAAAAGCTCAAAAAAGTCACTGTAGCAGAATGTGTCCTTTTTAAATCCACCTGGACTAAACTAATGCAGTAAATGGGGAAGGAATGTAAGCTGTTACTCTTTTTAATTAATCTCATATTTACTTTCTGTGATATGTCTGATCTTTGTCCTCTTCGTTGTCTTTTGTTTATTAGAAAAATGGAAAAAAGAAAAGGTCAAATATTAAAGTCACGACGGAAGCTAAGCAGCTGTGTGGTAAATAATATCAATAACGCGATGGCTTTCAGTCCAGAGAACACTTCTGCAAAACCTTGGCTGTTTATAAACTTTCAGAAATAGATTTGAGGTTAAATTATAGGCCCTGTGCTCATTTCTCACCAGAACCAAACATCATTAAGACAAGCCTAAGTAAACCAGGACTACATCTCGTCCATATTAATCAGGTTCACCCAGAGGACCTGGCTTGGCTCCGTCTCCCGCTGCTGAGTTCATTGGTTTTCCGTCTTCACCTCCCGGGAGTCAAACCGCTCATTATGTCAAACCAAACAATCCGAGGTCCGCCGAGTGCATGACGCGCCCGCTCTCATGCATATGTGCACGCTGTAGTGACTAAACCCTCTCGTGTGGATGGTACAGACACACACATGCTCGGGATTCCTCAGTCTATAGTGAGCCGAGCAGACACACCATTTGCATAGTCGCACTCAGCAATTACAGGCTGCGGCTATTTAAAAAGGTGCGTTGTGTAACTTTCTCCTCTACTCTAAAACATGCACGAAAAGACCTTTTTATAACAAAGACAGCAGAGCAAAATGTCAATATTACTCTGATTTTTATATATGTTGTCGATTTAGTCACCATATTTCAATCTTGAATTGGTTGTTAATATATTTTAAAAGTTTGAACCTAGCCTACAATAGAAATAATTGTTTGACTATTTGACCAATCAACAAAATAATCGCTGCTATAAGCCCAACTCCTCAAACATATTCTGAAATGCAGTGATTCTTGTGTTTTAGTTTGTACTTTCTATTTTTACATACATACATTTTTACATTTCAATGCAAAATAAAAGTAATTAAGCTCCAATTTTGTCGTATTCTGTTCGATTCTTGTTCAGTCTAGTTTTGATGGTAGTTTTTGTATTAATAAATGTATGGGTATTGATTTTATTATTTATTTTAACAGCCCTGTTGTAAGAAGTGCTGCAACATTAATCACCATAATATGAATCACAATTTCCTTAGTAATCTGTCAAAATATACTGATCTGTTTGCACCGTGACAACAGGAAGTTTAAGTGGATGTTAAACTGAAGTGCTGCTGGTACTGCTGCTGTTGCTGCTTCTGCTGGTGCTGTTGCTGGTGCTGCTGCTGCTGCTGCTGCTGCTGCTGCTGCTGCTGCTGCTGTTGCTGCTTCTGCTGGTGCTGTTGCTGGTGCTGCTGCTGCTGTTGCTGTTGCTGCTTCTGCTGGTGCTGTTGCTGCTGCTGCTGTTGCTACTGTTGCTGCTGCTTCTGCTGCTGCTGCTGCTGCTGGTGCTGCTGTGTCACATCAGGTATTCCAGGAATGAGCCCAGTCGGAGAGCGTGCATTATTGAAAAGACAAGCCGAGAGGAGAAGCCAGGGGAGTGTCCCAGGACTCCAGACCCATGATGGATTTGGGCGATGAGGAAGTCAGGAGATCTGAGTGCAGAAAGTAAGAGGATAAAGAGTAGAGAAGGTGCTGAATTGATGAGCTGCTGGTGGGGAAGAATTATACAGTGAGTTTATACAACTTACAGTGTTTGTCTATGAGCGACTCTTTTCTTGTTCCTGATACACCTGATTATCAGATTCCACAATAAATATTTGTGTGCCTATTATATATATATATATATATATATATATATATATATATATATATATATATATATATATATATATATATATATATATATATATATATATATATATATATATATATATATATATATATATATATATATATAGATATATATATATTTATATATATATATATAAATAAATAAATAATTAAATAAATAAATAAAGAAATAAATATAAGCATAAGCCCATCTGAATAACTGAGTTACCTAAAAACCAGCCCTCTTTCCCCCGTAGCCTGAGGTCTTCGACTCAGAACCTGTTTTTAGTGGCTCGTACCAGTTTTAAACTCGAGGAAATGGATCTTTGGAGTGAGCTTCCTTATTTTCTGCACTCTGAACTATTCTTCAAGCATTCTAGTTTAATTTTTTACTGTAATGTTATTTTTCTACTTTTGTGTTTTTATTGTAGCCTGTGAAACACTTTGTGACTTTGGTCAGTGAAAAGCACTTTATAGAAAACGCTGCAGAAAGAGTTGATTAAAAATGAAAGTGGAAAAAAATTATGTTGTAATCTTCCATATAAGGATATAAAACACATTTCTGTACTTTTGTGGGGACTTCCACAACCTAAACTAAAACACATGTTAAAAGACATGTTTTAACACATTTCTGTCAGATTGACATAATCATGACTTGTTATCAGGAATGTCCACAAACACATTTTTGTCAGTACCGCCCAGCCCTAATCTCAGTTACTGCTCCACAATATATTGCTATTGAATCAAAATAGCAGTTTGTGTTGGCGCAATTATCAAATCACAAAGGCTGTAGTTATATTTAAATAATACAATGTCCTCTGGAATCCTCTTTTCATGTTAACATTCTCTGTAAACAAGTTCTGAAATACATTCTTATTTTAAAACGTCTTGTCTTTACTGACCAAATCAACTTTCTGCTGGTAAAATCCACACTTTGCGAGAACTGCTGCTGTGATTTTGAGCTTTACAAAAACCAATCAAATTGTCTTACTTCAGTGTACAGTTTTTCAGTCTTCTCTCAGATTTTTCAGATTGTTCATTTTCCTGGAGCTGATTACAATGTACACAGTGAACAAAATTTGCACATTTCCCCCCCAGTTGTGCAGCTCTAGTCTCAATCTCAGTGAATACAATGGCTCACCTCGTAACACTGCGAAACCCTTCTGTTAATGCCTCCATTCGACACATAAAAACATTCCAATGTGTCCATTTTAAAACCAGCACAAACACGGCTAAAAATAAAAAGCGAGAGTGAAAATTGCAGTTCTCCTGCATTAAAAATAAATGCCCACATCCAGAGCAGTAGTAATGAACACCGTTGGCACAAAGAAGCAGAGGACGACACAGGATGTAGTGAATAATACATCGTGTGCATTTGTTAGCCGTTTGCTATAATTGCCCCGCGACACAATGGAGGGACGACACGGTGTTACATTATCTCCCCCACTGCCCCCTTTTACCCTTTCAGGGCAAACAAATGGAAAGTACTCACAAATGGGTTATCCAATACAAGTAAATAGACTGTGAGCGCTGTTCATTAAAGAGATTGGACACTTTCACTGATGCTGACGGCTGTTGCTTGTAGTAAAGGCAAAATGAGCTTCAGATGGATTGTCTTCAAAGGCTGTATGATTAATCGAAATCAAATGGATGCAATTAGCAAATCGCAAAGGCTACAATTTTTGAAGGGCACTATTTTCTTCCAAACAAAAATGTTTTACTGTATCATGCATAAAAACTTAAGATACTAAAACATGAGTAAAAGTAACAAAAACTCAGCCAAAAGTGACAATTATGGGATTAAAGGTTTCAAACGTGAGTAAAAGTTACAAACGCAATTAAAACTAAAGTAAATACAACTAAAAGTGACAAACATGCGACTTATAGTGACAAACATACGATTTAAATGTGACAAAAATGCCATGATTTGTGCAAACACGCAATTAAAAGTGACATACACGCGATTTAAATGTCACAAAAAGGCGATTTAAATGCAATTAAAAGTCACAAAAATGCAACTAACAGTGACAATCATGGGATTAAGTGATATTCGTGACTAAAAGTGACAAAAGCAAGTAAAAGTGCTAAACACACAAATGCACGATTTAAATGGGACAAAAGCGCAATTAAATGTGTAAACACGCAATTGAAAGTGACAAAGATAGGATTAAAAGTGATAAACATTTGACTGAAAGTGACAAAAACTCAGCTAAAACTTTTAGTCTAAAAGTGACATGACAAAAATGTACAAACACATGACAAAAATGCTCCAAAACAGGTGATTATTTGTTGTTTGTGATAGTTTGTCACATTTCAGTCTTTTTGCCAATTGTCCTGGTTGTGTTTAAAATGTGACTTTGAACAGAAATCTAATCACAATCACAGTACTGGTCAGAAAAACTGCAATTAGATATTTTAGATAAGATAAGATCGATGAGATAAGACACAAATATGTGACTTTGGACAGCCAGAGTTACTGGAAAGGTGTAGTAAAACTGTTTTTGGCTGCATTGAAGCTCAAAAAAAAAAAAAAAAAAGACTCTCGAAGCACATAAACAATAATTGATTTGGGGTCTTGTCATTGCGAGATAGGACAAAGTCTTGACTGAGAATTGTGTGTATTTTGTCTACATTGATCGTAGTATTTCTTGTGGCTGGAGGCAGAAAGGTTACGGCTACAACTAATGTTTATTTGGCTGAAGGATAATCAAAAATAAGAGATCAGCCACACGATGGGAAAATGCCAGTGCAACGCAAAGTAATGAAGAATATTAAAATACACCTTAGACAAAATCGAGTAAAAATAACTATATGTGGAGTAAACTAATTGTGCTGTAAAACTAAGATTTCAAGATTATGATTTTGAAAAAGAGCACTATATATTTAAGAAATCCTAACATTTACCATTTTGATTTAAAAATGAACCTGTTTTCCGTAGTACATGTGAGTATGTATAGATTGTGACTGTTAAACGAGTCATTTATTTCATTAATTAGTCAGAAAAAGTCTTCATGCCTTCATTAATGCAAGTGTAAATCTTTATTTTGTTTGTTTGTAGAGGCCTGCTTCACTACTTCTGGAGATACGTCGCAACTTTCTCTTGACTTTCAGCAACTATTTACAATTTCAGATAAACAACGTTCCCACTTCAACCTCCAAAAGAACGAGCCAAAGCAGCGCCATGATTTGTGAATGTGCAGTAGTGGAGTTTGCAAAGATCAGATACCGAAGTTAAGTTAACATTGGTCTGTTTCCAGGCCAGAGTAAAAGACTGAGGGGACTGAGTGGAAAATGCGAACCGATACAGAGAAGCAGAATTCACAGGAAGTCTAGTGGTGCAATGTTCCTGTAATTGGCATGTGAGCGCTTGCTGTAATTGGAGCCAAAATTACACTTTGCAAAGAGAACATGTTGTTAACAGAAGCTTTGAGCCTGTGGAGAGATTGTTGTGCCCGTATTGTTAACAATTAAACCATTCCAAATAGGGCTGCAAATAACCGTGCTTTTAGATTAGTTATTTAGAACGCGAAAGGCCTGTGGATGAGATTTTGACTTAATTATACCTAGATAAAGCTGAAGTGAAGCTGTTTGAAGACGTCCTTGGGGAGAATATTTAGAGACGAAAGAGTGTTTTCGTCAAAGACACAAAAGTTACACATTTCCCGTGTCATTTTGTCTGAGTCATAAAACCTCATCTGCAGCTCATGGCATGTTTTGGAGACCATGCACAGACCAGTTAACTATTATTCAGTCACTTAATTAGTTGATAACCTTTTATACACTTGATTAACTTGTTGCTGCCCTAAATCTAAACAATCCACTGTTTGAATTGATCATTTATTGCTAATATTACTGGAACAACTTGGTTAAAATATGTTAATTAAACACTTTATTTACTTTGTACTTTGTATTTGTCCCATTTGGATTGTTGTTATAGCCTTATTCTGCTTAAAAACATGGACGTGCAAAAGTCAATTAAAAGCAGTTGGTGCAATTAAAATTCACAGTTTGGTTTAGTTCACTATTTTTGGCTCACGACTCTGAATTTATTTAGATTTTATACTTATTTTCTGTGCTTTTTGAAGTCATGTGATTCAAAAATTTAAGCCAGAATCTGTCTGTTTTTTCCCTCATCCCTAAACTGAATGAATCTTTCTTTTTGTCTTCTTCTTATTATCTTATGCAACTATTTTACTGTGTAACTTCTAAGTCAGACGTCCTCCACTTGCTTAACTCCATAAAGATGCTACTTGCCTGGAAAGTTCCATAGCATGGCATTCAACATATCTATCTTGCATTTATTCAATTTGCTGTGAAAAGCTGTGAAAAACATTGATTCTTACTGTGAGCGACGTCACCTCCCCACAGATCTGACCTGTAATTTGTAAACCCTCCTGTTTTGTCTTTTTAATTCTTTAGCCTTCGTCGTCTCTTCTCTTTTTTGGGAGGCACAGATTTACGCCGCTGCAGTGAAGAGGCTGCGGTCGATGGTGTAGTGTGTTGTTTTTAAATCATAGGTGTGTGTGCGTGCGTGCGTTTGGAGACCTCTTTTATTGCTTCTACTCCCTCCAGCACTGATGCATTGTGGGTGTATAGGAGGTTCTGTTGTTTGGCACGCGTCTCCGTTTACTCAGGCAGATTGTAGTGACAGTTCGCAGGTACAGCAGCCCTGACATATGCTTTGCTTTTCTTGAATGTGTTGAGGACAAGGACACAGAGGCATCCGGTTACAGAAGGGCGACATTTGAATCTACTGCCTGTATTAGATCTCAATTTCAACTCTTATCGATATTTTTATGTATTCTATCATTTAAAGGACAAATGCTGCTTTTGTTGTTGTTTTTTCTTACAATTTTAACCTTGTAAACTTTGTTCTCTCATCAAAAACATTCCTGAAGTTGTATTATTGCTTCATTCATGCTTGTTTCGTGAATCTTCATGATGTCCGAGCCTCAGAAAATACTCCTTTTCAATTTTCCCTGAATTTCAGCCTCTAAGGTAGAAATCCATAATTCATCACTAGACTATTTCAATTTTCAAAATCAAAATCAATTTATTTTTATAATGCCCAAAATCACAACAACAGTTGCCTCGATGGGCCACAGGTAAAAGCAGTTCTGATAACTGTCCCAGAATGCCCCTGTCCTTTGACCCTCCTTCGCGGCGAGGAAAAACTACAAAAAACCCCATGGGAAAAAGTAGAAACCTCGGGGAGAACCACAGTGAAGGAGAGATCCTA
Organism: Rhinogobius similis; assembly: GCA_019453435.1. Taxonomy (NCBI): domain Eukaryota; kingdom Metazoa; phylum Chordata; class Actinopteri; order Gobiiformes; family Gobiidae; genus Rhinogobius; species Rhinogobius similis. The sequence continues at coordinate 18,214,789 of CM033640.1, read as the reverse complement.
CTCCCACGGACGGACAGGCTGCAGATCCACTTGGACTGTGGAGCCAGAACCACTCAAGAGGGAGGTGGCTTTAAAGAGTTCCTCCAGGCGGACGAGGAGCAGTCCACCCAGTGTAGAGAGATCCTCCAGCAGGAGATGAGGAACAGTTCATCTAAAGTAGAAGGAGTTCGTCCAGGCAGACGAGGAATGGCTAAATTTCCTACTATTTCCTAACATTTTAGCCGTCAAACTGTGTTCATTACATCTGTGTGCTTGTATTAGCAAGACTTAGCATGTTGCGTAAATAGCTGTTGATTCCCACTGTTTCCACTAGATGGCGAGCTAACACCAAATCCATACGAGGAGCACAGATTCAATTCACATTATTTTAAGTTCCAAAACAAAATGCAGAAACAAAGGTAGTCTAGAACACATTTAAAGGCGAAGAACCATGCAAACGATGCATTATCTGTCATTTCACTGTTATTTTACCTGACTGAACTATAAAAGCAAAGTCTTATTCAACCTGTGCAGCAGTTGAACTTGAACATTTTATTTTGTTTGTTAAGTATTGACTGAGAATCACTTAATTGAGTTTTTATATGTCACTAAAATACATACTCTTACTGGGGTCTCATTGCTTCTAAAATAATAAACCTCTTTAATTCAGCAGTATGAATTTGTTTTTTTTACATTTGGATCGCTTATACATATTTGGAGTCACAGTAAAACATTAGCAGTGCTCCGTGCAGATCTGATTTGAATAAACATTCGCAGCACATAATGTTTGGACACACACTCAGTGACCGTAACGGCGTCACTCTCACTGGAGCACGTCTTCGTTTGTTTGTTTGTTTGTTTGGGAACTGACCTCAGGAGGAACCCGAACGGAACATCTCCATCACACTGTGGAGATTTGGAAACTGCAGCAACGTGACTCTGGCCCTGAACGCATCACAGGAGCGTCCTTCTGTACACTCCAGGCTCCAGTGACGCGTTTGAGGTCGGCTCGGGTGTTTCCCCTGAGCCGTAATTTAATGTAGTTATTATCTCAGAGCTTGACCTCAACAAGACACTGCAATACTATAGCTACAAAGGTGTTATTAAAGGGGCACTGTGTAACTTTTGTAGAAGAGGATTTGCCAGACTGTTAAAGACCATTCCAGTGTTTGTAAACAAAACACCTGCATTCTACTAGCAGGTACCATTCCATGAGTTAATTTATTAATGGAATAGTTAGCATTAGCCTCAAAATATCGCAAACTATCAAAAACCAGGTCTGTTTTAGCGGCTTTCAACCACTCGATAATGAGTAACACCAAAGTCTTGTTAGAAAAGATTACCACGTGTAGAAGTGTTTTGTGTTGTGATTAGCGTCAAAATTGGCATACATTGCAAAAAACTCTTAAATCTAATGTTATTCTGGACAGTAAAGCACCGAAAATGTAGCATCCCGCAACAGATTTTGAAGAGCGTTGTTGTTTTGTTTCACCAAGCGTCACACATCCCACAGTAATAAGTCAACTTTAGAAACTTGAGGTTGAATTTAGCAAATGTAATGAAATACAAACAATAACCACGTGTCTGCGCAGTCTATAAACGTCAAAATTATTATTAATTTTAATTCTTTGCCTAATTAAAATGAATGCGATAGAATGTTTACATAAGTACTAATTTGCGTGCTTAACTGGGTCTATCGTTTAGCCATGAATGTTCCACAGTGTGACATTAAGACCTTGCTATATCCTTTGAGACAAATACGTGACCACCAGGCAAAATTACAGGTCAGATCTGTGGAACGATGACCCCACTCGCAGTAAGAATTCTTGTTTTTCAAGGTATTTATGTTGAACGAAACCTTAAATATTTGAATAAACCACGATAGATATGTTTAATGCTATATTGTGAAACTGTGGATAGCAGAAACATCTCCATGGAGACAAGGTAGACACTCCACCAGAAGTTGCACAGTGCACTTTCAAGACAAAGTAGTAGACAATGTGTTCTCTCTCAACACTTCGACCTGGCGACTATTTGAATTTATTAAGCTGTAGGTAAACTATTTATTCAGAGCGGAAAAGTATTTACAAATTGTGATGGTTAAAACTACACAGCTTTTGTGCGACCTTCCTTGAGGCAAACACTTTTGACTGTCAGTGTCTGCTGGTTTACAAATCAGAATTTGGTGTTTATTTGCATTTTGTTTTGTATATTGGCCCCAAGGTGATCCTAATGTTACGCCCTGTTTGAAAATCTTGATCTTGACTTTCAAACTCTTAAGTACACGACATTTCACGATATATTAGTGTTATGATTATTGTGAGAAGTTGACACATTATGATCAAATTGAAGTGACGTTTACTTTATTTGCCTCATTAGCTTGATCAAATCAAACTTTCTGGATGAAAAAGTAGAGATGTTGTCACGTAAACAGCCAGATAAAAAGTACTTTACATGTTGTTTTACTTATTTGGAGTTCAGTTTGAACAGAAATTACTTAATGTTGCTGCCTACGATTGTCACTGTTATATTTTTTAGTTCTTATAATTTTATTTTGACCTGCATAATCACGATTATCAATTAAAGTGCCTCTGACAGGTTGAACTAATCATGTGACTAAAACACAGTTAAGATCATTTATATCTGATTGGTCAAAAGTAAAAACAACCTTGGATGTACAAGATTGATGCATTTAACCATTAAAATTTATTGCACGTCTTTGCTATATGTATATCACTATAATAACAAGTGCGATAATGATATTTTTTCGATATATTGTGAGCCTTAATCTGAACTTTAAAGAGCATTATCATTCTTGTCCAAATACTGTTTCACCAACGAGAAAAGCATGTTATAAAATGGTTGTAGAATAGTTTTTGAAAAAGTGTGTTATGACAAAACAACATTGTATTAGTTTAGAATTTGAATTTCTCCATCCCTTTGTCATAAACATAAAGGATAGGCTAAGTATACCGCATTACGTAATACTGTACATCTCACACGTTTGCCCCACATTTGGCGACAACAATTGGGTTTAAACCGGGGACAGAGTAAAAGTTACACAATCTGTCACCAAATCCTCTCGTGGCCATTTTGTCGGGGACACAAAAGCGCAGAGAACCCCGTGGAGCACAAATGGTTTTCCTTTACGCCCCGCTACATAATGTGACACGCCGATTCATGGAGGTTTTAGTATTTGCAGCGTTGAGTAGATTTGGCCCAGTTTGAGGAACAGAGGCACAAAGGACCCCCGAGAAGAGTTTGTCGATTCTGCACGGGGCCAGTTGATGCCGGCTTTTCCACTTTGAGCAGCATTTTCAGGGATTATTATGAGTTGAATTATCACATTACATAATATTACATACAAAATCATATTTTTTAAGAGACACATTAGATTTCTTCAGTCGTGTTTGTTTGTCAGACGCTTTATCAAATGATTATTAATCTCCGTAGGCTTGTCATTATGTTTTTCATCAAATCGAGATCCAATTGTTCTCTTTTTGTGACATTCGTACTATAAGCGGTTCAATCAATATTCAAGTTTTGCATATCTTCAAAACAACATTGCCCACATCTTAAAAGAAACTACATGCATTTGTTTTTAATAAAATAACCCCCAAGGAGACAAAAAAAAATATTGCCAACCTTAGACTTAACCATGTTTCAATTTACTGTTTTCTTTCACTAATCAAAGCTGTTTTCTTTTTACAAAGCTTTCAAAATGGCAATAACATTAAAATTCTACACTTTTATCATAATTGTTAATGTTTCTAATTTGTACAATTCAAAATTTACATAAACTGTTCACAAGAAGATTGTGTGCCTTAATTTAGCACAATCTCATTACCTATTTTCGAAATGATAATGAGAGCTAATATTCTTACTACACCCTTTATGCCTCGTGCAGTTTTTCCTTCATTTCCCATCTATTTTAGTCCTCCTTCTTGCAATATAATCTTTCACATTTATTATGGACTCTTTTGTGTTTGGGATCTAATGCATTCCTAATTGCCACAGATAAAAATACTCCGCCTTCTCCTTTTAGCTGCTGCATATTGACTTTCTACTTTGGACGCAGTCTGACTCGTGCACGGAGTCAGGAGGGATGTGATTGGACGATAACCAGGAAGCTCATTTAGGCGCCTCAGATAAAGGCTTTTCCTGCTTTTAGTCTGTGTGAAGATTGAACGAGGAATTTAAAATCTGGAAGGACAGTATATTGGAGCTAATATCAGTGATATTATTTCTGTATGTTTCTTGTATAATGGATGAAGCTAAAGTTATGGCTGTGTTTCCTGTGACTAACAATTACACTAGTAGTCAATTAGGCTTGGGGCGATTTACATTTTTTAATACAGCCATGTCCTACGTTAGACCGTATTATCTCCTGTCCATCAGTTAAGAACAAATCTGCTTAAATGCTACTGCGTGATGATCTGTGGCTGAGAATACACATTTTAGGGACTAAATTTTTGGCTGCAGCATCAAATCGTAACTTCTTAAAAGGACAATAAAAGTGACAGTCATTCCTCCTTTTTTTTGTTAGATTTTTTTTTTGACAGCGTGAAACGTGGGAGAAAGAGCAGGGTATAGATGGTCAGAAAATGTCGAGGGCTGGACCAGCCCACGATGCCACACATGTGCAACGTCTTTATCCACTGCACCACCGCCGAAGACGTCAGTCATAGTCCGGGAGTGTTTCATATAATTGTCACATTGCCCTGCTCTCATTTCTGTTGTTCATTGAGACTTTTTAATTACATTACATGTCACACGAATAAAGTTTGAAATGGTGATTGAAGACTTCTAGATAGAGAACAGTTATGAACATCGGAGATTGTTTTGACTTTTTGATTTAATACTTCTACTGGCTCTGTTTAAGGAGGTCTTTTTGCATGTGTTTTAGAGTGCGTATAGTCCAGACTTGTGGTGGACTACTCACGATTAGCCGTTTAATCATTGCCCTCAACACAATCATCAAGAAGTACAACAAATAGGTTATGTCCATGAAAATACATATATTTTTACAAAAGTGAAAGGTAATTTGTGAACTTTACTGCAACTTAACTTCAATTTGTTTTTCTATATTTTAAAATTTTGATACAGAGATCAGCAAATATTGGTTATCGCCCACAACAACAAGACAAATGTAAGACATCAGCCGGAAAAGCTTTAAATCAGACCACCGCTGATGCTAAAAGGATGCAGTTGTTTCAGATGTAAGTGAAACTGTTATTTGGTTTCCACGCGGTCTCATAACCTGCTGCTCCTATTGTTTCACCTGCTGTAAATCTGTTTAATGTACGTGATTCTTTGTTCTTCTCGTTTAGAACAATGAACATTTTAACTGTGACACTAAAGCTGACACCCAGTTCTGAAGTTTCATTCACAAAACGTATCCCATGGCAACATCTGTCAGGAAAAAATCTTAAGCGGACACTTTTCGGACGTGCAGTTGTGGCGTCGTCTTTTCGTCTTGAGCTAAACGGGATTAGGCGGGTGCTGCTCTCATTAAAGTGTAATCGCTTTAACGAAGGGTCAGCTGATGTGTGTGCTGCTGTGGACCATCAGAGCAGAGAAACAAACACTACGGCTGTGCGATTAATCAGAAATCAAGCGTTTCAAATCGTCAGTGATCAGCCAGTTCAGACTTTGGAGGAAGGAATGTGACTTTTTGTGTTATAAAAAGCCTGTGTTGTGCGTAAGAAAGTATTGACTGCAGTGTTTAACGAAGCAAAATGAAAGTCATGATCGATTTAAACAAGAAAAAGGAAAAAAAGTGGTCATTTTTTGTCATATTGCCCAGTCTTTTATGCCAATTTTTTTAAGGTTGCACAATATATTGCAACACATTCATGCCACGAGGACTAATAACACCAAAGTTCTCCTTCTGACTCAAATTTTATGTGATTATTTGATGTGAGTGCAGATTTTACAGTATGTTTTAGGACTGGCTTTGCTGTTTTAGGATTTTTGTCTCGAATTTGAACTATTGAATTTGAAAACAAAACAAAAAAGCTAATAAGAGCTGCAATACGTCAAACTAACTAAAGAAGATGAAGAAAAATCATGATTTTTTACCCTGCATATTGATCTTTCACGATGTTTAATTCCATTTTCTTCTCTAAAAACGTAACTTTTACTGTTGATTTCATGGGTTTCGCGTTGATCAAAATGTCATCGACTGAACTCCGAGAAATAAGAAAAATGCGACACTTCAAAAAATGAAAAGAAAGAAAAAGGCTGCGCTTCATCTTCTCTAATCTTATCATTTGCACACCTCTTTTTGCTCATCTCATCTCGGGCCGCGCTCTTGTTAAAATGTGAGTGGCTAAATTCTGCCCTCCTTCTGAGAGCGGAGAGTGTCCTTGCCGGTGGCTGTGTGAACTAGAGCGGAGCAGAGGATGAAGAGGAGGAGGAGGATGTTTGGAAACGAGCCGAGCAAAAATGCACAGAAGACACGGCAACGCAGCCAATCCCTGTTACTGCTGTTTGCGTTTGGACCAACGGAAATGAGCAGAGGATCCTAGAAAGAGAAAAACACTATAGTTTTTTTTCTCTTTTCTCTCCTTTCTCTCTCTCTGTCTATCTTTTTTTGCTCCCCTTTTATTTTTTTCCTCTCTCATTCTTTCTTGTTCTATTCTTTCCCTCTCTATTCTCTCTTCTCTCTCATACCCCCCTCTCTCTCTTGCTCTTTCTTGTCTCTCCTTTCTCTCTTTTCTTTCTCTCTCTCTCATACCCCCACTCGCCTGTTCTTTCCTGTCTCTCCATTCTCTCTTATACCCTCTATTTCTTGCTCTTGTCTCTTCTTTTCTCTCTTCTCTCTCATACCCTCTCTCTCTCTTGCTCTTGTTTTCTCTCTTCCATCTCATACCCTCTCTCTCCCTCTCTCTTGTCTCTTCTTTTCTCTCTTCTCTCATACCCCCTCTCTCTCGTGTTCTTTCTTGTCTTTCCTTTTCTCTCTTCTCTCTCATACCCTCTCTCTGTTGCTCTCATCTCTTTTATCATCTTTCTCTTTTCGCACCTCTTTTCTGTCACTTCTCTCTCTCTTGCTTTCCTTTTATACTCCCTTCCGCTCTCTTGTTTCTCACTCTTCTCTCTCTCTCTCTTGCTCTCTCATTATTTTTCTTACCGACCTTTTATTTGTTTCTCTTTTCTGACTTTTCTCTTTTCTCTCTTTTCTCTTCTTTCTCATCCTCACTTGCTCTTTCTTTTTTTCCGTTTCTCCTTTCTCTTTTTCTCTCTTCCCTCTCTCTTTTCTCTCCTCTCTCACACCCTCTTTCTTGCTCGCCTCTTTTATCTTCTCACTCTCTTTTCTCACCTATTTTTTCAGTTCTCTCTCCCTCTCACTTTCTTTTTTATGCCCCTTCCACTCTTATTTCTCACTCTTCTTTCTCTCTTCCCCTTTTATTTTTTCACTACTTTCTCTTTTGCGCTCTTCTCCATTTTCTCTCTCTCTCTAGTTGTCTTCTTTCTCTGTCTTTTCACTTTTCTCTTACCCTCTTCTTTGTCCTTCTGTCTACACTTTCTCTCTTATTTCTCTCTGTTCTTTAGCCTTAATTTTCTTTTATTGTGCATTGTGTCTCTCTCCTTCCTGCCTTTACCCCCTCCCATTTTCTCTCTCTCTCTTCTCTCTTTTTCTCTCCCTCTCTTCTCTTTCCCTTTAGCCTTCATTTTTCTTTCCCTGCTCAGAATGTGTTGGAGCAGACTGCAGAGGAAGCGTTTTCATCACCTCTAGCAGCTGTTGACTGTTGGTCCTCACTCGAGCGAACACTTGTGAGTGAAAGAAGGCAGTGTGTGGCGTTCTGCTTTCACCGCGTCGTAACATCAAGTGCTGATATAAGCAAAGCGTCGACAAAAGGCACTTGAACTCGCACAGACTAAGTGTTGACGGCAGATGAACGTGTGTGTGTCAAATAGTGTCGTCGTTAAAGCAAAACGTCAAACTGGTTTTAGATGCAAAAGGAAAACCCTCTGTAAAACAACTTATCCTTAGTTCTATAGATAAAGAGCTTTTTTTTTTTAGTGATACTTGATACTTGTTCAAGTTTCTAGTTTCAATCAATACTGGTTTTAGTATCAATACTTTTGACAATCCTAGTGTCAAAAATGAAACCATAGCCATGTTTTTTCCTTTGGTATAACTAGAAATATTATAGTGTCATGGAATGATTTTAAACTTTTGTAAATACCAGCAGAGGTGGCTAGAGCTGCATCTGCCGAGTATTGAAAACTGAAGTAGTTTGTACAAATTTGGCAATAAATGAAATAAATTCAAATTTAGATCGAATCATTGATGTTTTTGACAAGTCTCTGTCAGTAAACGCAAGTGGTTTGAAGCAAAGTCTAGGTTTAGAAGAATAAATTTGACTTATTTTGTGTTAAATAAGGCACTATTGGTGTAGCTAAAAAGTTTGCTTTGTCCTTGCAAACGTGCCCAAATGAGACAAATCATAACTGCAGCAAAGATCTGGGCGACATGACAGAAAAATATTCAAATTTTTCCCTTGTGTTGTTTAGTCACATTTTTGAATCAATTTTTTATTATTCAAAAAAAAAATCAAGCTTCATTTCCTGAACATAAACGAGAAAGAGTTTTAAATAATACCGTTTAACACAGAAAAATAGCAAAATGTCTTCCTCAAAGTCTGAATTCTGATCGACAAACTTTAACAGACTACAGTTTACTTTACTTAAGTCGATTAATTGATGGCGTTTCAGTCAAACAAAATGTATTAATCGACTAATTATTATATTTACATTATCAGGATTTATATGCAACAGCAGAAAGGAAAAGGTGAAAAAGTGAGTTTGCCAACCTTTCTACCTATAAATACACCATTTCCTAGTACTTTTCTGTGTAAGTAGTTGTTTTTGCACAAACTCCCATGTGATTAAAGTCATTTGAGTGCAGTTTGGGTCCGGTACATGTTCAGATTAGGGATGAACTGATCCAGAGTTTTCAGTTCCAGTATTGTTATTGATACATTAAATTATCTGCTCATAACGACTGATACCACTGCAGTGACTGAAAAAACTGAAAAACCATAAAACACAATTCACTTTGAAAGAAATGGGTTCAATTATGTTAACTACAGAAATGCTCAGATTACATCCACCAGTAATTAGTCCTATTTCATTCAAAGGCTTGAACAAGTTCTTTAAAACCCGATCCTTCAGTGCTCCTTTTTACACGTGAAGTTCTTTCCCTTTTGCTCTGTTGACACGACGCTCCAGTGGCTCGACCTGACATACAAACGCATCTCTTCACGTTGCTATGTGTGCATTTCGTCGCTCTATTCCTCCATCATTACATCAGATCTATGTTATTTCACGTAGCGCTCTGCTCCGGGCGAAGTGCCATCTCATGTCAGCCACTGCTTGGAGAAGTGAGAGCAGAGTGAGGAGAAGGACTCAGCGCCAATACAGGAGGCGCTAGAATTGTGTTTTTATGTAGCTCCAGATAACTAATGACGCATACTGGGAATTCAACAGAAGATGCCTGGTATACACTTGAGTAATGCTTGTAAGTAATGGTTTCACTGCGTACTGGACCCCTTATCATTCCGGCTGATTTTCCCTAAAACGCCGGACTATAATAAGCCCCAATTCAAGCTGTTTCTGAACACTTTGGAGAATAAACAAATGGCGGGGCTCTTTGTGAAGCTGAGACTCTGTAGTTTTGGCCTCTGATGTCTGATTTACTCTATTTATAAGTGGTGACAAGCTCTGCACAGAAGGATGTCAGATTTCTTTGGTAAATATAAGCAGAAGTAAAGTCTGGAGGATGGTCTGATTGACGCTGGTTTGGGCATTTCTTGGGTTTTGACAGTTCCTCTTTAAAAGCTGAAGCTGTTTTGACAAATACATTAGATTTGGGGACTTGTAATAAAGTAAAAAGCCATTATAACTCAAACAAGAAAGAAGAACGTTTATAGTAAGTTGTATTGATATTTGAGAGAGAACTGTGAGTTTAATCTGTATGAATATTCGTGATTTGAGCAATCTCTCGTCTTATCAATCAATCCTGTGGTCTCTTGAGTGCACTTTGGGTACAGATATATTGTCAAATCATCATCAGATACGCATTTAAAGGACAAATATTTTATAGCTTTTAACCCTTTGAACATTGTTACCTCGTCAAAAACATGCCTTCAGTTGTAGCTAGCTTCACTCTCACTTGTTTGATGAATCCTGGTTAGAAACTCCTCTCCTGTCCAAGTGTCAAAATACTCCATTCTGAATTTCTCGATGTGACGATTTCTCAATGTGTGACGTGGCTTTGTGATCTTCTGTGGTGTTTTTAAGTCCGTAGATCATCACCAGACTCGTTCTCACCATTCCTGCCGTCTAATCACTACAACAAAAGGAGATACTTGTGTAATTTGCCTGTGTAATTCCCTCTGCAGCCAGTAGAGGGCTCTAAAAGTCAGTTAGTGCCACAGGAAACCGTAGAGGTTCAGATGTTAATTTAATTTTTTTTAGTTCTAAAACATGGCACGCCAAATTAAATGTACTTGAGAGCATGTTTAAAAGCTAATAACAAGACACATAATGCATCATATTTGTCCTTTATCAGCGCTACACCACAGCCCTTTTAGTCCACCAATTTCATTTATTTTGTCTTATTTATTTGGTCCAGACAGTGCATATTTCTGAATATACGTGATATACATGCTGTAAACACGCTCTCATTCATACACATTTGATTGCACAGAGTATCTTTCACTTTCATCTTTTATCGTTCACCAAAAATCGAGTGCAACCTTAAACTGAAATGTTTCGCCTTCAACAATAGTTTGCACTGGTCTGCGTGAGGTTCAACTGTAACTACTTGAATCACTGCCGTATAAAAACATCGCTCTTTTAATCAGTTATTTAAGACAATATTAGCCTGCGTGCTTGATTGCTGCGAGCCTAAATGTTGCTCTTCTGATCAAACAGCGCGGTTATAATTCAGCTGCTGTCGTGGAGTCTTTGGAGTGCGCTTTGAAGGAGTGGTTTGATTGGTTGTGCGAGGAGCTCCGGAGGGGGGCTGTAGCCTGAGAGCAGAGGAGGAGCGGGGATTAGACTGGAGAGGACGAGGAGCGCCCCGAGCACTGATCCAGGTGATGGATCGTTTGGGAGAGAAACGCCGTCTGGTGCAAAGAGAGGGAGGATTTCAGCTGTCGGACACTGCTTTGTGCTGCAGTCCACGACCAAGACTCGACACGGTTAAGAGAAATGTTGGAAAAACCTGTCGGAATTCACAGTGTTGTTTTTTATTTTGATCGTCAGAGATATCATGTGGAATAATATAGGTCCAGTGTGTTCTTTTTAAGACTGATAGTTCTATACAAGTCATTATAACAATTCATTAGAACAAAATATATATTAAGACTGATACCAATATCAGTTAAAAAACAAACAATATATCCAGTTTTCTTTCTTTTTTTTGCCAATGTCTGTAGTTTAGGGGCAGAAATCTTGTAATGAAATGCAAAGTATTATTCAAAAAGGAAAAAAAAGCATTACATGAATTAAAATTGATAATTGCTCAATTTAATAAAGTGAAAGTCTATGTGCAAGTGCATTGTGTAAAAATGTATCGTTCAAGATCTGAATCCTGACACATTTGTCTTAAGTAATGCCAGTGTACATGTTATAGTTTTAAACCATATAAATGTACTAAAATTAAAATAACCCCATATTAAAAGGGCAATGGACAGATGTAATGTAATATAGACCAGGTTTAATTTGGACAATCAATCCAATCCATTTCAATCATCAGTCAATCAATCATTCTTTGTATGTCCTGGAGCTAAAGGTGAAGGCCACATGTCAGAGGTAACGATCATTAAATCAATTACACTTTCAGTCTATTTTGAAGCCTTTCTTTGGGGGCTAATGATAAAATAAGGGTTTGAAAGTGTTGAACGTAGATTATTTCTAGTGTGTGTCCAGGGTTTATTAAAAAGGGCTTTGATATTGACAAAACGATCAGAATTGCACTGAATCGTGTCTGTAAATCTTTAAATAGCTGCTGCCGTTTTAAAAATAAGCTCCTTTTATGTAATTTTGTTGGTTATTTACTGGTATCTGCCAATTTTGGTAACACTTTACAGCTTATATTTGACCATTCCTTGTTGAGGTAACTCTGGAGAATACCATTTTTCTCCAACATCTCTGTTTTGTAGTGAACTCCCACGTGTATAAATGCTGTTTTTAAAGTCCGGCCCACATCGTTTTCTCTCCCACTGAAAACACTCTAAAACACCATCATTATTTGAAGGTCATATGCTAAGCAGGCTTAAATGTTCCCTTTATGTTTACGCTCGCTTTTTTGCCGCAGACATTCTGAGTCACAGTTGTCATGGGATGAACAGCAGCCCACACACGTCTGACGATGGATTCAATTTGTAGGTTTATGTTCAGGATTAATGATCGTCTTTATCGAGAAGTTTGTTGTGTAGGTTTCAAGTTTGTTTCTTTGTCTTGCGTTGTTAAAGGAGCATTTTGTAACTTTTCTAGAGAAGGATCCGCCAACTGTTTGAGATGTTTTTATGGCATCAATCCGTCTTGCATTTATTCAATTACAGCTGTTTTTATCGATGACAAAAACGTGGATTCTATCAGTGACTTGTGGGTCGAATCTCCACAGATCTTACCTGTAACTTCCCACTTGACTCAGTGAGATAGATGAGTTTAATGCCATATTGTGGAACATACGACACCAGAAAAGCTACAAGAGCACAATTTGTAATTCAACGTGCCTTACAGAACAGAACAAAAGTCTTAAAATCACCAAACAGATAAAGACATAAATAAAGATACATTGCGCTCTGTTCATTTGCTTCTTACTTTTACCAATAGTACATTGTTTTATTGTTAGTAGAACTAGCACATTATTGTATGTTTTGTTTGAAAAATGACCTATATGAAAATGCTAAAACTTTATTTCTTCAATTTTCTTCAACAAAACACACTGGTAATTACTATTGAATGGTGAATGATATATATCAAAACATTTATAATATCCCAGTTGTTGTTTTTAGATAAATGCAAAAGTAGAATGTCAAGTATATCGTCACTCATAACAGGTACAAAACTATATGCTATGGCAGTTCACATGGGTTCGGACTCAGTACCGTAAAATTCGGACTATGAGCTGCTACTTTTTTCACATGCTTTGAACGACCTCTAGGGGCGCTCTAGCAGGAAGAGCAAGAATTCGACAGACGGGTGAAAGAGAGAGGAAGATGCTAGTTTGACTGCGTTTTGAACAGTCAGTTTGCATCATGCGCACACCATCATCATGGAAAACACACCAAGAAATGCACATGATGCAGCTTTTAAGTTTAAAAGCAATCGATGTGGAGCCAGAGAAGGAAATAGAGCTGTTGCACGTGAGCTTGTCATCATTGAATCGATGGTGAGACGTCGGAGGCGCCGAGTGAAGAATGGACTCAGTGCACTGCCGTGTTACAGGTACCGTATGGAAAAAGGCACGTGTTAAATTAAAACTTTGCATGGTCCGTCCTTCTGTGTAAATGGGTTATAACGTGGACACATGCGGTTTATAGACTGGTGCGGCTTATATATGTACAAAGTTGTTTTTCTTTGTAAATTTGGCTGGTGCGGCTTATACTCAGGTGCGCTCTATAGTCAGAATTTTACGGTAGATAGAAAATGAATAAAAAGAGTAATCCTTAAAAAAAAACCTCAGACAGAGTTCAAGAACCTACCCGCAGAACAAATAAAACACTTACTAGCGATTAGTTGTGATCAGGGACATCTGTAACTGCAGACCTGAGAATATGAAAACCTGAGAAAAAATGCTCTGCTCAATCATTTTACTGGCTTTGATAATATTTCTGCTTGGCACTAATTAATTTCCCAAACAAAAGAATAAAATAACAATTCTGTGATTATTTTTAAGATGCATTCATGTTTTGTGCGATACTTTAACTTAAACCAAGGACGTTTGCAGACGCATTACAGCGCATTCAAGATCCGATGTTAAATAATGTCAGAAAATCATAGAGATAACGCAAAAGAATTCATTTTTGTCAATATCTAACGACTCTCCATCGCTTTGTAAAATCCACCTAAGGTCATGCATATTACAGGGAGCAGTATCTAGGCCACGGGCAGTGATTTGTCACCGTTACCCAGATAAACATTTAGCGCTGACGTTTTTCTTGGCTTTTGGATGGATTCAGGTGGTTATGTAACTCTATGACCAGTGCATTACAGTCTGTGCTCAGGGAGTGGAAGGGGCTGATATTTTACAGTATCTGCTTCATGGAGGGCGCAGCTTCACGTTGCAGATGGCATCACTGTCTCCTGGGGCCGCGCACACGTTCACGTCGGGTCACATCTCGTAGTAAATCCACTATTTTTAACATAACGGATTTCTGCTCCAGTCTTTGATCAGTGTTTATGTCTGCTCTCATTCATGTCACAATTTAATCATGAAACAATTAAGCATTGTAAAAGGTTAAATGTATATCTAAGTTCGCCGTTTGTCTTAGGGCTGCATAAAAACAAATTGAAATTGCAATTTGAATGGACGCAATCAGCAAGTGCAAACAACAAAATATCCTGTTTTATTCTGCATAAAAACTGCCAACCCTGTAGTTCAGATTTGTTAGAACATGTTCTGAAACAAACAACAACAATGCAACTAAAAGCAAGAATAGCAAGACTAAGAGCAAGAAAAACATGACTAAAAGCAAGAAAAATGTGACATAAAGCAACAAAAAAGCAACTAAAAGCAACATAAACGCGACGAGAAGCACCAAAACTCAACCAATACCAACTAAAATTTGACTAAAACTGACAAAAACGCGACTTAAAGTGTCAAAACGTGACTAAAACACAACTAAAATTGGCACAAACTCAACTAAAAGTGTCAAACTTAAAAACTGTGACTAAAAGCATAAAAAAAGTATCTAAAGGCATAAAGAATGTGGCTCAAACTGACAAAAATGTGGCTAAAAGTGACAAAAATTTGACTAAAACTGACACAATGTGGCTCAAACTGACAAGTGCGGCTAAAAGTAGCAGCGACAAAAGCGTTCTGAAATACATGATTCTCATATTAGTTTGTCAATTCATGGTTGTGTTTAAAATGTGATCTTGAACAGAATCACACTATTAAAATAAATCGTAAATCTAATCGTAATCACAATACTGGTCAGAAAAATTGCCCCAAATCTTCCTGCGCTACGTACTGTATATTAGAATACATGTCAGCTTGGTCTATGAGGAAAAATGCAATTAAAGTTTGACAATTTCTTCTCAAAATGTGCATATTATTTATTTCCACGGCGTACAGTGACGAGACGCTGCATCAGATCTGGGTCAGTTCATATCTTCATTGCACATTCTTCCTTATCTTTTGTCATTTCGCCTTCATTGAGACGGCGACGGATCGAGACGTGGAGAGACGCGCCGGGGCAAAGACGTGATCGAGATGTTACTTTGGAGATAGATGCTTGAGTTTAATATAGAAAGTTTGATTTATTGTTGCAGAGCAGAAGGCAGTGGAAGAAGATGTGCTGTCAAGGCTGTTTTTGAAGACTTCATCATCGCACACGTGTTCTTTAATATGGGACATGATACAGAATATGAGAACAATCCATCGTGGAAGTCTGTGTGTTAACCAATCAAAAATCTGCCCAAAGAGTTGAGAAATAATGTCAAAAATTGGTTTTGTCTAAAAAAACGCTAGTATAAGTTCATATTTTGACACTTTTATCTGCGATTTTAAGTATCTATGACCATGTAATTGACCCAGATTGCGTTCATGACAACTCACAACAACTGCTCTGTTCATGCAAAAGCAACAAAAAACTAAGCGGTTTATTTATTTGTAAAAAGGCAGATCAAACTCATGATTCACTCCCAAATCTTAAGGTCACTCCAGACATTCTCCTTTCTGTTGTTTCATAGAAATCATTGTAATCTAAATTAAATAATGAGTCGATTAATTAAAATTTTGGACGACTAAAACATCATCGACCAATTAATTTTCATACCAAAATAATTCAAATTTGAGCTAACGGATTCACAAATGCGGATGTAACGGACCAGTTTACCATTTTGGAGTGTCCTGAACAACTTTTAACAAGCAAAACTATCACTATTGCCAAATTTAAAGAACCAAACAGTGGCACAGACATTATTTATATATTTTTTTAACTAAATGGTCTGATTTGGTTATGTTTTAGTAGTAGGTGGTGTTCCGTGGTATTATTTAAACCCAAAAAGTGTGGCACAAGGTTGAAAAACACTGGACTAAAAAACTAAAGCCCAACAACACTAATAACCACAACATCCTTACCTTACACCAGTGTTTTTCAACCTCTTTTGAGTTGTGGCACACGTTTTGCGTTTAAAAGCTACCATGGCACCCCACCTACCACTAAAACATTACCAAATAAGGCCATTTAGTTTAAAAAATATTGTATATAATGAGGCAAATAATGTCTGTGGCACTGTCTAGTTCTTTAAATTTGGTAATAGTGATGGTTTTGCGTTCTTTTTTTGTGCAAATGTTGCTCAGGACACTCCAAAAAGCTAAATTAGTTCATTAAATCCGCATTTGTGAATCTGTTAACTCAAACTGGACATTATTCAAGGCACACCGGGCAAAACCTCAAGGCACACTAGTGTTCACTGGTTGATAATCAAGACCCTACACTAATGAACAATTCTGACAACAAAAATTGCATCTGATTATTGTATCGAGGATAATCCAAAGAAGCACAGAATTTCAGTGCCTCCTTGCTTTGATACAACTGCGCAAATTACCTGTAATTCCCACTCTCTTTGATGTCGGCCATCTTAGGTCCATGTACAAAACACACGCTGGAGTGAACATGTTTTTCCTCCTTCTGATTAAAATGACTCCCTCTTGACAGACACTCACGGCTTGATTGAAAACTGGCCTCCTGCTGTTGTCACTGGAGCGTAAACTACACATCGTGCACAGTTTTTACAGCACGTGTCAAATTGTGGTTCGAGGGGGCGATATGCGCTGGATATTAAACTGTGATATGGGTAATAAGCAAGCACTATCTGGTCATTTACACACCATTTCTCTTCTTTTTGGGCTAGTCTGTGTCAAAAGGAGAAGTTCTATTGCCATCGTCAGTGAGTAAAATGGGCTCTGTTAGCAGCAGTTGGCTAAGCTAACTGTTTCTCACAGCTAATTTATTAATTGAATTATTTATTTAAAATTAGTCATAATCAATCAATCAATCAAATTTTATTTATATAGCGCTTTTCATACATAAAATGTAACACAAAGTGCTTTACAGTGCATTAAAAACATTCCCACATGTCGTTTCCCTCCCAACCTCCCCCACAACCACCAGACCCCACACACCCCAACACCCCACAGATAGTCACCAATACATACTGCATGTGGCCTTACACACACACACACCCACACCCACACACACACACACCCACACACACACACACACACTTACACACACGCGCTCTCTCTCTCCCTGAGGTACAAGAGGCTGAGTACAGATACACCAGTTCTGTGGCACCATCAGAGGAGCCGTCTGCACCAGGAGCAGAGCCGCGTCTGCAGCTGCAGGACACAGACTCAAGGCCCAGGAGACCCGGCAAACACCAAACCTCCACCAGGGGCCCACGAGCCCAGGGGCCCAGCAGCCACAGAAGAACTCCGCTCCCGGTACAGAGGGCCCCTCAGAGGAAACACTGGAGTCTAAAATGAATAAAAGAATAAATAAATAAATAAATATGAAGAAATAAATAAAGAATTGGGTAGAAAGAGAGTAAGACTAGGGCATAAGGTAATCTAAAATAGTAAGCCTAAAATAAGTGAACACAATAAATAGCATAAATAAATAAATACACAATTAAATATTAATCAAAAGCTAGACTAAAAGGTGGGTCTTGAGCCTGCTCTTAAAAACCTGAACGTTCTCTGCGGCCCTGAGGTTCTCCAGCAGGAGGCGTTCCACAGACGAGGGCCATAGTACTGGAAAGACGCCGCTGTGTGTGTGTGTGTCCTGACTTTGGGAATGACTAGGAGCCGGCTGCCGGAGGAGCGCAGGGGCGCGAGGGTTCATATGGTAAAGCAGTTCTGAAAGATAGAAGGCCCAGACCATTAAGACATTTATAAACCAGTAAAAGAACCTTAAAATCGATCCTGAAACACCACGGGAGCCAATGCAGTGATTTTAAAACCGGTGTAATGTGGTCCCGCTGGTCTTAGTCAGGACACGTGCTGCTGAGTTTTGTAATAACTGCAAACCTGCAATACTCTTTTTGGGAAGACCAGAGAGCAGGGCATTACAGTAGTCTATACGACTGGAGATAAAAGCATGCATCAGGGTCTCCGTGTTGGCCCGAGAGAGAATGGGGCGGACTCTTTAAGTGATAAAAACTTATTTTAAGTGATAAAAACCTATTTTTGTTATTTCTGTAAATAAAGAAACAAGCAATTAAAATGTAAAGTGAAGACTTCCTGATTAATTTTAATTATAGACTACTTCCGCTTTGTTATTTAATTTTTTTATTTGTATCCTCATTATGCTTCAATATTAGCATTAGCGTTAGCATTGACCCACAAATACCTCCATTTATCGTCACAGAAGTGTCTGGGGAAGTGTTCATGTGATTTGTAAAGTCTGTAACATGTTGTCAGTGACATCCACCTGCAGCTTCTGTTCACTGACTGATCTTTTAAGGATTTATTCATTTTAGTTTGACTCCGTATAAACTTCAGAGACAATTGGACAGGAAGTACTCAATGGTACAACAAGCCAGACAGAGCCTATTCACAAACTAGGAACGTGCTTTGTTAGAATTAGTGATTGTTATAGCGATTTATAACTTCAAACAAAATATTAGATCTTTTGAATGTCCTCAAAATGTAATATAACCCATGAATAGGTCTTTATTTTGTCAAATTTTACTGTTCATTTATTTTTTATTCAGTACTTGCACCTCAGCATCGAGATATTTATGAGCATATTTCCGGTGGATTGCCAAAATGATATCCAATTATCTATTCCTTTTGTTGATGTGGTCCCCTGCTCGTTATGCATCATACCTGTGTAACCTACTTTTGCCTCTTCGCCCACTTGACTTTCTCCCACTCGGTGACACCATCCTGGTCCTCCTGCAGCAAAACTAATTATACACTTTGAGTCATAGGATTTCAAGCGTTTGACATAGCGACGAGGGTTGGAGAGGATTTGTTAAAATGGTGGAATTTAGGATTTTGTTAAACGGCAGTCATTTACATCCGTAGATTACCATTTTGTCATACGATAGATTTAAGGGTTAAACGCAGAGGAATAATTTCTCTATGCAGCTAATAAAGTACACCTTGCAGAATGCTAATTACTTTTATTTATCCACACTTCTTTTTCGTAAACAAGCATGCACACTTGGTCAGAAAACAAGTCAAAACAAACCAATTTTGTGCCAGTTCCAGCTCAAATACTCGTTTCCTTTCTGGATTTGGCGCCTGAAATCACCAGCATCATGTCGTGGTTGATTTAGGATTTGCTTTAAGCCTTGAAGCTCTTCCCAATGCAATTATGTGCAATATGTGACAAAAACTGCTATTGCGTAATCATTTAGTGTCAGTTTCTGCACTGCACTTTTTGCTGCGGGTAATTTTGATCATTTATATTTTTAGACAAAATTAAAATGTTGGCTTTTTCGTCAAAATATTCAGCTAAAATCGCCTTGTAAATGTCCTGGCTAAGTTCCATGTGAGTGGAACATAAAATGAACCACAAAAGGACAGAAATATCTCTTCATTCCCTCGTTTGAGAGATTGCACTAAACATTTTTGTCCCTTTTTGATGTTATTTTAAAGGAGACGTATTGTGCTTTTTTCAGGTACTTAGCATTGAGCTGCAACATAAGTAGATCATCATTTTAACTTGTGTTCATTGTAAACCACAATATTGATCTAAAACAAATCAATAATAGAACAAGTTAATTAACGTCCTGTTCAAAACTGCAGAACTGATAAGCCTTCATAGTAACATTTCCCCATAACACACAGCAGATTGTCATTTGTGTGTTTTTATTTATTTATTTTTTCAAGTGGTCGAGTGACATTGTAGGACTCTATTGGAGTCTTAATTTTTCAAATAATCTCGACTAAACACAAGGATGTGGGCGGGGATAGCACTTGAGCCTTAGGATTCTCACACGTAAATGAGTCAAAACACATCAATCAAAATACTACTTTGAGTAAAGGGAAAATGAGGAAACACTGTTGTAACAGGTTTAAATCTCATTAAAGTTGATTTAGCATATTATGTCCCCTTTAATAGTTTTAATACATGAGAATATACTTGATATTCTGAGGCACAGCTCCAAAAACGACAACTGTGATATGATAAACCCCTCTATATACATCTGCACCTTTAGTCTTCTTAATACAAGCATGTTTTTTATTACCTTTTTCCTGCTACCTTTATTGTTTATTGAATGTGAGATTAATAAAGCTCTTATCTTATCCTACAGTGGCTCGTATAAGTCTAATTTGCTAATCATAGTTATAACCCTGCACATCCAGACTGCAGTATTTCGCTCTTTTTTTTACTTAAACACATGGTTCTTTTTTCTTCCGCTGGACCATTTCAAATCCCCAGTTTTCGAAAAGGGCCGCACTCAAACGAAACACATTTTCTTCCCCGATGTTGTTGTGAAGAGGGAGACGGGCGGATGGCTTCTTCGCCGAGGTAAAATTGCGGCACAATCAGATGGGACAGATGGAGAACGGCCGAGTGTTTGGATGAAAAGGCGGCAAGCGAGGATGAAAAGAGCGGGGACGAGGGAGAGCGAGCGCGGCGGCGGACAGCTTGTGTTACATGGGAGCGAGATAAGGGGAACGGGGGTAAAATTGGACGGGCGCAGACAATGAGGCCTGTGCGCCGTGTTAGCAGCCGTTTCGCTAATGTGTTTTGTCACCATGGAGAAGAGCGCGAAGAATGTTATTTCAATTTAAAACGTGATACTCCAAAGCGCTAACGGTATCAAAGTTTGCCTCAGTGGACACTAAACTTCATATTTTTGTTGGGGGATATGATAATTGTGAGAGGAAACGTCGCAAATTTACGATATATTCACAATTGCTGGCCAACAACTACAGTGAAATCCTTTATTTTGGGGCTGCAACTAATGATTATTTTGGTAATTAAAAGTGAATTTGACATTTTTTTACAATTACCTGATGCTGCTTGACAACATCTTCACAGAATATACTTGCAACAAAATAGGTTTTTCAACAAAAACACTTAACTTGACATGTTTCTTTTCATTTTACGGAATTCCTGCCTCATTGGGTAATTAAACATTCTCTCTTTTGGGAGTTTTGGAGGTAGTCGATCGCTTGTTTCAGCCCTACTTAATTTCTTTTCATAAGTCTCACCATTCAATGCAAGCTTCATAAAATCAAACTTTATGAATGAAAAAGTTATTAATTATGTTGTATTTACACACATTTTTTATTATTTTGACGTATGAAATTACCAATTTTTTTCCTTGTGATGTCACAATTATAATTCTTTTGTGCCTATGATTGTATTTGGATCTGAAAAATCACAATTATTGATTAACCAAATAATCTTGACACCCCTAGTTGGTGCATTATTAACTTGTGTTGTGTTACGTCTTGGTTTTGTCGTGATCTTGGCAGAAATGTCATGTCACAATTTAGATTTTACTTGTTCTTTATAAAGGTGTCTGCTTCTTTGAGAGTTCACGCTTCACTGTAAATCCAGCTGTCAATCACACTTAAATAGCAACAAATGGGCCAGGAACAGAAAAAAATGTAATTAAAACACCATTTAGAGCTCAGGAGCGCGGCGTCACACCGCAGAATGTTAGCCTAATGTTAAACCAATGGAGATTTTATGATGCCAAATACTAAGCATAGCGTTCATTCCGAATGATTCTGACTCTAGTGTGATAAATGTATTTACCGGCTGTGACTCATGCAGCAGCTTATCAAGTTTCTCCACAGCTCTTTTGTTTACTTTTTGATAGCGGTTTTGCAAATCTCAATGGACGTTTGGCTCGTTTTTGACGTCTGATCCTGCGCTTTATACAGTTTACTGGCAAAAAAGTTGTTTTAGAGTTAAGTCCCACTTTAAGCATAGAGCTGAATTAACAGACAAACACTGAGTTATAATCTGATGATCCTCTCTAGAGGATCCTCTTTAGATTGACAAACCTTGACAGAACCAACAGTTATTTGAAAGGGTCTACAGATGTTTTCTGGGTGAGATGATGTTGCCGTTTTGTCTGGAATGCACCTGACACAAAACTCCATTTTCATGAGAGAAGCAGGTGACGGACGCTCCTCCAGAAAAGAGACCTAAAAGTCACCTTTAATAGTCGCCCACATCTGTAGATGCACTGATCCAGCTTCTTCAGAGCTGATATCGATTGAGTATCTGCCGATATCAACTGATATTGTGTGACTTTCTGCAAAGGTTATTGAACATTTCATTAAAAATGCTCCTAAAAGCTTAGAATTGTTAGAACCATGATAATAGTCTAATAACATTAAATATAATACAGCCTTTTTGCAACTTAAAAACTGTTTAAAACAGTACTGTATGTAACACGAAGAGTTAAACCTCTGTTTTGTGACCTCTGAACTTGGACCCAGACTGCTTCCATCAGCAGTTTCTAATTCTGCTAACCATCACCACATTTTTGCACTGCGATAAAAAATAATTGTACAGTTTGTAAATTAAATTCAACAACTGAATTCTAGAGGAAATGAAGCACATCACTAATCCATTACATTTTCCAGCATCAGCGCCAATTTTGATACTATTTCAATGCTAATTGATCTTATTTCCAATATTTGTGCCACAAGCTTTCAGTCCACAGCTTTTAACAGTACTTTTTGTTCAATGTAAAAGGCCAAGGTCAGAGATGTTTATTTTACCTCTATAATCTCCCCCAAAAGCTTATTCTGGCTAAACCCAACTCGGCTTTCATCCCGCTCCGCTCTGCGCCGTCCTGTGTAATTATAGCTCCTGGTTTTGCTCTCTAATTGCCACAGATGATTTGTTTCGCCAAAATAACAAAAGCCGACCTGGACAGCAGCTCTCTCGGTGCGTCCCCCGAGCGATTAGCCCATGAAAGAGAGCTCCGTGTTACGCTGTTATTACCATTTATTCAAACTCACCTCATGTGTCAAGGGCAGCTATTATTGGAAAGGCGGTTTGTATTTGTACAGACGCGGAGAAGTGAGATATATCACTGTGGGGCTAAAAGCAAGGGTTATTGGATTTTTAGATCCTCATAGTGTCAGATTTTTAGCCTTTTCTTTCTGGAAAGTTGTTGATAAACTAAATAAAGCTTGTGATGCGTTCAATTTCAGACTAGGCTACATCACGATTGCATACACGACTTTTCAAATTATTGTCATATTTTTGCAATCAATATCAGAAAGGTGTTAAAATGCACCTATTATAGTCAAAAAATGTTGTAAAATGATCTGCAAAAGTACAGAGATATCACTTTAAGCACTTGTTTAAAAGATTAGACTGCAATTTTTTGTTATTTTTATTTTGTTGTTAATTTATTGACTTATACTACATACTAGTTTATCCCTTTTTGCTTACTTTCAAAACAGGACCAAAACTACTTTTTTGTAAGCTATTTTCACC
Organism: Rhinogobius similis; assembly: GCA_019453435.1. Lineage (NCBI taxonomy): Eukaryota > Metazoa > Chordata > Actinopteri > Gobiiformes > Gobiidae > Rhinogobius > Rhinogobius similis. The sequence continues at coordinate 18,191,129 of CM033640.1, read as the reverse complement.
ACATTTTGGCAAATATTTGCAAAACAACTTTCGATTTGATTATCTAACTGATAAATAATTTAATAATCATGAATAAGACAGACTTCTATCAATGCCATTTAACACCAGCTATAGAACAAAAAACCTAGAGGACTGGCCGTAGACTTCGATTAAAAACAGCCGAATCCATTGACAATTAGACTTGACTTTATTGCAATTTTATCTAAGTGAACAGCTTGAATTGTTAGAATAAGGTCTATATTTTAGGGCGGCAACAATTAATCGACTAATTGTTTCTATTTTGATAATCACTATAGTGTTATCTGGACTACACAGACTTTAAGACGCAATGAAATGGCCTTTTTTGAACAAAGTCAGTGGCACATTTTAATCAGAATGTCAAAAATTATAAACATGTTCTGATTTTCAAACTTTTTACTATATCTATTCATTAGGAAAATGTACAATTATATTAAACATAAAAGCAGAGACACTTGTTCCAGACTGCAGCTAAACAGCAAATACACTTAAATATTCATACATTTTCTCTCTCTATAAGCCTTCAGTATCCATATTTCAACTTTTATATGTCTGATAATGTATTTAAGAAGTCTTAATGTACAATAATTGACTTGTCGACTTCAAAAATGTTCGTTAGTGACAGCTACTATAATGCCAGACTTTTGTATCCAACAGATGTATCGCAGCTGTTTTGTCGAAATGGTGCAGAAATATGTAAATGAGCCCCTCGGCCCGTGGCACAAGTCTGTTATTTTAAGTGATTCTTCCATTGCAGCGGTGTTGGAGGTCAGTGCTACCTGCCCGCAGTCCACAGTGACTCATCCCCATCTGCATTCTCCACCACAGGCCTTCCGCAGCCAATCAGCATCGAGCAGGGGCGGGGTTTAGGGCTGAGCGCAGTGCAGATTGGTCTAGACGCCCATTGGGGGAAATTGGGCTTGGAGGAGACAAGACAACAGATGTGGAGGTGTCTGAGAGATCATCAGTATGCAGCGCACACAGGCAGACTCTGTTAAAGTTTTATTCTGTACTTAAACCTGCTGGAGCTGAAGTAAAGCTGGGGGAAAGTGCTGGACCGATGAAAATACTCAATTAAGGAGTTGTGTTGAATAGCGGTGGGTGAATTTATTGAGAAAATGTAATATCTCAGTCATTTTTGGAGCATGTGGATGATAATATTCACACTATTTTTTCACAGTACATCAAGAATGTGCTAAAATGTGCACGATTACGCTGGACATTTAATATTTAAATTTTGCATATCTACAAAATAACAATTGCAGTATTCTTTTTCCAGATAACTCCACAGTGTTTATCGTATAAACGGTTTCAGGGGTTGTCATCTGGGTGCTGTTTGAAGATCGAGACGTTTCGGCTTCTATCCAGAAGTCACTGTCAATCAGTGGGCTGGAAGTCAGAGTTCCCAGACCAGCTCTCTGATTGACAATGACTTCTGGATAGAAGCCGAAACGTCTCGATCTTCAAACAGCGTCCGGATGACAACCCCTGAAACCTTTTCTACGATGGAACACGCCTAAGGGATTACATCGACGAAGTCCATAGTGTTTAGTAATATTAGATTTGACAAACGTTGAATGATACACAATAATACACCAAAGCATGCAGCATGGTATCGTGGAGATGACACCACAGTTGCCACAATACTTTATTTACTATCGAAACTACCTTGGTGTTTAAAAAAAAAACTGATTGGGAAATATCTTTTGTCAACCATTTTTGATTTCTGATAGTTCATGAGAGATAACAAGGTGTCTTCACAAAATAAATGATTAAAAATAGTTTTTCCTCAAAGAAATTGCACTTAATGATTTAATTGATTAACTTGATGGTACACAATAATTAATAACAGGATTAATACAGGAAGAGGTACTGAAAAAGTATTGTTCAAGTGCCAATATTTAACTTACTTCAAAAATGTATGCGCTATTAAGCCTAAAAACTTCTTTCAAATTATTATTTTATTTTAATAATGAATTCATAAAACGTGTCATCACAAAACTGATTGATAAAAAGACAGTTTTTCCTCAAAGAACAGGTACTTTTTAAAGGATTTTTCTTATCATTACTTTTAATATGTGAAAAGGTACTGGAAAAGTATTGTTCAAGTACTGATATTAAATACCAGGGGGGAAGCACTAAAGCTTCACGAGTTAAAAAAAATTACCAACGATTGTAATAAAACGTCTGATAAGAAACAATTCTGCCATTCTCCTTGCAGAAGCTGTAACACGTCTGACAGAGACATGGCACTTGCGGCAGCCTTTGTGCATGAACGATTCGCCAAAAGTCATCAAGATTAAAATGAAGACAGTTTGCCTTGTGTTCAGATTGCTTCAAACGTTAAAATACCAGCCTTTTCAAGTTTCAATAAGGACGTCTGTTGGAAAGTAGATCTTTGACTGGCACCTCTTAAAATGAGTCAGAAAAGGAAGAGAGAAGCGCGATGGCTCAGGTGCAGATGTGATTCGGTCGACAGCGGCAGCAGCGGCTCTGGCTATGAATCAAAACAAGTCAACCTCTTCTTTGTGAGTCACGGCGCTTCCCACACGCCACGGCTTGTGTTTTGTCTTCAACTGGAGTTTATTTTTACATGAAAGATGAATGGCACAGCGCGACCTCCTCCCACCCCAACTGACACGTCATAATTGCATGCAAATTATCGACCTCGCAATTACAGCCCGAGTAATGTGGCCGAAGCTATTCTGCCAGCTTTGATTAATGCAGAATAGAGCATTTTTCCTGTAAGATGAGCAAGAATGTCAGCCCCCGCCTTAAAGTGTTGTGTTAAAGTATCCCCGTTTCTATAGCAATCTGTTATGTGGGTGAAATGTCTTGCTCAAGGACACAAACAGCAGGGTGCACTTGAAATTTGTGTCGACTCGATCTAGTGCAGCTCGAAAAAAAACAATTGGCACGATATGGCCAAACATTTTTATCATGATATAAAAGAGAAAATTTGATATAACAGTATAAATAACAATATAAATTATTCTAGACTAAATACGTAACAATGGCACCAATATTTGACTTGTTTAAAGGAGCTTTACCCATTTTTTTCCTCATCTAAGAAATTAAAATCAGCTCAGCCTCAGCACAGATATGTTGTAAAAGCATCTATTTGGGTCAAAATGAGACCACTGTGTGCGGTCTGTGTGCAATTATAGAGCGTAGAACCTTTAAGGATAATTAGTATATATTCAATTGTTATAATTTTGCTTTCACTTCTCACCTCAACATTGATGCGTCTCTAGACATTAGCGTTCGCAATTTGCTGCAATACCAGAGTAGAAGAGGGTTTATGGCTGAGACAGAGCAGGACTTAATCATAAAAATAACACAGATAATGTGCAAATGTTGTGCTTTAAAAAAAAAAAAACTGGAGTATCTGACTTTTTGAATAATTTTTTGAAACTACATTTGGTGTTTTCCACTGAAGTACATTGTAGAAGCCGGACTTTGTGACACAAATGAAGCTGATGCACACTGTCTGCAGACAAATTTGATTTCTGGTCAGCGCTCTGTTTGGCTACGCTTGCATGGTCCACCTTACCTTTCACTTCACCGGCTGAAAAACACACGCCGAAAATGAATACGCATGTGGTTATCAACGATGTGCCAAAGAGTTTGTGAGAGCTTGGAACTAGTTTGACAGATTTAAATACCTTCTTAACCCTTCTGCGGTGTGAAAATCTACTCCAGCTATGTTTCATTCAAATCAGTACAACTCTCACATTCACGGGCACTCTAAACAACTAAATGCTGGATTAATCGATCAGCAAAATGATTGTTATAGTTGGAGGCATAAGTACATCACCGATAATATGGGAAAGTTGAAAGGCACTCACTCTTTTTAGCAACTAGATGTATGTTTCTTGTGCCAGCATAAGTCATTTTAGTTCGCGAAGCCTTAAAACTTCTGTCAACTTTTAAATATTTAGCTTGTTATATAATGCCACACTTGAAACATCTCTCGTCTCATTTAAACGTAGCAGTAAAGATAAGAAAATCTGAGTCATCGCTGCTGTTGACATCTTTATGGAGTGTCTCAAACTGAGCTATTTTAATCCCGCTGTTAGTGTAGAAGCTTGTTATTTCAACGCTCGAAAAATACCATTTTTCTCGACAAATCAGGGTCTGTATACAGTCAGCGCTTGTCCAATTAATCTGTGGTTGCAGTGTTTGTGTCGGGGTTAATGGGAAAAGCAGCCCAGATCAGATCAAACGGGACGTCATGCAGTGCAGGAAACCAGCTTCCCGCCGCCACAAACTACAGGAAAACATACACTTATGTGTTTTCCAAGGACTGAAAAATACTGAACCCTTTTAATACCTAAACTAGGACAGAACGATAAATCACAATTGAAAAAAAAAAAAATTTGAATGGCCACAATTCACAAACAAGAATGTTATGTCCTCTTCAGAAAGCTTAATATTCTAGACTTTTATTATGTATAAAAGCTACAAACCTCTTCTGAAATGTATGTGATACTTTTTTATTTTCATTCTCCAAAATTGAATTCTCCTAATCTTGCTTTTAAACATAACGTGTAATAAATCTAATTGGAGGGAAAAATATAATCAATATTTGTCAGAAATCTTTTTTTCTTTTTTCCAGCCTGTGCAATATTTGCCTTGCTGTTGTGTCCGATAACCTTTCTTAACCAATATTAATCATTTTATTGTATTTTTCAATTAAATGAATAGTTAAGTTGAACTAATTAAAGAATATCAGGAATAACCTGAGATTTATTGAAATGTTCTGGGGTTAGAACCCCCAAACCCCCTACACTTACAGTATGAGTATGCTGTATGTGTAGGGGGTCATTTTAGAGACCCTGAATCACTTTTTCTCTCCAGTTCTCCTCTGATTTTTACACAGTGTTTGTCAAATGTCGGGCCACAACCAAAATCTTGTTTAGAGCCACCAAATGCCCCGTTAATAATGTATTTGTTATGTATTTAATATTATACCTTTTATGACTATTTTCCTTTTTTTTTTAGAAACTATTAACCAGATGCTCTTTGTTCTACATAAATAATTAGCTGAGATTGAATTGAATTATGGCTATTTATATAGATTCCTCACCTCTGCTTGATATTTTATCTAAAAGCAGCCACAGATAGTTGACTAATCTGTAAATATTTGTCTTCTTATCGAAGCTGATGGCTGTACATTGTAATAATTGACTTCTTTATTGTTGCTTCAAAGTCTTTAATCCACTTGGGAGATTAGCCTTCTTTTGTTTACCCACTCTGCAGCTTCAAACTGTAGCTCACCTGCTCAGTTACAGTCTCCATGGGTCCATTTGTTTTCATGCTCCGCTGATCATCGAGGTCACCACCGAGGACGTCCACTCTCAACTGAAGTTTTAGCTGAAGTTTGCCCTTGTTTTTGTAAACGTTAAAAAATATGCGCCGTATTAAAACGTTGATGGCCTCGAAAACAAAACCAGGTCATAAATCTGTCACTGTCTCAAAGACTCAGGGAGAAGTGGATGATGGGAAACTGTTTGTCCGACCCCTCGCTGAAACAAAGATCAGATGTGATGTGTGAAATGCTTTGTGCCAATCACTTGTCACAGGGGACAGACAGAGTAGATCAAGCTGAAATGTTAGCTTGTGGAAAACAAATTAAGAAACATTTGTAAATCTTCATTAACACCAGCTTTTTTTGTTTTTGCTTGTTTTATCGAAAAAGTATTGCATTTTGTTTTGAAATACGGAGCAAAGAGAGGTATGAAATCGGTAATCGCTGTGAATTAAGAAATTTAAGTGATGGTAGGAGACTTTCAAGACGTTTACTGGTTACATTTAAAGGTGCTGTACCTGATTTTTACTGTTTTGAAACGCGAAAAACAAAACTAGTTCATGTACCTGCTTTTTTGCATGTAATACAGTAAAATCTGTTTTGCCTCAGCACAGATGTATTGTAACAGCATCTATTTGAATGAAAATGAGACCATAGTGCTTTCTCTGCGTCTAATGTTTGTTAGCTTTACCCTGGTCTCGCTCTGGGCTCAGAGACTCGTGAAAAATGCTTATGAACTCATGGCAGTGAATATTCCGGATTCTGGGAGTGCATTAGGTAAGTGAGTGATACATGTGATTGATGTAAAAAGTTTAAAATAGACAGTTCTTTTTTTACGTTTCAAAACAGTAAAAAGCAGGTACAGCACCTTTAAACCTGCTCTTGAGTATCTTTACTTTGACATTTCATGTTTTAGAGCTAAAAACAAAAAACAATATTACTTTATCACAGCCTTGAGTGATGTCTAGTAACTTAGTTGTGGCTCCATCTACTGGTTGCAAAGGGTATTACACACATTTTAAATTTACATGCTTGTAATGCTAGCCTGTTCCTCCTTGTTGACGTAGTTGCAGTGATCGTAATTAGACAGTAGAAATGCTTAGAGTGAGTCTGACAATGATTTGTGGACTTAAAAACACAGAAGATTCTCAAAGCCACTTCGCTTTTTGAAAAAACGTCACACATCGAGGGAATTAGTGTTTTTGGCGGTCGGAAGAGAGAGGATTTTCAAATCAGGATTCCAATGCAACTCCAGGTATGTTTTTGATGATGGAACATGGTTAAAAGCTCAAAAAAGTCAATTTAGAATGATAAATGTCCTTTAAGACCTGGCTTTGTTTCATAAAATATCAAATTAAAATGAGTTTATCCACAAAACCAGTTGATTATATAACTTTAAACTCTATTGGCATATCAAAGTGTGTTAACTTATTGCCAAACATACCCAAAATGGTCATTATAGGCAGCATTTTGGAGAGAGACGCAGTTCAGAGTTTACAATTTGATCTTGAATCGTACGTTGTCTGCACATTGAAGTCCACAGAGGAGGTTTTGGCCGGTCCCTCTGTGTTCGATCAGTGTAACGCTTTGATAATGAGTTCAGAGGCGAGGACGGGAGCAGGAGAGCACGAGCGAAGAGCTGGACTGTGGAGGCTTCTGTCGGCGAGCTCCACACAGCGTCATTGATCACAGTTAGAGAAGAGACAGAGAAACGGGGACACGGGGGGGAAACGGCGGAGCGAGCGTGTATGTGAATGAAAAGACGTGAGTTTGGTTACGTAAGAAGTACACGAGGAGCCGTGATGTACTTCTAAACACTTTATGTAACGTTTCCCATGTTTGACTATTCACAGCGTCCTATAAATAGAACTGTTTACTCCAATACATGGAACCAAACAGACAGTAATGAGGAGATAATGAGGAATTTAATCTGTTTATTTTTCTCGTGTTACTCTTGGACGGCACAGTGAGACTTAATATTCAAAATGTGGGTCAAGTATGAATGGGTCAACGTGAAATATTAATAATGTTGTGTATTCCCTTTATTGTCGATGATGATGCAATGTGCATTTAATTGAATTTTAATTGGATTTATGATTATTGCGTTAATCATTTGTGTAATTGTGTAAAGGCGTAATCAACATTAACTCTGAAGTGCTTTCAATACGTTTTGTTGTTGCTCATTGATTGTACTTTTCTTCTTGTTTACGCTTAAAGTCTGTTCCTGTGAGATGCGTCACATACTTTGATTTCATCTGTTCTCTTCATTTTTGACACGCAGATGCTCCACTGTTTCTCTAAGCAAATCATCCAGGGCTGCAGCTAACAGTTATTTTGATAATTGATTCATCTAGAGATTATTCTTTCAATTAATCGATTAGTTTTTTTAGATTGCAAAAGGCCTGTGAATATGAGATTTTTACTAAATTTGACCAAGATAAAGCCAAAGTGTTTGACATTTGCTGTGTCATTATGATGCAATTACTGCTTTGTACTGTTGTCCCAATACTGAAATTTCAAACTCTATTCCGGAAAATACTTTATGCTTTATGCCGATTTCATTACCACAATGATAACAAAAGCACTATTTTTAGACAAAAGATTTGTTTCTTGTTTATTTATACAATGTGGTCTTATGCTTGTTCTGATTTAGCTCAAAATTGTTCAAAAAAGGTCACAATTTGTCTTGTAAATGTGACTTTTTTAATCTAGACCTGCTCTAATGAGTGTTTAGTTTTGATATAGTTTTAGCTTCAATTAATATCTGATTTTTGATGCTTTTAACAACCCTGTACCAATTTGTCTGAGTCATTAAACCTCTTCTCTCTGCACACGGCATTAGTTGGTGTCTGTGTATAGACAAGTTAACAAATACAGTTGCGATTAATCAATTAACTTGTTTCTGCCCTAAAGTAATCATATGATAAATTGTGATTTCAAATATGATTTTGATTTTTTTTAAAGTTAAGATTTGTTCCCCGATGCTGTTTTTATTCCCAATTATTATGCATTTTCTTTTGTAATTGTCCTAATTGGTCTTGCATTTCTCAATTACAGAATAATATCACACTAAACTGTCTAAATAACACTAGAGCGCTGTGTAACAGATTGCAGAGCTCTACAGTGACTCCCCAGACCAGACTTTGGAACCAAAAATAACGGAGCATTAAATCACATAAATATCACAGGTCACTCGGGACGAAGCTGGAGGAAAATATCAGCCGATTCCTCCCCGAGTGTGAAGGTGAAGGGGGCCGTTCTGGAGCAGGTCGCAGCATGATTCGTGTCACGTATACAAGGCCGCGCTTCCTGATGGACGGTTGTCAGGGGCAACCACATAGGCTCCTCTCTTAAAGACACGCGCGCGCTCGTAATTCACACGTTCACACATCAACATACGCTCGGCTTTGGTCTGTGAATCCCAGATAAGGTCATTCTTCGCCGAGGATTCAACACACCGTTCACACATCCGTCAAGACAAATGTGAAATGGAGATGGTGGGGTTTATAATGGGATGTAGTAAGCTAATAACATGGGCCTTTTGTTATTTGCAGAGGTTGTTATGCATAATTATATGATTTTTGTTGAGATTTGCTTATTGTGACCTTTACTGAAGTGGAAGGAGTGTTCAGTTTGGTGAAAATACACACAGACGAGCAAAAAAACAAACAAAAAACAAACAAAACCTCAAGCACAAGTAAGAGTATGCGTTATGTGAATAGGGATGTCACAATGTCAAATTTACGTTTGATTACAATTATCGTGATTAAAATACATCACAATTTAATGATTATTCACTGATCAATTACTTCAGATACTGCGACCAAACAACTGTGAAATATTTAATTTTGTTTATTGCCCTTTGTCATTGCTAACATGCTACTATTCCTGAAGTTTGTGACCAGCTCTATAGAATTGAACTTTCTTTTTTTTTAATGAGTGAACAATAAAGATGATGTTACAAAAATGTCAGATAAAAAAGTACTTTACATTTAGATGTATATTTGTTTGAATTGTAGATTGATTTTAAAAGATTGAATTTTGATTCTAAAATTGTTGCAATTGTTGGATGGTTCTTTCTTACGATTGTATGGTGATTTAAATAATGGATTAATTGAATAATCTTGACATCCTTAGACGTGGGTAAAAAAAAAGTATTAGTATAGTAAAAGTATTGAAGTACATATTTTAAAATTTACTTTTAGAGTAAAAAGTATTTCAAGCTGATTTTGAGAACTATTAATGTGTCAAATGTAGAAATGTTATTCAGCAGAATTAATTGAATTGTTTTCCTAATTTACTCGCTGTTTTTGTATGTTTTTGTTTGCCCAAAGTTGTGACGTTAACTCAAACCTCAGCCATTTCAGGCGGTCCCAGACAGTAAAGTACTTTTCACTTATTAGTCTTGTTAAAAGTGCAGGAATGTAGAAAGTACACCTGCTCTCAGACGCAAAGAAGAAGTCAAACTAAAAATGTAGAAAGTACACCTGCACTGAAGTAAAACTAAAAATGTAGAAAGTACACCTGCACTGAAGTAAAACTAAAAATGTAGAAAGTACACCTGCACTGAAGTAAAACTAATCCACTGTCAAATGTTTGCTTAAGTGCAGTTCTTTTACTTTTTTTACTTCAGTACTTTCCACTATTGCTTTAAAGTTGCATTAAGCAATTGCAATAGTAGCGATTGATATTCTATAAAAGGCTCTTGTTTGTAGCTCAGGAAACAGATGCGAAAGGTGAAATAATCAAATGTGTTGTTAAAATGGAAGCTGTTTCAAAAGCTCTGGCATATGACGCACTCATGACCTCTGGGGCTTTTTTATTATTGATACGTGTGGACTATCAATCAATATGTCCCAGGAGACACCACTGCATTTCTGCTCTCTGCTAATCGAAAAAATTATATTTGCAATATATATCTGATGTATAGTTTTAAACTGTTGTCTCGAGAAAAAGTTTCAATTTTTATTCCCCAATGACAACAAACACACTGATTATTATTTTGTTTGTTTAGTATTATTACATGTGTTTACTAGTTTTGCGTAATAGAATAAGACCATTCGAAAACTATTCAGATTTGAAGTATTTGCATCTTCTTCATGTTTCAGAGACAACACAGGTCATTCTAAACTTTGCATACAAACAACCTTTTTTGTAAATTGGTAAAAATGACCAGCGGCTTTTGTTCTGGCAGTCATACCTCATTCTTAATTCAAACTGCAATTCCTTCTCATCGAATCAAGGTCAGCCGTCTAAACAAATGTCGTAAAACTCGAATGTAACATGCACTTTTTGTACTTGAAGATTAAAGGAGCACCTCAGCAGCCAGTCAAGTCCAATCGACCCAAAACGCTCTTTCATCTCCCGCTCGCAGCTCCTAAAGCTCCCTGCCGTAAAAGGACAAGTGTATATGGCGCTGATGCAACTCCCCAACTTCAAAAACAGGGCTGGACTGGGCTTTGATCAGTGGACACTAGACCAATACACAGTGAAAGAAGCTGTTTTATATAGAACAAATGGCTTCTGCAGTGGGGAGAAGCATGGATGAAATGTGGAGGATGATACAAGCTGTTATCTGCGAACTTCTGTGAACTTTGTGATGATGTTACGGTTTGATTTGTTTTATGAAACTGACTGATTACAGGTGAAATTACAGGGTGTGATTTGCTGAAAAGAACAACTTCTGGTTAAATTTATGCGGCTTTCCTTTTTAAAAACAAGACAGATTCCTTCTTTTTCTCTCCTTTTTTTAACGACAAATGAAACTAGTCTGCACTGAGAGATAGATTGTTGCCACATTTCATTCAAAGGCAAATCACCAACGACAAAAACACTGCTTAAAGCGACAAAAACGTGACCAAAAGTGACACAAATGCGACTAAGTGACAAACGTGACTGAAAGTGACACAAATGTGACTAAACGGGACATAAACATGACTAAAAGCGACAAAAATTTGACTAAAAGTGACAAAAACGGGACTTAAAGTGACAAAAACGGTACTAAAAGTGACAAAAATGTGACTAAAAGTGACACATATGTGACTAAAAGTGACAAAAACGGGACTGAAAGTGACACAAATGTGACTAAAAGTGACAAAAACATGACTGAAAGCAACAAAAATGTAACTAAAGGTAAACAAAACTTGACTAAAAGTGACCAAAACTTGACTAAAAGTGACCAAAACTTGACTAAAAGTGACAAAAACTTGACTACAAGTGACAAAAACGGGACTAAAAGTGACACAAATGTGACTAAAAGTGACACAAATGTGACTAAAAGTGACACAAATGTGACTAAAAGTGACACAAATGCGACTAAAAGTGACAAAAACTTGACTAAAAGTAAACATAACTTGACTAAAAGTGAACAAAACTTGACTAAAAGTGACAAACGGGACTAAAAGTGACACAAATACAACTAAAAGTGACACAAATGCGACTAAAAGTGACACATGACTAAAAGCGACAACAACGCGGCTAAAAGTGACAAAAATGTGACTAACAGTGACACAAATGCGACACGTCATTCTTTTATTAGTTTTAGTTCATTCTTTTTGTCAATTCTCCTGGTTGTGTTTAAAATGTGAACTTTGAACAAAATCATATTTTCAAACATTAACAGCAAATCTAATTGCAATCTGATAATAAGTAGTATTTATCTTGTTTTGAGTATATTTTGACTGTCTAAAATATCATGTTTTACGTAAAAGAAGAAAAAGATAGGTATTTACTAACTTTAAATCAGAATAAAATGCTACTGCACTTACTCTATTGGCAGATTTTATTTTAAGAAAGTCAAAATATACTACAATCAAGAGAAATACTACTTATCTATTTAGGATTGTATTTTTTTTCCCAGCGTACTATCTATAACTTTTAGCTGTTATTGAACTTTAATATATATCATGATGTTATAATTATTTCATCGTGATGATTGTCAAAGAGGTTCTGCGGTGACTCTTTATCCATCGATGTCTCTGTTGGTTCTCGGGTTCCTCCTCAGGGTTTCGGCGACACTTGACAGTTTACGAGCGCACTGGGTGTTCATTATTAGATCATAACTGTGGACGATGGGAACAGCGCCTCTTAAAACTGCTCAGATGAATTGTATGAAGTCTGATACGACGGCCGTAAACTCAAACATGTGGACGATGTTTACTGTGGCCTCCGCTCTCAAGTAACAGAACACAATAAACTATCGTATTATTGCTGTTGTTATAGTCCCTCTCCTCCATTTTGCTTTGACAAAAATAGAATTCATGTGGCTTCAAGATTAATCCACTTAAGAAAATCACATTTATCTCGGTCAGTCATAAGAACTAATAAAAGGGATGTTACATTTTTTGTGATTATTGTGAAAAAAACACCATGGTTTAACAATTATTCACAATTACTGAGAGCACGACCAAACAACAGAGTAATTTTAAAGTTTTTTTAAAAAAATGTTTATTCCCATTGTCTAACACAGGTGTAGATTTTGTGGCAAAAGGAGCACAGTCAGGAGAACAGAAGGAGATTCATTCCTTTTTGTAATTTAATAATGTAATAATTGAAATCATGATTAATTGTACAGCCATAGTTTCTTCTCTTCTCACAATGACCAGATTTTTCATCTTTGTTCTTGTCCTTTTTTTGTATGATCAGTTATCAAGAACTGATCAATCAATCAAACTTTATTTATGTAGTACTTTTCATACATAAAATGCACACACACACGTTCTAAGATACATGAGGCTGAGTACAGATGCACCAGTTGAAGAAGCACTATCAGAGGAGCCGTCTGCACCAGGAGCAGAGAGTCGTCCGCAGGACACAGACTCAGGGCCCAGAGGAGACCCAGAGGCACCAACCAAACCTACCCCAAGGGCCCATGAGCCAGGGCCCAGCAGCCACAGCCAACCACTGCTCCTGGTACAGAGGGCCCCTCAGAGGAAACACTGGAGAGCCCGAAATGGATAAAAGAATAGATAAGTAAATATGAAGAAATGAGTCAAGAATTCATACTTAAGCTGTAGGTTTAGCTGTAGATCTTTTGTATAGATTTCATAAACCTTTTAATAACACTTCGATGAATAATAGACAAAAGATTGGCACAGGACATAGATAATCCCGTGACATGTGAGTCCGTGTCAGTGATAGACTTCCTGTCCATTTGATTTCTCACTTTGTGCACAAACTCTTCCACATCTGTCACCGTCTCATCACAACATGTCACCGTCAATCCCACACAAAAGCATCGACACACAGAGATCACGACCACTTTTGAAAGATGGAAACAGCATCAGAATCGACATTTAACAACAACAAAGTCTTTAATGCTTTTTATTCCTTCACATTGTCAGAGACGCCTGAAAACTTTCTGAATGATTTCTGAAACTTATTCTGACATAAATAATTGACTGATAAGGGTCATTTACATTTGCTTGGCCCTGAAATATCTTTGTGAATTTCTCTCTTCTTTTATGTTCCAAATCTGCTGCTTTTTAATGTCAAGAACTCTCCTCAAAACTCAAGGCGACTGAGCTTTTCCTGTGTCTGAAAAGGCTTAATTTTGCTTGAAAAATGTACACTTTCATTATTGTTTTTGCTCTTCTTGCCCATTTGTTCCTGAAAAACAATTCTCGACTGATTGAAAACTGTTAAAGGGGACGTATCATCAACTTTAATGACCTAAATATAACACGTAAATTAAAATTGTGACACTGAAATGTCACTATGAAGAGGCGTTCAGGAAGTCAATGAACCGGTTTCTTTGTTAAGCCGTTTGAGATCAATTATTGCGGTTTATAATAAGTTACATTAGTGTCCCAAACAATTTCTGCAGCTGATGCGTGGGTGAATGAGAATGAGGAGACGCTTTTTTGCAAATCACTCTATTTTGGATGAAGTGGAAGCAGCTGGCTTTATCCGTCTTTGAAAGAGTTTGAACGACGGACGACAAATGAAACTCCAGAAGAAAGTTTTTGTAAGGACCTTGAGGCTACAGCTAAAGTAGTTTGCTTTTAGATGACGTCGTGTCCACTTTTGTCGCGTGGAATTGAGATGCAGATGTTGTGGAGTGGCTGAATAAATAATGTCACAAGAAAAAAATACGTGATTATATTTTTGAGTGAACTTGAATCACTTCCTTTTCGTTCGTCTCTTTTGAAAGAACCATAGCCCTTCATTAAATTCAACATTTTACATCCAGCTCTTTATCAGACAAGTGCCATTCAGACATAATCTGACTGTTTGTGTCACATTAAGGTTACTTCATCTTTCACAATGTGTTTTTCTCTTTTCCTCTGGTCATATATTGTCTACTAGAGAAATGGTAATCTATTAGAGATCAAAGGAAATTTAGGATTACACTACTTTTTCGTGCGCGGCCAAATAATTGTAAAATGTTATATCTCTCAGTAACTTGACACCAGTAATAACCATTAGATTAAACAAAACAAGCAAACAAAATAACAAAAAGTAAAAAAAAATGGAGAACATTCATTATTTGGAAACATGAACCAACATGCCAGAGCAATGTTCTTGCGCACACAAAAACAAATAGTGAATCATAAATGCCTTAACAAACATTCCAGTCTTCTTGTAGTGTTACTTGTACCCAGTTTACTTCTAGTGCCACATCATCGATTCTAAACACACTGCTTTATTGACATTGTCTGGGCCACAGGTCAAAACTAAAAGTGGGACATAACTCAGCTGCACTTCCCCAAACGCTGCTGCTGACTGCTACTGACTGCTACTACCGCTGACTGCTGACTGCTGACTGCTTCTGCTGCTGACTGCTGGCTGCTGACTGCTGCTTCTGCTGCTGCTGCTGCTGACTGCTGGCTGCTCCTCCAGAAAGTTACATGGTGTCACTTAGTCATTTTAAATGGGACTAAAGCAAGGACTAAAGCAGGGACTAAAGCGAGGATTAAAGCAGGGACTAAAGCGGGGATTAAAGCAGGGACTAAAGCGAGGATTAAAGCAGGGACTAAAGCGGGGACTAAAGCGGGGACTAAAGCTGGGACTAAAGCGGGGACTAAAGCGAGGATTAAAGCAGGGACTAAAGCGAGGATTAAAGCAGGGACTAAAGCAGGGACTAAAGCGAGGATTAAAGCAGGGACTAAAGCGGGGACTAAAGCAGGGACTAAAGCAGGGACTAAAGCAGGGACTAAAGCGAGGATTAAAGCGAGGACTAAAGCAGGGACTAAAGCAGGGACTAAAGCAGGGACTAAAGCAGGGACTAAAGCAGGGACTAAAGCGAGGACTAAAGCGAGGACTAAAGCACGGGACCAAAGCGAGACCAAAGCGGACTAAAGCAGGGACTAAAGCAGGGACTAAAGCGAGGACTAAAGCGAGGACTAAAGCGAGGACTAAAGCGAGGACTAAAGCAGGGACTAAAGCAGGGACTAAAGCAGGGACTAAAGCGAGGATTAAAGCGAGGATTAAAGCGAGGACTAAAGCAGGGACTAAAGCAGGGACTAAAGCAGGGACTAAAGCAGGGACTAAAGCAGGGACTAAAGCAGGGACTAAAGCAGGGACTAAAGCGAGGACAAAAGCGCGGACTAAAGCGCGGACTAAAGCGGGGACTAAAGCGGGGACTAAAGCGGGGACTAAAGCGGGGACTAAAGCGGGGACTAAAGCGGGGACTAAAGCGGGGACTAAAGCGGGGACTAAAGCGGGGACTAAAGCGGGGACTAAACTTATCCACAGACTTACGCAGGAAATGGCCCATGACTCATTTAGATTTAACAAGGACAAAAAGTGTTTATAATATTCCAGTAAATCTGAAACCTGCTACAGAATATTTAAAGCTATCTTTGTTTGCAGGAGTTTGTCTTGTAACTTCACGGCTTGTTTGTTGTCGATCAGATTGAAAGTGCTTTGGTAATGTCTGGATAATGTGTGGATGATGTCTACAGCAGGACTGACCCCTGACCTTCAGTAAATGTCATGTTCTGAGGAAGAGAAATGGAGTGAGACGACGTTAGAGCAGGTTTAATCAGCCGCCAATCTGTCCAAGACGGGCTACAGGATTAGGGACATTTTACTGAGGCAAATTTGCGCATGGAGTTTGGGTTGGAAAGGACAACGTTTTGGGGATAATGGATTTAAGTATATATTTTTTCTGATACTGATGTTACCGATAACTCGGCTACTGTCCACGCAGTGTATTGCTACATAATACAACAAGTATAATAAGGAAAAATAATACAAATGCAAATAATTTTAGATATCCACAATCCTGTTTTAGCACAAACCCATAATGGCGCAATTAGAGGTGAAATACACTGCATGTGTCAGTGTTTTCGCTCGTGAAACCACAGCCGAGCGTCATCTCTAGGACGACCACACCGGAAGCTCAAGCAGGACGTCTGCAAACAGCAACGTGTTTATCAATGTTAAAAATGTTCACACCTGGCCTTTCATATTTAGACACTTGTAACAGGTCTGCAGTGAAACTAACTAAACATGCTTTTATTTAGCATCTGTGCTGGCTGACCACTGCATACGCAAGCTTTTCAAAATCAAATTAACAATTCACAATTCGATCCACTATACAACGCTCACGATACCATAATACAGTATCACGATATTGTGATACATGCGATATATGATTTATTGCTCATGGTATTCTTCAGTATAGCACTATTTTTAACAGTATTTTCTTTTTCAAATCTTCGTTAAACCATCCATTTTAAATACACCCATTTTAATAACCAAAACAGTGAATATGTCAAACAACAGCAGCCCACGATATAGATGCTGTGTCACCAAATTTAGTATCACAATGTACCAATATTCCAACATTTTGGCACAGCCCTTGTCTAGACCAGGACTCAACTGGGCTTCAGCCAAGACTAAATCCAAATACTTGAACTTAAGCACAACTAATACTTTTCCAAAAGCTCAACGATGTCACTGTCAACAGCTCAGTTTGAAAGCCTCTGCTGCAGTCAAAGCTCATTATCCCTGTCGTCTGGTCCAGTCTGTGCTTTACTGTTACTTTGGGGCCACAGCAGATGCATTATTGAGCAGATGACCTCCACATGCACAGCGGCTTTTTGGGCGTGGCATGTTTTCTTCAAGATGATGTCACTGCATGAAGGAAGCACTGTATTAATATAAATGCAGCTTCTCTGGTGGAGCCAAGTGCACAGTGTGGCATTAAACTTACTATCACGCATTTAATCAATTACTGGTGTTTTATTGTTTTAAAATAACTTGAAAAACATGATATCGTCCTGTAACTTGGCCTGGAGCTTGTCTCCATGGAGATACAGGCGTTTGACGAACATTTCATGCAAATCATTAACATTTTTATGAAGACAAGCTTTCTACCAGAAAAGTTATAAAGTGCACTTTTAAATGCTGGGTAAATGGACCCATGGAAACCTCACTTTTCTTCTGGAAGCATATAATTGCCAGTAGTTTTTCTTGTTCGGTGATAATTGTTCATGTTGCTTGATCGATTGTCTGTCTTAGTGGAAAAGATTCATCTAAATAATTACAACCTTCAGCCATTCAGATTGTAATTTTGATCTGATTTAAATTTTATCACGACCTTAATTATGTCAAAGTATTTGTCGTTCCCTGCAGCTTATCTCTGTCATGTCCTGTTGCTTACTTTGCGAACACTCAAACGTGGCACAAAATAGAATAGAAAAAAACATTTGTAATACAATGTAGGGCTGAACAAGCTTTGTGAATCTGGTTTAGTATGCAAATTATGTTTTGATAGTAGTTGAAACGGAAATCTGAACATCTAAACTAGGGCTGTAGTCGACTAAAGAAATTCTTGGTCGACTAAAGACCTGCCCTATCGACCGATTAATCGGCTAAAATCGACTGGGTGTGGCTAAAATACATCAAAACTATGAAGTA
Source organism: Rhinogobius similis (assembly GCA_019453435.1). Lineage (NCBI taxonomy): Eukaryota > Metazoa > Chordata > Actinopteri > Gobiiformes > Gobiidae > Rhinogobius > Rhinogobius similis. Next base: position 18,172,933 of record CM033640.1, on the reverse strand, counting down.
TTTCTATGTATTGAACCCAAACTGCACTCAAAAGACAACAAATGCAGAGGAATTCATGCAAAAACAAGTACTTATACAGATAAATGCAAGGAAACTGTGTATTTATCTGTTGGACTCCAAAATCTTCAGCTAACTCACTCCATATCTTCTTTTTGGTCGACTACGACACCAACAACAGATTAATCGACTTAACAACTAAAGGTATACAGCCCTAATCTAAACTAATACAAGAATCCCATTTCAAAACACATAGCAGGTCAAAATGTGGTGTTTTTTTACATAATAAGACAGAGATAATTACTTGTTTGCAAAGTCACTAATAAAGAGGAGTCATTGCGATTTGCCAATTGCGTCTATTCATTAAAACTGTGATTTCGGTTCATTTTTTATATAATGTGTAGCCGTTATTCAGAGTTTTTGTTATTTCTGTTGCAGACTCTTCAACCTGACCCTGAAGAAGTTGATCATGTTGAAGGAGTTGGACAAAGACCTCACGTCGGTGGTTATTGCTGTCAAACTACAGGTAAAATACAACTACCACAACTTGGAAATAAACTCTAATTGAAAGGGGAACGCATCGAAGAACTTGTTATCTTCGCATGTTTTGATTTGGAAAGAAAAGCTTTATAGTTTGGTCCAATATTTAATGCCAATAAAATATAAGGTAACATAAGGTTAATAAAAATAGTGTACATTTTTTAAATTATCTTCCAACTTGTATCCTATTTTTCACTTAATAACTTGCACGACATTGTAATTATGCACTTTCATCTTCTTCAATTTAATCTAGCCGTTATAAAATGTTTTAATTAATACATAGACTAAAAGAGGTTTCGTGTCCTGATCCTGATAGCTCCTCTGAATGTTAATTGTTCTGATCACTTTTCTGCCATATTTCTCTCGCTCCTCTGTCTCTTTTCTCTGCGTGTGGGTGATGAGTTCAGTGTTTTGCCACTGTAGGAGTTTTTCAGTCTTTCCAGTCTTTAAAACTGTTTTGTGGTTTGGTTTTCTTTTTTTGTTTTTTAGGGCTCAAAACGAATCCTCCGCTCCAACGAGATCTTGCTCTCATCGGCCGGACTCACAGAAACGGATCTGCAGCTCACCTTCTCACTACAGGTACAGACCAGGACTGAAACAAGACTAAACCAGGACTAAACCAGGACCAAACCAGGACCAAACCAGGACCAAACCAGGACCAAACCAGGACCAAACCAGGACCAAACCAGGACCAAACCAGGACCAAACCAGGACCAAACCAGGTCTAAAAAGGCCCCAACCAGGACCAAACTGGGTCTAAACCAGGACCCAACCAGGACTTAAACAAGACTAAACCAGGACTAAACCAGGACCAAACCAGGCCCCAACCAGGACCCAACTGGGTCTAAACCAGGACCCAACCAGGACTTAAACAAGACTAAACCAGGACCAAACCAGGACCAAACCAGGTCCAAACCAGGTCTAAAAAGGCCCCAACCAGGACCAAACTGGGTCTAAACCAGGACCCAACCAGGACCAAACCAGGACCAAACCAGGTCTAAAAAGGCCCCAACCAGGACCAAACTGGGTCTAAACCAGGACCCAACCAGGACTTAAACAAGACTAAACCAGGACTAAACCAGGACCAAACCAGGCCCCAACCAGGACCCAACTGGGTCTAAACCAGGACCCAACCAGGACTTAAACAAGACTAAACCAGGACCAAACTAGGACCAAACCAGGTCCAAACCAGGTCTAAAAAGGCCCCAACCAGGACCAAACTGGGTCTAAACCAGGACCCAACCAGGACTAAACCAGGACTAAACCAGGACTAAACCAGGACTAAACCAGGACCAAACCAGAACTAAACCAGGACCAAACCAGGACCAAACCAGGACCAAACCAGGACCAAACCAGGACCAAACCAGGTCTAAAAAGGCCCCAACCAGGACCAAACTGGGTCTAAACCAGGACCCAACCAGGACTTAAACAAGACTAAACCAGGACTAAACCAGGACCAAACCAGGCCCCAACCCGGACCAAACCAGGTCTAAAAGAGGACCCAACCAGGACTAAACCAGGACCCAACCCGGACTAAACCAGGTCTAAACCAAGTCTAAACCAAGACTAAACCAGGACTAAACAAGGTCTAAACCAGTACTAAACCAGGACTAAACAATGTCCAAACCAGGACTAAACCACGTCTAATTAATAATCCAAAGTATTTTAATAAAATATTTGTCCCTTTCATTTATCAATCATTATTTCCGATTTTTGTTTTGCCTTTTAATAACACATAAAAATGTTTTTTAATACTGATTTCCTGAACATAAAGAATGCAGACTTTCAACCAGTGGCATTTAACTCAAAAATAGTCAAATTTCTTCCTCCAAAGTCTTAACTCTGCTCCAAACATGCTTTTATTGACAGAGGATTGACTGTGAATCTCATTTAAAAAGTCTTGTGCATTTCATTGTTGATTAGAAATGTCTGCATTCATTTTAGTTTTTTATACAGGATTAAGATGAAATAAAATGCAATTAATTTGGCCTGACTCGGTTAAAAACAGTTTTGCAGCAGTTTCCTGTTCCAATTCAGCAAAGGACAGTTTCTACAGGGAATAGATCATTTCCATAAAATGTTTAAATAAAATAGATTTAGTTGTTTATTTGAGATATATAAAAAAAAACTGTTATGTGGCAAAAAAAACATTTACCTCAAATGTTTTTCAAAATGTACATTCTGTAATTACAACATTTTAAGGCGTAAGAATCTGGTGACAGAGCTTTACCAACCCATTTCGTGCTTTTATTGTAATACTTTTTGCTTTGCAGTACCCACATTTCCTGAAAAGAGATGCCAACAAGCTCCAGATTATGCTCCAGAGACGGAAACGATACAAAAACCGGACCATCCTCGGGTACAAGACTCTGGCGTTAGGACTCATCAACATGGCAGAGGTACGTGGGCATGTATCGTCATTTAACTCTGACGCTACAGTGTGAGAGAATGTGCTCTTATCTTAGGAGATATTGACAAGAATGAAAATCTCAAGATGGTTTTAACACAAAAACTTGAACGTACTAAAGTCTCAAGTCTCTGTTCATTTTATTTTTAATCAGCTTTATCGCACCCTTTTCAATAGGTTTTATAGATGATACTGAATATTTTTTGGTTTATCTGTAAAACCACTATCATAATCCATACTTGTTATATGTTATATATACACATTTTCAAATCTACAAAAAAAAAAAAACACACACACACAAAAAACAGTTCACTTAAAGATTGTCGCTTCATCATGATTCTCTTTAGTCATAAAGTAAACATTTTCCATTCAAAGTTTATGTGTTTGAAGTAGAAGTATAATTGCTATAGATGAAAAAAAAGTTAAAAGCAAGATTCATATCTTTACTTGTATTAATAAATATAGGAAGAATACAATGTAAAAAAACAAGTTTGAAATAACAATTACCAAAAAAGTCCATGCTTTTTGGTCCAAACACATTCCTGTAGCTAAATTACTGAAGATGAAGATGTTTCTAGATGCTTTACCAAAACACAGCACATGGGCAGGAGGTCCTAATGTTACCACATAATGGAATAAACACAATAACATTGAGATGGGACTGAGCTCCTCCTCGTGTGACCCAGAAAGGACAAGTGGTTGAATAAAATCAATAGTTGTCAAAACACTTGACCTTCTTGTTCAAGACTGTCAATAAAACATGACTAAATGAATAATGGTAAACCACCCAGATGTCTGCTTTAACCTTGGAACTACATGTCTATAACCACATTGGGATTGTGCAGAGACTAATTTAAAGTTTTATTGAAAGTAATGTGTTTATTCTCTCAACTTGCCCAGATTATCTGATCTCCATTTTGCAATTATTTCCGTGGCTGCGTTTGGGCGGCCGTTTGTTGACATTACCATAATGGATTTAAAATGACACTCGACTCTAACCTGCTCTGAATCCAAATGAAAGGGAACAAAAACATGTTCTTAGTGAACAATGGGAACAAGGTGACCCAGACTTGTGCCAGCGCTACAGCGAGGAGAGCGTGGCTTTGTTTGCAAAGTTATCATGACATTCACCACAACTGCTGCAATGAAGACTTACTTTTACAAAAAAACAAACAAACTCACTTTTAAAGGATTTTAAAACATATTTTTATTGTATACTTACATTTACAGGTGCACAGTGTAACTTTTCGGGTCAGTTTGCCTTCTCCATGTCTCCGTGGAGATGTGCTTATTATGGAATGTTCCCCAGTGTGGCATTAAACAAGTCTTTCTTCTTGCATTAAACTCACCTCTGTATCTGACCGGTAACTTGGCCTGATGGTGCCACCTGATTGTCACCATGGAGATGCTTAATGCCATACGGTGGAATGGTCCGATATTTATTTGAGCCCACATTTGTCTTGTTGTTGTGGATGATAAATAATATTTGCTGATATCGATGTTAAGATTTTAAAATCCATTGCAAGTACCACAAATTTATGTTAAAGAAGACCTGTTGTGCTTCTGTCTTCTATATAATTCTAATCCACAACATGGATCTTTTTTTTCGTATGAACATCTTAAATTGCAGTATTGATCTAAAACAACAAGTCGGCTTTCTTCCATGTTGAAAACTGAGTGGGTGATTTACGTCGGCCCCTTCAAGTTATGTCGCCTTTGGAGAGCTGTAGCAGAGGAAATTCTTTCATTTGTGCTAAAATGGCGGCGCGATGCTCACGAATCCGATGTATGTCACCTTTTAAGAAAATAAAATTGCAGAAAAAGTAAGTAAATATCAGTGGGAAAAACACAGGGAGCGGTGAAGACATGGACTGACAGACCAATGCCATCGTGTCCACAGGAGAATAACGAGAACTATAAAATGAATTACGATTCACACTAAATACAGCTTCCAGTGGAAGTTAAATTTATGACAAGGTCCACCTTTATCATAAATTATATTATGGTTAAAAGCTCCTAAAAGTCGATTTTGCATAATAGGTTGTATAGTTCACAAATTAGCTTTTCTCTTTTGTAATGATAACAACGAAACATATTTATATGGAATATAAAACATTTAGTGTCATGATTGTGGAAACATAGAGATGTTTTTAGACTATCTTCTTTTCTTGTCACTGTTTGTTTACAGTGAGGACAAACTGGGAATGACACTTGGACAAAAATCTTATACACATTTTCTGTATAGGATCAATACTGACATCTGGGGAAGCCCTCTGAAAACCAATAACCCATCCCCAGACCATCCCAAGCAAAGCAATACCTGCTTGTCTCCATGTGCTGTTTTTATTACCTGAAAGGCTCCACAATTTGTCATCAGACTTTTGTATTTCTATGAAGACAAGCAGATTGAGTCACAAAGTTACAGAAGTAAAGTTGTAATTTAAAACAACTAAGACAAAGTTACAAAGTGCACCTTGAGGCACTTTTAACTGAAGATTAACTTTGAGTGGAGAATAGTTGGCAGTGAGACTCTCATCTATCACTGTTGATGACCTTCAGAGCTCTTGAATCATGTCATTTCTTGCTGTTTCCTATAACTTCCTTTCAGCTGCATATCTTTCTAAAAGTGCCTCGTAACCCAATCTGCCCCATGTAATAGTCCCATTCTTTTTTTTATTCCTACTTTAAAATTACCGTCTCCTGGCTGTTACTTTCCCTGATAACCTTCATTCAACCTTTTCTCCAAACTCAATTCAAGGAAGTGCACTTTACAAATCAGAACTGGCTGTATCCCGTTCTCCGCGTCCGCAAACATAACTATAAATCAAATGTACAATTAAATCAGAAACGTCTTCAGCCAAAAGCCTCTCTCAATAAAAAAGATGCTTATAAAAGAACAAAGATTTATGGTATTGTTTTGCACCAGTCTGTGCTTCTCGAAAAGTTTAAACCATAACAGTGTTGTGTCTAAATTCAGTGCATGGCAGGTCAAAGAAGATTTGTGTCAAAAAACCCTAATTGTTGCCGCCAAATAACCTCTTTATAAAACTTTTACAGTAGTTATAGAGTCTGAATTGTATGTCAGAATGAGTAGAACTAAAAAATAATGTTACTATACAGTGGAATTAAAAGTAACAACTTGTAAATTATTGTTGTAGTAATTAACAATTGTAGAAATGTAGTAGAAATAGTGCTGAAAGCTATTTACACTGCAACAATTTGAAACACCCCAAAGCTTTTTGTTTACCCAAATATCATTTTTGAGAAACTTTTACTTTTCTGAAATACTTCATAATGATTAGCTGCAATCTTACTATATGTAATTGCAGTACAAGTAGCAGTAATTATTGTACATTATTAAATGTAAAAATAGACTCGTTTTGAAGACGTTTTGTGGTGGTTAGTGGTAATAACAACAACAGTGAACATTAAAGGAGACGTCATGCTTTCTTTCTAGTACTTAGTAATAAACTTCATAACGGAAGGGCATAATTCTTTTCCATTTTGTTCATTGTAAACTGCAAAAATGTATCTAAAACAGCTTAATAATGGAAAGGAACCACTGACTTCCTGTTAGAAACACAGAATTGATAAGCCCCACCTCGTTATAGTTGCACATCATCATACACAGCATTGGATTTTCATTTAATTAATGGTTGAAAAACACACATGACATTCCTGACTCGGAGTCATAAGTTGGAATAAATGCACATCCGTTTGGGGAAGTGGGTGGGGATAGGAGGTAGGTGAAACAGACAGTTTCTGAGCACTGGAGCTTTGGTTGCTGGACAGGATTAACTCAAACATGCAGGAATCAATCTAAATACAAGTTTGAGTACATTAATGATGAGGAAACACAGTTAACAAGGCTAAAAGCTCATTTAAACTGATTTAGAATAATATGTCTCCTTTAATAATTGCAGGGTGGTAAATAGATTTTCTTCTGTTATGAAAAGATGGTAAATTTCCCTGACAGCTACGACTCCACTGAAGGTGTTCTTCTGATGTCCAATCTATTTTAAACCTTTTGGTCGTCTCTGAGGCTATTTCCTGCAGGTGAAATGAGCTGCGTTTTATTCATGAGGTTCTGGTGCAAAAGGAAATGTTGATGACAGAGTTCAGAGTTCAAAACGCGGGCCGCTACATGACAGCTGCATCGTAATACCTCCATAGCTGCACATAATGAGCTGTAGGGGACACACACAAACCAATGCTATTCACAGTCACACTGGGGTGTCAGTTTGAAGTGTTGCATTCTGGGATAGGAAAAGCAGGTTACAGTTGAGTTCATTCTAATCTTAAAGGACACATATTATGCAAACTGTACTATTTTGAGGTTTTAACCATATTATAACATTATCCCCTTGTCAAAAACATAGATGGAGTTTAATTTGGCTTCTCTCACACTTGTGTCATTTATCATTCACGAGGTCCTCCCCCTCTGAGCCTCTGAAAACACTTCATAGGCAGTAGGGCTGCAAGATTAATTGAAATCGAATAAAAATCGCATTGCAAATGGGTGCAATTAGCAAACTGAAAAGGCTGCAAGTTTTGGAAGAACCAACATTTCCTCCAAACAACAAAATATCCTGTTTTCCTGTATCCTGTATTTTAGATCTGAACAAACATGCTCCAAAATAATAATGTGGTTCATTTGTTGGTTTGGCAATTCATAGATTCTTAGCTATTTCAGTGTTTTTGTCAAACTGAACTTTGAACTGTATCTTATCATTAAAACATAAATTGCAAATGTATCACAATCACAAAGCTGTTCAGAAAAATTGCAGTCAGATATTTTTCCCAAATCGTGCTGCACTAGAAGGCAGAGATCTGAAGGTCTCCTGCTGTTTTTAAGTTCAGACTCGTCATGAGCATTTCTGACATCAAATCATATTCATTGCTCTTACATTAGCATTTCAGGGCAAGCTAGCTTTTGTTTATTTCCCCATGGTAATTGCCTTTGCTGCCAGTAAATCGAGTGAACACTGATTTAAAAGTCGTGTGGTTTATTTGAAGTTCTAAAACATAAGATGCAAAAGCAACGCTACTCAAAAGCATATTTAAAGGCTGCATAATGTCCCTTTAAAATGACAAAAAATGTTTGATTTTGAAACGTTTTCCACTGTACCACTAGATCTACAGAGTAATACTTTGATAATTTCACACCTTTGTTTAACGTGGTACATAATATTATTTGTTTATTGCCTACATGCATTAATATAAACATGACTGGCCTGATTATTATGTTTAGTATCGTTAGTTTCTACAATAATCCAGTGTATGCAAATATCACATTTTGATTTAGCCTTTTTATAACCGGGGATATTTTGTCAAAGTATGTAATTTCATCTTCTAACATCCTTTATTGTTCAGCGCGATCCTTAGATTAATCCTTGTTGTTCTGTGGGTAATTAAATCTGAATAGGAAGACAAATGAATCAAACTCGCTGTGCATTTGAGAAGAAACTGTGAAAGGAAAAGTTAACTCGCTGCAGCTTGTTTCATTAAAAATTCATGGAGGGACTTTGTGGAGTTTGCCCCATCGCATTTACATAATTGTTCTTCTGACTGAAAATGGAGTCCGTCTTATTATATTCTGAGCTATAGCTGCTGGAGAAACGAGAATGCATTCAAATGTGAACAAATATACAGCAATAAATGTAGTAATAATAAGGAGATAAAGATATATTTACATTTAGGTTCATTACTTTTGGAGAAATTACATTCTTGATTGGAAGTAGTGTTGGCTTTTTTTATCATTTGTTTCTTTGACAGGGAAATGCTGTCAGACATAGTTACAAAGAGTTTATAGTAAGTGCTAATTCAATAACACATTAAAACAGTCAGCTTTATAAATGCACTGTGCGATTGTACACGTTCAAAACTCATTCATTCAACCTCGCTCTTTCTCTCTCAGACTTTATTTACAAATGAGTACAATTTTGATTTGTTTTGAGCCAACTCTTAAGCCTGGAGGTGAACGTTTTGAGCTCTTAATCGCTCTTGCAGCCGCTGAGAAACGTCCTACAGTTTTGGTTTGAGGAGCCTCTTGTGAGTGGTTCTGGAGCCAAATTATTATTATTTCAATTTTAATTTAAATTACTGAAGCTTTCCAAACTTAATAAACGATATGTCTTGAAAATGTGACAATGGTGAAAGTGGATTATTCTCTATCCATCATTGTGATTGCTTAATTGTAATATATTGTCATAGATATTCTCTATAATTGTCTAATCCCAAAAAACCCATTTCTATTTCACCAAAGCATTTGAACCAGTGAGTGAAGACGTAATTAACTTGTAACTTTATCTGCTTGATTTGATTTAAAGTGCCCATGACAGGTTGAAGTACTTAATATACTAAAACACAGTTACGATAATTACATTTTAAGATTCAGTTAAAGAATCAACTGTTTCTATCTCTGTTTGGCAAATTTTTTAGGTTTAATTTTTTACTTTCTGGTTGTAAATCATGACTAGGGAATTCTATAACTGTTACCTAGCAACCATGTCAAAACTCCTATAATGTCACAGAAATTATTAATTGACAAATAAAAATATATGGGAACACCTGTATCTTGTTGAATTAATGTTTAAAGTACCAGAAAATGTATTTCTTGGTTGTAAATTGTCCCTCGTGTGTCTCCCTAGTGTGACGTCATCGTGTTTGGAGCTCTACTTCCTGTAAATTTTTCAACTTTTCTGCACAAACTGACTTTTGATTGGTGTAAAACTATCATATATATTTACAACAGGTTTTCTGTACCAAATGAAGTCAAAATTAGAAAATCATAAAACCTGTCATACGCACTTTAAAACACACTAAATACAGTGTTAAAAATGCAGAGAAGATGATGCATTCACTTCTCTGTGCAAATATAGGACACATTGAACCTACATATTGTTAAAAAGTTAGTTTAAAAATGGTGATCAAAGTTGATTTAAAAAGGTGCACTATTTAAGATTGATGCTCTATATTTAAGCAATAAAAAAAGTGAAATGAATGCAGGATGCACGGGTTTGTTGCCGTACTGTGGAACATTCGAGGCAAAGCGATATCCCGCGTAGAAAAACAAAATACGAAATACATAAGAAGTACAACAGCTGAGACAAGTTATATTGCAGTTTTCGTAGCTCTAATAGGCTACATTCTGTCAAAGCATAGATTGTAAAAAAACCTTTTGTTTACTCTTCTCTTCGCTGTATTCTTTTCGACATGTGGCTCACGTCTCGGCTCGTTCGATGCTTGTTTTGTTCACCGATCTGTCTCGAATCACTGTCAACCTTCATTTTCCCCTTCATCTTTCATTAATGCATTTCTCTGCCACGTCTCAAGTCTCTCTTCGGTGCAATAATAATCATTTCTGAACTCACACGAACCAGAATATCCTTTCATTGTTTTTGCGTGTTTGTTTTGCTGAATTTCGAGCATTGATATCTTTTATTAACAAAAATAAGCGAGTGGTGTCCATTTTGCGTCATCCTTATTCATATAAAGAAAACAAACGCACCGCCCAATTACAAAACAGCAACCCATTAAAGCGTGTATGACAGGTTTTTATGATTTTCTAGTTTGGACTTTATTTGAGGGAATAAACCCTATTGTAAATGTTTATGATAGTTTTACACCAATCAAGAGTCGGTTTGTGAAGAAAAGTTGAAAAATATATAGACATTTTTACAGGAAGTAGAGCAGAGTTCCAAAACATGATGACATCACACTAGGAAGACCCACGAGGGACAATTGTCAACCAAAAAACACATTTTTCTGATCCTTCAAACATCATTTCAACAAAATAAAGGAGTTTCCATTTATTTGTATCTGTCAAATAAGGATTTCTATGACGTTAGAGGAGTTTTGGCCCAGTGTACGACATGGTTGCTAGGTAACAGTTACAGAATTTTACCTAAGTAAAGAATTTAACCTAAAAAAATGCCAAACTGGAACAAAAATAGTTAATTCTTTAGCAGAATCTTAAATATAATGATCTTGACTGTGTTTTAGTAAAATGAGTACTTCAACCTGTCAGAGGCACTTTAATGCAGTTTTCTTTTTCTAATTATTACATTTGTTCATTCATTTTTAATACAAAAATGGAATGAATGAACAAAAACTAACAAACAAAAGTAAAACCGTCAAAATTACATTTATTTGTACATATATGAAGGCAATAAAATATACCACAAATTAAAATACAATAATGTTGATGAGCAGAAACTTAAAAAATGGTGATGGTTTTGAAACATCCAGGAGTAACAGCTGGAATTAAACCAAGTCCAGCTGGGTTTGTTTACTTCTCTTTAGAATAAGTCATTTTATGTACAGTTAATGCATACCTAACCCTATATTTTTAACACATTCCTTCTTTTTTCATTTTACTCATTTTCCATCACATCGACTTACACTTTGACCTGTCAGAATAATTACTATATCCACTTATCGTTCGATATATTGTGGAAAGAACTATGTATTTGGGGCTCAATATGTTTACTTTGCACTTTGGAAAACTTTTTTCTTTGTTTTTCGCCATAGAGAACGAAATATGCAACTTCTATGACTCATTATATCAACACCACCTAATTAAAAGAGTCTTTTATTGTGCTTTTTATCTATGTTTTTAAAGATATCGCAGTTTTGGGGGGATTTTCCAGCTGTCGGCTATTTTTATCATGATATTTTCTGTACCAAATATATCACACTTGACAGTTAGGGCTGGCCGATATGATAAAAAATGTTCACAATTTTCTTGGCGCCAGATCATAATTTCGATTTTATCACAATTCATGTTTACTTTATATTTTTCTATTGCCTTTAATAGAGCTGCACGATTTAGGAAAAATATCTAATTGTGATTGTTCTGACCGGTGCGATTGTGATTAGATTTGCGATTTATGTTTTAATAGTATTCTGTTCATATTCACATTTCAAACACAATTTTGTCACTTTTAGTTGTGTTTTTGTCCCGTTCAGCTATGTTTGTCATTTATAAATCGTTATAGTCCAGCATTTGTCACTTTTAGTCACATCTTTGTTGCTTGTAGGCACGTTTTTTATCGCCTTTGAACACATTTTATCGCTTTTGGTAGACCTTTTGTCACACATGGTTGTACAAATCTAAACTACAGGAAGATATTTTGTTGATTTGGTTTAATTTTGCAGTCCGGGCCTTTAAGAGGTAAATAAGGTCACCTGCAGAGGCTTCAGTGGCTAAACAACAGGAGAAAAAGTGTGTTTGAACAGACAGCTGCATTAAAGAGACAAACAGTGAATCACGATATTACGATTTCACAAAAATAGCAGATGGCCCAGCCCTAGTGATCGTCCTAGTTACACTTGCACATTACATCTGATTATTTCCCTTTTTTGTATTACCCTCCATTCAAATCCATCATTATTGTAAAGTCTGAATAGAATGCATTTGTGTGTCTGGTTTTGCAGCAATAAAAGGAGGAAAAAAATCCATTGACGGACATCAAAATGGAGAACGACCTAACCAAATCGAATGTTGCTGTTGGTTGCAGGTGATGCAGCACCCCAGTGAAGGCGCCCAGGTCTTGGGGCTCCACAGTCAGCTGAAAGACGCCTCTGTTCCTGTGGCGGAGATCAGAGTTTACTCTTTATCGAGCCAGCCCATCGACCACGAGGGACCTAAAGCCAAGATGTCCGGTCTGTACGCTTTTGTTTGTCTTCACTGTCATTTTTTTTCTATTTTATTGAGAGGGAGTTGTTCTTTTTATTGCTTTGGACAGAAACTTAAAGCATCCTAACATCAGCTTGGGATCACATTGTTTACTTTTATTTGTGCTGTACAATAGATCGTTCTCATAGTATGTGACCTGTTTTATAAATGAAAAAGTATTGCGTATAATTTGTAATGGTTGAGAATGTTTTAATAATTTAAGCTTACTAAATCCTCACAGTCAAAATGATCAGTTATGTGACATTTGTGACACAATAATCGATCGATCCAAACATAATTTAATGCGATGAAACAGAGGAAGATGAAGAAATTAAGACCCGGTTTAGTCTGGATCTAAAACTTTAAGAAGTGCTTTGGAAAACTTTTGAAGCGCAGATACGTGCGCAAAAATTACAGTAAAAATAAAAGTATCACATTAAAAAATCGACCTAAGTAAACTGTAAAAAGTAAAAGTACTTCATGCAGATTACGAGACCAGTTTTATGTATTAAATGTTATCATTTTGGCAAAGATTTGTGCTTAATTTTGGTCCACAAAGGTCTATTCAAATTGAGTTCTGTAAAGAGTTTGATGTGTATATTTGTGTTTATTTGTTGTTGAGCTTGAACTCAGAACCTTCACACAGAATGTCACCATCACGAGCTAAAAATAACCCTCAAACTAAATGAAAAGTACTTTCTACTTTTCAGTCCAGTTAAAGACAGGCAGTGGAGTAAAAAGTACAGATACTTGGCCTCAAATGTAGTGAAGTAAAAGCAAAAAGTATCCTCTGTAAAAACGACTTGTGTAAAGTACAGATACATAATTATTTTACTTAAGTACAGTACGTTTACTTTTGTACTTTGTTACTTTCCACCACTGTCAGAGTTTAAAGAAAGAAACAATATTTTTCAGGCTCAAACATGATCGTGTGCACCTTTTCTTTGGACTAGTATACATTTTTTTCTTATTTATTGTAGTGATTTGGACTGTAATTAGTGAAATAATTAACATATTTGACAAATTAAAGATACTACAAATCGCTACTAAAGTTTTTAATTGTGGCGTTTATTTATTCCTGGCCATATTTTTACAACTCTGGAGTTATTGCGTCAGTGGTATAAAGTACTTTCACTATTATCGTTTATGATGATATTTTTCTGTAACAACACATCGTACTTCAGTATTTGTTACCATGATCCTTAATTAATTCATTGTGATAAATGTGTGTTAAGGATAGTACGAGACACAATTCCCTAAAGACGAGACAAGTCGTGAGATTAGGTCAACAGGAGCGAGATAATACAAGATTTTGACATTTTTGGGTTCACAAATATATAGCAACTTATATTTGTTGTCATTATAGCACTACTTTTGTAACTATAGAGGTCTAACTCACAAGCATTAACCTTTTTATGGTCCAATCCATATTTAAAACTATGGGAAAAAGATAATTTGTGTACATTCTTGTAGCAATTTTATCTCCTGACATCTTGACCCATTCCTAAAGTAAATTTGTCTTTTTTTTTTTTTTTACCAGATCGTTCCCCCGACATCGACAACTACTCAGAGGAGGAGGAGGAGAGCTACTCGTCGGAGCAGGAGGGCAGCGACGACCCCATCCACGGACAAGTACGCTTATAAACACAACCGCACACTTGAACTCAGCGTTTTCATATTGTTCATGTACTTTGAAAAGCCTTCATTCACAGTTCACTACATCACAGTCTATTGCAAATACAGGACATCGTTGTTGTGTTATTAAAGTGAAGCAAATTCATCCAACTTCTGTGATGTTTCTAGTTTAAATTCTCATTATTGACCCAGTTTTGTCGGTTTAGTTTTAGTTTTACGCTGCTTTTATATGAGGAATATTCAGTAATTGCCTAAAGACAGCCAGGTTTTGTTTTGGTTTTGTAAGTTAAAGCGTGTCATTGACCACTCTAGAGCTGCACCATTTGTGAAAAAATACTACTTGCAATTTTTGTGACCGGTTTTGCGATTGCGGTTAGATTTGCGATTTATGTTTTAGTAATGTGGTGCTGTTCGAAGTTCACATTTTAAACAACCAGGAGAATGGACAAGAAAACTGAAAGATTTGCATGTTTCAGAACGTTTTTGGCGTTTTTAGTTGTGTTTTTGCCATTTATAGTTGTGTTTTTGTGACTCTTAGTAGTGTTTTTGTCACTTTTAGACACCTTTTTGTTACTTTTAGTTGTGTTTTTGTGACTTTTGGTAGTGTTTTTGTTGCTTCTTGTTGTCTTTTTTTCACTTTTACTTGTGGTTTGGTCACTTTTAGCCACATCGCAGTTAGTTGTGTGTTACTCACTTTTAGTCGTGTGTTTGTCGCGTTTGGTTAAATTTTTGTGTTGTTGTTGTTTTTTTTATTATTAATATTATTATTAACTACAAAGCTACCAATTTTTATGGAGAATAAATATTATATTAATTTATAAACCATACCACTTGCTTAGTTCTTAGTTACGTCCTGGTTTTGCGCGTCCTGGTTCAATCCTAGCTTAGGTACTTTCACACCTGAATTCGACAGGCCAGTGCTTTTAGGCCTAGATTTCTCACGGTTTATTTATTTTTTGTGGTGTTTTAGTAATGTTTTCTAATATTAGACCCACTTCTAGACCTGTTTGAATCCTGCTTCTATGATTTATATTCATCTACTTAAAGGTGCACTGCTTGTCTCCATGGAGATGTTATTGCTTTTCCTATGATGTTCCACAGTATGCCATTAAATGTATCTGTCTTGCATTTATTCAATACAGGTTTTATTATCATTATTATAGAGTTTGGATGTCCAGAATAATTTGTTTTGATATTATTTTTCAGTTTTTATGTCGAGCAGCACACAGTACAGGCTCTAATTGAGTTTATAGTTATTTAAACCCATATATTTGGAGGTAAATAATAGAAAATGGACATACATCTCAGCTTAAACATATTGTCAGAGCTCATGGGCCCAGAAAAACCCGATATTGGTTGATCTTTACTTTAAATCCTAAATTGGTATACTGCTTAAGTTGTTTTCAATCAAGACCCGTTTAGACCTGCTCTTTCCAGTTAAACCCTGCTCACTTGTCCTCTTTGTGTGTGGATTATGTGTGCTACGCTGCAGAGGTGTTGTGGGGAAATTGGCATCCAGTGGTGCATGAGATTGGTAAAGGATTGAAACCGACAAACCGACAGCACACGGAGATAAGAGTAAGAGCTACCAACAAACTGAACTGGGTCAATACACTCCACAGATCCACACTATTCTTACTATTTTCACTTTGTTTGGGGCTGAGTGCAGAAGCTGTCAAGTTGATGAGCACTGGTTATTGTTGTCACGATACTAAAGAAAAGGCTCGATACGCCATTGATGGGTTTAAGCTTCCGGTTTTATTTTACATTTTGAGTGAATAAGATAAGAAGTTTGAGTGTATGAAATAAGTTGTATTTATTTTATTTTGAATATATTTTGAAGTAATATTGCCAATGGAGCAAGCCTAAAATATTTTGTTTTACTTAAATTATGAAAAAGAACAATCTTGAAATTAGAAAAAAAGACGATACTGCATCTGAAATAAGAACAAAACTTACTTGTTCTATTGGCAAATCTTATTTTAAGACGGTCTAAATGTACTCAAATCAAGATAAATACTACTAATCCTATCACTTTTTAACTTATTTTCTTATTTAAGGTTGTACATTTTTCCAGTGTAACGATTATTTTAGTTCTAGACAAAAATATCGGTTGTACTTTTTAAACACATTATCAGCTAATTA
The DNA here is from genome assembly GCA_019453435.1 of Rhinogobius similis. NCBI lineage: Eukaryota > Metazoa > Chordata > Actinopteri > Gobiiformes > Gobiidae > Rhinogobius > Rhinogobius similis. Next base: position 18,156,530 of record CM033640.1, on the reverse strand, counting down.
AAGGTTGAAATATGGCGACTGATGGCTTCTAGATAGAACATATTTATGAAAAAAAGAGGGATATTTAGTGATATTTACAAAAATTAGAAATTGTTTTATCCTTTTTGACATTTTGATATAACAATGTCACTGTCTTTGTTATGAAAAGTTATTTTTATTTCAAATAACAATCACAATGTACTGATTATTTTTATTGTCATCTAGTCTTAATTAGTTGATTTATCATTGCAGCCTTAATTTTAAGGACTTTTTCCACATTCAAAAGATATACTATAATGTTTTAAATTGTTAATCGCTATGGAAACAGTCCCAATTTACTGTCATTTTCCATTCATAACAATTTTCTAAACCGCTGTTATCAAATGCCCTCTTTTTAGCTATTGGAATTTCATTTTCTGTAAAAATAAAATAAATAAATATCATCTTGTAAGAGTTCTGATCATTCTTAAACAATTCCTATTTGATGACTCCCCTCCATATTTAAATTTTAGACAATATATCACTCTCTTAATTAAAAATCTGAGCTGTCCTTTTTCATTTCATTGAAGTTTAAAGTATTCTGACCCTGACGTTTATAAATGAAAATGAAAAGAAGCTGTCAAGTCGTGACTGGTGCTCTGTGGAATTATTGAGCTTAAAATGAATCACCATTTGATCTTTATTTTATTATTACCAGGCGATGACACACTTCCAGGCAGTGATTTACATGAAGGGCCTGACGATGGTGTTTTTAGTCAGAGTGCGTCAGCTCCCAATTTGTGTCCGGAATAAGTCTCATCACCAGAACGTTTGAAAGAAATGTGGATCCATTGAATCTGGTCAATAAAAGAGCTGCTACGTCTGAACTATGAATGGCCTTGTCTTGTTTTTTGTTCTTTTTTAGTTCAGTAAGGAATGTTCTAGCAATAACATCGCCATGGAGACAAGCATTTGGACCCCGTATACAGGAATGTTGGCGCACCTTTAAATCTTACATACATTCTTTCTTTTTCTTTTCTTAGTATCTTTTTGACGAAGATGAAGACATGAGGAAGAAGAAAACCACTCGACGCAAAACTTCAAACGCCGCCATCACCAGAGTAAGAGCCACCACTCACCTTCATTCATCTTCATCCTCTTTTCTCTTCCTCTCTCTCTGTTTCTCTCCCTCTCTTCTGATTATCTCTTTCCTCTCTCTCTTTTCTCTCCCCTGTTTCGCCCCTCTCTTCTCATTATCTCTTTTTTTTTCTCTCTCCCTCTCTCTCTCTCTTTTCTGTCTCTCTGTTTCTCCCCCTCTCTTCTCATTATCTCTTTTCTCTCTCTCTCTGGTTCTCCCTCTTTTTATTATCTCATTCCTATCTCCTTTCTTTCTCTCTCTGTTTCTCACCCTCTCTTCTCTATCTCTTTCCTCTCTCTTTTCTCTCTTTGTTTCTCTTCCTCTCTTCTCATTATCTCTTTTTTTCTCTCTCTCCCTCTCTCTCTCTCTCTCTCTCTCTGTCTCTCTCTCTCTCTGGTTCTCCCTCTCTTTTCATTATCTCATTCCTATCTCTCCTTTCTTTCTCTTTCTCTGTTTCTCTCCCTCTCTTCTCATTATCTCTTTCCTCTCTCTCTTTAATCTCTCTTTCCTCTCTCTCTTTTCTCTCCCTCTGTTTCTCTCCCTCTCTTCTCATTATCTATTTCCTCTCTCTCTCTTTTCTCTCTCTGTTTCTCCCCCTCTCTTCTCATTATCTCTTTCCTCGCTCTCTCTCTCTCTCTCTCTCTCTCTCTCTCTCTCTCTCTCTCTCTCTCTCTCTCTCTCTCTCTCTCTCTCTCTCTCTCTCTCTCTCTCTCTCTCTCTCTCTCTCTCTCTGGTTCTTTTTTATTATCTCATTCCTATCTCTCCTTTCTTTCTCTCTCTCTGTTTCTCACCCTTTCTTCTCTATCTCTTTCCTCTCTCTCTTTTCTCTCTCTGGTTCTCCCTCTTTTCATTATCCCTCTCTCCCTTCCTCTCTCACTCTCTTTCTTTTGCATTATCTCTTATCTTTCACTTTTCTGTCCCTTTCTCTTTCCTCTTGTTCTCCCTTTCTTACTCTCTCTCCTTAAGTTCTTTCAGTGATGGTATGGATTTTCAGTAATTAAAAGTCTCTCTCCTTCCTCTCTCTCTTGTTTACCTTCTCCCTCTCTGCATCTCTCTCTCTCTCTCTCTCTGTTATTCTTCCTTTCTTTCTTTTCTCTCTCTCACACATTCATTATCTCATTATCTCTTTCCTCTTTCTTTCCTCGCTCTCATCCTTTCTCCATGTTCCACCTGCCTCTCTCTATCTGTTCTCCCTCTTTTACCTCCTTCTGTTTGTCTCCGTCCCTCTCTCTCCCTCTTTATTCTTTCTTTCATTCAGGGACTGTATGAATTAGCATTTTTGACATATAATATTTGTTGTTAAAGGTCTCTCTCAACTCTCACTCTATATCTCTCACTAATTTTCTCTCAATTAGTATCCCTTTCTCTCTTCTGTCTACTTCTCACTAATTGTCCCTTTACCTTCTCTCTCGCTCTCCATCTATATACTCTCTCTTTCTTGCTATTTCTTCTCTCGCTCTCACTCTCCTCTCTATCCCTCTATTTCCTCGCGCTTTCACCCTTTACTCACGTTTCTCCCGGCTCTTTCTATTGCTGCCTTTCTCTCTCTCTCTCTCTTTGCCTCTCCTTCTCTCTCTCTGTCTCTCTCTTTGCCTCTCTCTCTTTCTCTCTCTTAATTTCAGTGATGGTATAGATTTGCATTAATTTTATTGACGTATAATACATGTATTGTTAAAAGCCTCTTGAGTCTTTCTCGTTTCCCTCTCTCTCTCTCCTCTCTCTCTCTCTCTCTCTCTCTCTCTCTCTCTCTCTCTCTCTCTCTCTCTCTGCCTCTCTTTCTCCTTCTCTTTCTCTCTGCTACCTGCTTGTTTTGGTCTGTGAAGTAATTTGTGGCCAGGACCTACTTTGTAAAGGCAAAAAAAGAAAAAAGCTTTCAAATTTAATATGGCATCGACTGCAGACCGCCCTCTTTCTCTCCCGCTTTGCCTCACCTCAGAGAACCCATTTATTTCTCTATTCCCTTTGTCATCAGAGCCTCCAGCCAGACTTTATGGGATGTGCTCAAATAAATACAGAATTTTATTACATTTTTGTTATGAAATGTCAAGAATTGTCATTTACCAGTCTGGTGTAGATCCGGTTTAGACCTGGTTTTAGATTGAGACGGATTGGTCACCTGGAGCTGTCCTGTTCTAGTCCCGGGTCAGTCCAGGTGACCCAATTTAAAATCCACCCTGGTTAGTCCTGTTTTGATCCACTTTTTGACCCACTTTTAGGTTTCGTCTTTTGTTTCTTTCCAGGTGAATTTCGACCTGGTTTAATTTTGGTTTGACTCTGGTTTAGACCATGTTCCTGTTTAGTCCCGTGTTGGACTTGGATTTTATTTTATTCTCTGGCTTTTAACAGTGTGTGAGTTGTGTGGTCCTGTATTTTTATTTCGTTTAATTTATTTCACTTATTTATGTCTATTCTATGATTCTATGATTTTGCTGTTTTTAATAAGTCTTAAGATCAAATCGAGCAGTTTATTATATTAGATAGTTTTGTTTGTTTGATGTTTGATGCCTGTACACCGCTGCAGTTCATAAAATGTGCCATATAAATAAAGTTGATTTGGATTAGTCCTATCATTAAATCTGGTTTTGACCTGGTTTAGTCCTGGTTTAGTTGGTTCTGGAGTAGATAGTTCAGTCTTGGGTTAGTATTAGTCCCACATTTAGACCTGATCTTTTTATTTATTTTAATGTTTTAATTTTGTATTTACATCTTATTTAATCTTGTTGTGGTTTAGTCCTAGTATTTGAACTCACTTTACTTCAAGACTTAATTTGGTGCTGTTCTAGTCCTGGTTTAGTCCTGTTCTCATGCAGATTGAGTTCTGGGTTTAGTCTCACTTCAATGGCAGTGTTTTTGCAGATGTGAACCAATCAGTTCACATCTGCAGTTTAGTCCTGTTTTCTTACCTAGTCCTAATTTAGTTCAGGTTGTGACCTAATTTAAATTAGTGCAGAATTAGACCTTGGTTAGTCCTGTTTCGATCCACTTTTTGACCCACTTAAGGTTTTGTCCTTTGTATCTTTCCAGGTGAAGATCTGGTTCAGTCCTACGTTAGTCGAGGATTACTCTTTTACTTATTAGATCTGGTTTTGTTTTGATTCTGGTTTAGACCATGTTTAGTCCTGGTTTTGACCTGGTTTAGTTGTTTTGGTTCTGGACTAGATAGTTCAGGCCATAGTTAGTATTAGTCCCACATTTAGACCTGTTTTTTAAATTTTTGTTTATATTTTGGATTTACATCTTGTGGTTTAGTCCTAGTATTTGAACTCACTTTACTTCTAGACTTGATTTGGTGTTGTTTTAGTCCTTGTTTAGTCCTGGTTTTCCTCCTGGTTTCCTCCTGGTTTAGTTGTTTTGATTCTGGACTAGATAGACATAGACCCATAGACATGTTTTTTAATTTTTGTTTATATTTTGAATTTACATCTTGTGGTTTAGTCCTAGTATTTGAACTCACTTTACTTCTAGACTTGATTTGGTGTTGTTTTAGTCCTGGTTTAGTCCTGGTTTTCCTCCTGGTTTCCTCCTGGTTTAGTTGTTTTGATTCTGGACTAGATAGACATAGACCCATAGACATGTTTTTTAATTTTTGTTTATATTTTGAATTTACATCTTGTGGTTTAGTCCTAGTATTTGAACTCACTTTATTTCTAGACTTGATTTGGTGTTGTTTTAGTCCTGGTTTAGTCCTGGTTTTCCTCCTGGTTTTCTCCTGGTTTAGTTGTTTTGATTCTGGACTAGGTAGACATAGACACATAGACCTGTTTTTTAATTTTTGTTTATATTTTTGATTTGGTGTTGTTTTAGTCCTGTTTTAGTCCAGGTTCATTTCCGGGTTTAGTCGCTCTTTAATTGCAGTGTTTTTGCAAATGTGAACCAACCTTAGATCCGGTTTAGTCCTGCTTCCTTACCTCTGACGACCTTTCCTTTCCTCCCTTCACTTCCTCTTCTTCATCACTAACTCTCTCTCTTTTCCTGCAGCGCTGTCGCCTTCCTTCCTTCCTATAAATCTATTTTCCCTCATTCCTGACGGGTAATTCAGGCCAATTTAGTGCGGGACCAAAACAACACCACACGACGCGCACTGCAAACACTTTGGAGACAGACAGTCACTTCTGCAGACATATTGATAGACACGATGCACAGTCACGTTTGAATTATGGATGCTGTCCTTTGATGGAGGAAAATTTATTAGTATTGGGTTTGAAACAACACAATTTTCTCTCAATAGATTTATTCACAATGGTCCTTTATGTCCTATTATATACTCTATAGCTTTGTTTCTTTAGTGCATGTTCCTATAAGTCATTTTTTACATCTTATAGAATGTTTTTCATAGATTATTGGCACCAGTTTTGTTAAAACTCATAACTAAGGTCAAATTACTGGTCAGATCAGGAAGAGGCGACTCTGCTTGTAGTAAAAATGTGTGTTCTTTGGGGAAAATTTTGACCAATAAAGTCAAATTTGATTGAATAAATGAAAAATGTATAAGTTTATATTGTGGGACATTTCAGGCAAAGCAACAACCCGTCCATAAATATAAGAAGGTGACAGAAAAATTACATTTTGCACCTTTAAGAATTGCTTTTTATCTTGTTATTTTATTTATTAGTTAAAGTTATGAAGGACAGAACAAAAACACTGATGCAGAAACACTGTACAAAATCCAGCTAGTTGCATTTGGGCCTGGACTTTGAACTATTCAGTAATGATAAGAGGGCAGGTTCCAAAACACATCATAGAACTAATGTGAGATTAGTCACAATAATGAATCTATCAGCATTTAGCAATTTGTGTATTTCAAGATATCAGTACCTATATTCTTTGTTTCTATTCAGATTATAGTATACAGTTTCTTAAAGGTGTGTTTTTGTCATGTTTTTGTGTCGCTTTTAGTTGCGTTCTTGTCTCTTTTAGTCACAATTGTGTCACTTGTAATCACGTTTTTGTCACTTTTAGTTGTGGTTTTTGTCACTGCAAGTCACTTTTTGTCACATTTAGTCTCGTTTTTGTCGCTTTCAGTCACTTTTTTGTCGCTTTTAGTTGCGTTTTTGTCATTGTAAGCCACTATTAGTCCCGTTGTTGTCATTTTTAGTCACATTTTTGTCACTTTTAGTCGCGTTTTTGTCACTTTTAGTCCCGTTTTGTCACTTTTAGTTAGGTCTCTGTCACTTTCAATCATGTTTTTGTGGCTTTTAGTCACGGTTTTGTCACTTTTAATTGCGGTTTTGTCGCTTTTAGTCATGTTTCTGTCACTTCAATCACGTTTTTGTTGCTTTTAGTCACGTCACTTTCAGTCACAATTTTTCGTTTTTAGTCATGTCGCTTTTAGTCACGTTTTTGTCACTTTTTAGTCACGTTTTTGCATCCGTTCAAACTGCGATTATTGCAGGCCTCCTTTATATTAAGCCGTGTAACATTTCAAAAGCAAACTGTCAGTGTAAAATATAGACTTTTCTGCCATTTTAACAGAAAATACACAAGGATTACTGTAATAGAAGCACATTGTCAACAAGACCATATGAATGTGAATGTATACCTTTGATTTAGATAACTCATTAGGCAAATATAAACACTTGTACATTTATTCAAACAGGCAGACGCTGTTGGTTACAATGATTTATTGACCCAACGACGTCCTCGCTATAGGCCCAGTATATTTCTGCATAGATAACAATTCTGCTTTATATGACAGAGCGCCTACTGCTGTATCCATTAACTGCTGTTGTTTTGAGTCGTGAAGCGTGAAAAGCGAGCGGGGAAAAATGACTTCCTATCTCCTCTCCTCGACTCCTCTCTCTCCATGTCTCCTCGTCTCCTTCCCTCGCTGACAATAACAATTTTCAGATACAAACATCCATCTTCCCTCCAGCGTCTCATTTATTGTTCCTCTGTGTTCCTTCCACCAGCAACCCAAAATCAAAGAGAAGTTTGTGGCCCTGCTCAAACGGTTTAAAGTCACAGACGAGGTGGGTTTTGCATCTTTTTCCTTCACTTTTCCTGTATTTTTTCCCTGCATTCATAAGACATCAAATATCTCTTCAACTTAAATGTTCACACCAATCAGCTGCAACAATACGACCGCCAGTTGACAGACTTGTATTTGCATGTATGCTGTCAATATATTTAAATTTCAACCTCAATTTACAATATCAAGGAAAAGGCTTGTTATTTGATACGCATTTTGATCATTTTTAGACAACAGAATGTAATTTTAAACCCAAAATAATAGCACTTTCTGTATGTTACCTTAAAATATAAACTCCAAGATGATTGAAAAGGTTGAATTTTAGTATTCCTACTTGTTCTTGAGTATCTAGTTTCAGTGATTGCAGTATTCATTAGAACTGTATCTGCTTTTCGTTTATTCTACAACTACTGGGGTTGCAACTAACAATTATTGTTTGTTGTTTACTACTCAAAAAACTGATACCTTGAACCCTAAATAAATATATTATGTCCCCGTTTTCCATTGAATCACTTTATGTTGATCCAAAGCAAACTATTTGTACATTTTAAGTTGATCTATTTCCAATATTTACTACTTACTTACTTGTGTTAATATGTTATGAATAAAATACATGAAATATACATGAGATAGTGAATAAACAACTGTTTCTATTGCACCTTGGGGATTTTTAAAATAATACTGAAACTATTCAAGCTAAACATGCCAAGTGGATGCTTCGTGCTGCTCTCAGTTCCGTTTATGACTCGGGAAATTTATAGTTTGTTTGTTTAAGAACGTTTCAGAGACCCAGCATGATGTTTGTCACAGTGGTTTACTCCACACTTGTCTGCTCTTAGAAATATTTACAAAACTTACAAAACGTCACCAGATTAAACTGTAACCTTTAACTTTCAAAATCAACATTATTTTTTTCCTAATTTACTGAATACTTTGTGCAAACCGGAAAAACAAGCTCCACTAAGGAAACATAATCATTATTGTTCTCTCAAAATGCACCTGAATTTAATTTATTCATGTTTGGAAAGAACCTTTTACTCCCCACAGTGTATTGTAAAAGCAACTATTTGTGAATAGATTTAGGGTAACGCTATGGAAAAATAATCCTACTGATTTGTTGTTGTTTTTTTTACTTAAAGTGCATTGTAACTTTTATTTCTTCTAGTTCAAGTAAATGCCTTTTAGTCCACACACAGTAGGTTGTAAAAGAAGCTGAAAAGGAGACTTTATATTGCCACATTCACTTTTAAAAGGCATTAATTTTGTGGTTATAATTGTCACACTGCAAAAAATGGAGGAGTTTCAGGATATTAACCTTAATTTCAGACGTTTTGACTGGTTAAGATTAGTTGAGACCATTTATTTGATGGAACTAGATTATTTTACTTGTTTCAAATCGTTTCTGACTTGTTTCAGTACAGTACTTCATATTTACAGCCAAATTATCTGTCAGTGGGTTAAGATTATTTTAGTTACCCCATTGCCAAATTAGTTTTATTTATTTATTTATATTATATCATTCTCAAGATCTGTCGGAAATACCTTGAAACCAGTGAAATAATAAGCTTCACATCAGCAATTTAATCTTAGAGTCAAAACTACTCAAATCCAAATAAAAATTATACATTCAAGTCATTTTAAGTGAGGCAGGATTTCTATTTTTTGCTTCCATTTGGCTCAATCAGTCGTTGAACGAGAACCATGTGGAAACAGCTGCTGTATGTGGCCACAGACAGTTGTTTCTCTGTCATGGTTCAGAGACAGGGCTAATGGTTTATTCTGAATCATGTTCCCCTCTCATGGTTCAAAATTCTATACAGTCCCTTTGGCCTCTCTGTGGTCATAATGTAATGGCCGATCAGTGTAAATCCAGTGTATTTTCAGCGGCGCAGAAAAGTGTGTGGGAGTCGTTCCTCCGGCAGCTCGGGGAAAACACTGTAGATAAAAATAGCGCGGAAGTATGTGTGTGTTTAGATTCTCCTGGAGGAAATCCAGAGTAAAACGCTGTTCACACATTCGCACTCTCAGCTAATGCGAGGAGGATTTGCCAGTATCTCTTTGCCTGAAACGCTCAAAATGGAAAAACAGACGTGGCTTGAAGTTCAGTTTGAATTTGACTGAGTAGTATTCGCCAATTTCTCATCTTTTTTTCATAGAGATTGTAGTAATTCATTCAGTACTTCTAAGCATTTTAAGTTAATGTGTTGCCTTGGGTATTGTGAAGAGCCCCTTTAAAGAAAGAACATTGACATTTATAATATTAACAATAATATACAATTTGAGGTAAGGTTTGAATAATTACAGAACTTAACCAAAATGATTTTCTATCAAATTTACAGGTCATTGCGTTTAATCAGAAGACTTTATTGATCCTCAAATGAAATCATTCAGTTTCTGCAGCTGCAATAAATATTCTAAATACTGTATATAACATACACTTAAGCCACTTTAGTCACCATTTTTACTGTAAATAAGAGTGTGCACTTTATACTTTATATTGTATTTTTTTATGACCATGTTTATTTATCCTGTTTTTATTGCATGCACCTATTTCTTTCATTCCTGTCCTAAACTGTGTGTTGCAACAGTGGAATTTCCCCATTGTGGGACAAATAAAGGATCTCTTATCTTATCTTATCTTATCTTATTCAAGACACAATAAAAACACAATCATATAAAAGCTATAATAAAAGTGCGTATAATATCGCTTGACTCTTTTGGAGAAACATCTAACGAGATTTTTTCTATTTCATTTGCGAAACAAACAAACAAACTTTCAGCATAATCAGTCGCATTTAACATTTGTGAAAAGGCTGAACTGTAAACCTAATACAAGAATCCAGTTTTAAAACGAGTTTGTAGAGGTTTGAGCTACAAGATTAGCAGGTTTTAAAGCCTTACAGAAACACAAGTACATTTTGTTCTCTCTAGTTCAGTGCCTTTTTTTTTCTTTTCGCAATCAATTCCTCATTATTTATTGTGTAATTTAGAGATATATTGTTGATACGAGGAAGAAATAAATACATAAACACATCAGAACACACCACAACCAAAGCAAGTGTTTGAAATGTTTGTAAAAAAGTGTGTGTATTATCCTGTCCCTTGTGTATCAGGTTGGCTTTGGTCTGGAGCACGTGTCCCGGGAGCAGATCCAGGAGGTGGAGGAGGATCTGGACGAGCTTTACGACAGTTTGGAGATGTACAACCCCAGCGACAGTGGGCCGGAGATGGAGGAGACGGACAGCATCATGAGCACACCCAAACCCAAGCTCAGGTACAGAGGATCAAAGAACACCAGCCACTGCATCAACTAGCAATGAAGAGCTCCCTCTACTGGGGTTGAGGAGCAGTGCATCTCTGATAGATTGTAGTCTGTCTGTAACGAGGGGGAAAGTTGAGTATAGGACAAGGGCTGCAACCATTAATCGACTAATCATGACTAGTCGACTACAAAAGCTGATAACTGTAATCATTAACTGAACTATACAGACGGTAAAACACAAAGACAGCGACATTAATACATAAAATGTCAAAAAAGAATAGATCATTGCTGATTTTTTTCAATAGTACACTTTATTAATAAATATTCTCTCTCCAGAAGCTTTCAGTCGCTATATTTCAACCTTTATTTGGCTGATAATGTGTTTAAAAAGTTAAAAATATACAATAGAAATAATAATTTGACTAATCAACCTGTCCTAAAGGGAAGTGAAAAAATGTTCCATTTACACAAATCTGTAGTACGTACTTATATGCGTATAGATTATTATACTTTACTAGATTTTTCTATTATTACTGTTAAATGTTGCACAAATCAGCCAAAGCACAATCCTAGTTCTTGAAAGCAATGAAGCTTTTTTGTCGTTGATACTGGTTCACATTGGACATATTTTCTATGTATTATGTATACTTTTTTTTGTCTTTTTGCCATCTCAAAATTACATTACATTGCTTCATTGTTTTTCACACAATTGCATACTTTTTGTGACTCTATGTTTTGTTTGTTTTTGTTTTTTAAAATAAGATTAGAAGTCATTACTTATGGGGTGAGATTTGTTTCATATTAATTTATTGACGCAAAAAGAAAGATTAATTCAAAATCCCAGATTTTTTCACAATCCCTGACTTGCATTTATGGATTTATGCACGCAAAATTAGATTTGCATATAAATATTTGTGAATAAAACATATTTTTGTTTTGTGAATCTGTGTTTTTGCATGCGAGAATCTGATACTGAATTTGAGGATCACCTAAATTGTGCATTCTTCACCTTTGTGAATGTGGATATTTATGAGACAAATGTTACACATTTTGTAAAAAATATCTATGCAGAATTTTGGATTCACGCAAAATCCGGATTTATTCAAAAAGTTAGACTTGCATGCAGAGTTTTTTCACACAAATTCTCAATTGTAAAAATTAAGTTACATTTTATTTTGAAATCTGTAGTTTTGCATGTGAGTTTGTGACGTTGCATTTGTGGATCGCTCACCACGTGCATTCATCCTCTGATCTCGCCGAGGATCTTTTTGACACAAACATTCCGCGTTTCTGCCATAGAACTATAATAAAACCTGGAAGATGAATCCAAGATGGCCGTCCTGTTTATCCCTATGGAGAGTGCTCATTGGCGCATGACCCCAAAAAAGTTTCTTACTTCCGCATTTACTTCCTGATACGAAGGCTGACATCTTTGTTTTACTTCCTGATACGATGGCTGCCATCTTTGTTTTACTTCCTGAAACGATGGCTGCCATCTTTGTTTTAGGACGCCACGTGACGACAATCCCCCACTTCATATAAAAACGGTAATTTCGGTGATTTTAGAAACGGTAGAAAAGAACATTTCCTTCTATTTTATTTAAATACAGATAATAATTCAGTACTGTCTGCAATTATAATGTGACATTTGAGAAAAAGGCTGGTTCCAAGAGGCTGCAGTACCTCGCACGGCCACAAATCAATCTGGGACCACAGACAGAGGGGGCGTACCTTATCCAGTTCTTTTAATACATCCATGGTTTCTGCACTCTCTCAACTCATTCAGAAGACAGCGCTGTTCCTCTGGTAACCACTAGGGGCAGTGCTGACCAACTTTAACTGTATAGAAGGGCATTTCCGGATGTAGACGGACCCTTATTACCATAGAACTATAATAAAACCATTTAATACATTCATTTAATACATAATTTAATTTAATACAATACGTTCATTTAATACATCCATGCTTATTACCCAAAAAATGGCGGAGAGAGACCAGAGTGAAGTCGCTGGATGGGTTACATAACATGTTTATCGTTGTTCTAGCTAGCAGCATAGTATTTCAGCGTAGACATTTAAATAAGTAGACACGGCATTCACTGCTCATGCTATCGACCACTTAGCAACACGACCTCATATATTTTCCCTATAGCCGTTAGCATTAGCTCACAAAACACGCAAGTTATGAATAATCCATTTTGAATTTTATTTTAAATAAATAACGTGTACTGTCATGTGAGCTAAAGGCTAACTGACTTCAAGTTGAGAATTCTTTGTGCTTCTTGTGAGAATCTAGCGACCACAAACCATTCTCTTTTTTACATGTTACAGGTGAGGATAGCAGATAAATGCCATAAATATCATGAAATAACAAGTTTTATATACTTTAATAAGGGGATTGGCTTCATTCATTTGTATGTGACGGAACGGGAAAGGCTAAAAAAAACCCACCAACACTGCCCCTAGTGGTTACCAGAGGAACAGCGCTGTCTTCTGAATGAGTTGAGAGAGTGCAGAAACGCGGAATGTTTGTGTCAAAAAGATCCTCGGCGAGATCAGAGGATGAATGCACGTGGTGAGCGATCCACAAATGCAAAGTCACACACTCATGCAAAACTACAGATTTCAAAATAAAATGTAACTTAATTTTTACAATTGAGAATTTGTGTGAAAAAATTCTGCATGCAAGTCTAACTTTTTGAATAAATCCGGATTTTGCGTGAATCCAAAATTCTGCATAGATATTTTTTACAAAATGTGTAACATTTGTCTCATAAATATCCACATTCACAAAGGTGAAGAATGCACAATTTAGGTGATCCTCAAATTCAGTATCAGATTCTCGCATGCAAAAACACAGATTCACAAAACAAAAATATGTTTTATTCACAAATATATATATGCAAATCTAATTTTGCGTGCATAAATCCATAAATGCAAGTCAGGGATTGTGAAAAAATCTGGGATTTTGAATTAATCTTTCTTTTTGCGTCAATAAATTAATATGAAACAAATCTCACCCCATAATTACTGTATTGAAATTCAGTTTAAATGCTACAGTGTAACATCATATACTTGCATTTATTCATCAAAATGCAAATACAAGTGTTTATGAATTGTCCTAGATTCAAGGTTATGTTTCATTTTTTTCAATTCAACCCAAACTCCCAACATTTTTCTTCTGGTTTTCTATATGTTGACTTTGTTGTGGTCAATGCAAAAGTACAAAAGGAAGAAATGTTTTTTTTTCTCTTTTAGACTTGCAATGCCAAGCTTTTGAAGACTAAAAATGTCCCAAATAATAAGAACCTAATCACAATAAATCTGACAGACACAACAAAGCAAATTAATATCAAAATGCAGAATCCAGATTTCCCTTGTAAATATAAAAGTATTGAAAGATCTGGGACACTTTTCTGTCTCATTTAATATGCTCCTTATGTTTGGCAACAAATGCAGAACAGACGAATGTGAATAAATACATTTTAAGTGTTTGTTTTGAGCGAAGTCACAAATGCATTTTTCATGTGTCTCTGGTTCAGGCCGTTCTTCGAGGGGATGTCGCAGTCCAGCTCTCAGACGGAGATCGGCAGTTTGAACAGCAAAGGCAGCCTGGGCCGGGACACTTTCAGCCCCGTGAGTAACTCCACTCTCAGGAATCCACGGCATCAGCAGGAATTTCAATAATTTGGGCTCAGGAGCATTAGAGCTGCACTCAAAACCCAAAACCATTTCAGGTATTTTAAGCACAGAACAGAAGTGCCGCTCTCTCAGGGTCTCTATGTTGTGGTAAGAATTAAGAATAGGACACGATCTGGTGAGGTAAAATGTGTGAACACGAGGAAAATTATCTCATGAGGGTTTTTATGTGTTTAATGTTCATTTGGATCGGGCAAAAACAGGGTTAAGTGCTGCTGAATTGTGCCTTTTTGAAGCTGTAGTTCCAAAAAGCAGTGCAACAGTGACAGCAAAATGATATAATAGTCCAAAATTGTGAACTAAATCACTCTAAATTTGTGTTATAAATTACCTTTTTATTTGTCTCGTCTTGTAGGAATTGTGTCTCGTCCCATCCCTAGCAAGAAATGACAAGAAAAGAGCTAAATAACGGATAAAAGGCTTATTATTTTATTGTCATTTTGTTCCATATATTCCATTCGCTTATGTGTAGCTCATTCAACAAAACACGTGGTCCACTTAAATCTGGCTTTTATAAAGTTAGTTTACCACTTTTGTAGAATATCCCTCTGGACTTTTAGCGATGTCTGTTGGCAAAAAGTCATTGTGCATGATTAGAGTTGGGCAATATATGGAATTATTGATCATATTTTGAAGGTTGCTTTGTAGATATGAAATACTTGAATGTATGGTATGTTGTTTATTAAAAATTCAGTCAAATTGGTACAAAAAGAATTCTAACATAAATGCTATACTTAACCAATTAAGGGTATAATCTAAAAATTATAATCGTGTTTGGTGTAAATAAACAGAATAAACAAGAACACAGAACACAACAGAGAGAGAGAGCGAGAGCAAAGGGACAAGGGAAAAGAAATTCTAGTCAAAAGTTTGTTAAATTTGTACATTTTCAAATTTAGACCTACTGTCATTTTTATCAGTTCAGTCTTTGATTTCTGTACATTTATGGTAATTTTACAATCCTTTCACATTTGTCTGACGCTTAAACCTCATCTAACACATTTAAAGACACATTAAAGACATGCCAGATTACCAAAATATCTTGTTTTGGTAACCCTAACACTAACACTAACCCTAATCCAATGACACCAAATAGTGAAAAACAATGCTTGCAAATACTTGAATTCTAGCAATTAGTAACATTTGTTGACAATACTATATAAAATGAATCCTTGCTGCTGGTTTCTTGCTTTTACATCTGCACTAACTGAAGCCCATTTCCTCCTCACTAACATTAATTATGGCATTAATCAGTTTGAGCTCAGAGAACAGCCATGACTCTGTCTCTAATGCGGTAAATGTCCACATCCCCAGCAGTCGCAGCCTTTAAAGGAAAATATCAGACATGTTTTTTCACCACGTTTCCCCTTAATGGAGCAGAAATCCAATGGCTCTTTGAATGTCGCCATCTGTTCAATACAAGTGCGTCTAATCAGTCTGAGCCCAATACTGTGCTTTGTGTGTCCCATTGAGATCTCTGCCTTTTCACTTAGTTTCAATCACTGTCTAGACGTGTCCAAATCCAACGTCTTTGTGGATTATTAATGGGAAATGATGTATTAGTGTAAATTGAAAATTGTCTAATTAGTGTTTGGAAGCATCTTTTAAAGTATTTTTGAATTTCCTCAATTAGTAAACTAGTCTTTCTTCTTTTTTTGTTTAATTTATCTTTATGAACCTGTACATCTAAATACATTATAGTCATTCTATACACCACTAAAGTAACTATGTAATTAAGTGTGGGCAATATTGACAAACATGAATATCTCCTGCTAAGAATATTCAGACGATATTATGTCAAATGTGAAATGTTTGTAAAAATTAATCACAAAAGAACAAAATTATCACTTAATTCTCTTATTTGAAAATTTACATTTTTTACAGCGATACACACATTGTATTATTCACGATATTGTCTAAATGCCCACCTCTGTATGTAAATATGTGTGTTTATTGACTAATTCACTGGTTCTCAACCTTTTTCAGTTATCCCAAAATAATATTTGACATTTTCGACCCCCAAACACAAAAAATAGACAACCCTTAATGTGATGTAGTAGCCTCATGTCCAGTGTTTGATTTTATTTTGAGAATATAGCCCTCGATAAATTACTTTGGTCGGCCAACAAATAGGAATCTACATTTACCACTGCATTTGACGGATGTTTAAGACTATTGTATCAATTTTAAAATTTTTCCCCATATTATCTGGGGACCCCCAGAAATAATTTCGCATGCCCCTTGGGGGTCCCGACCCCCAGGTTGAGAACCACTGGACTAAATTGTACAGTTACGACATTATGACATTACCTTGTCTTTCCAGCAGGGGGAGCAGCCGTCAATAGAGAAAATGAAAACGTCAAGAAGTCGCAACTTTGAGGAGGCTCTGTCAGAGACCGATACTTTGGTAAGAAATGGTTTTATTTTTCTATATATATATGAAGCTGAAGGACTTGTTGTTATTGTTCAGGAGCTGACGGATCAGGAGATGTACGCAGAGGTCGGGCCGTGTATAACTGTGTCTGTGGCTGAAAAACCCTGTAACACTCCAATGAAGACGAGCAAGAATGAAAAACAGACCATGCCCTCACCAAGGTAAAAATATACCTAAATTCAACTTATTTTTAAATGCTACAAAATGTTCCAAATCTATCATAGATTGGATTCATTTTTGCTTTAATGGAAGTGGGGCCTGTGTATTTGGGCATTTTAGAGTGTCCACTCTGTTGTCAATCAATAATATGGTTTTCAAATGCATAATTGTCTTTTTTGAGTCTTTTTAAATGCATTAGTCCAAGCTATTTTTTTCATACGCCAGTGAGTGTATTTTATTTGTAAGACTTCTGAAGGTGACACATCCAAACAGAAGGGCAGAAAAATAACTTAGGATAGATATAAAAATGTAAAACGCTTAATTTTTTTTTATTTTTATGGCATTAAATACAATTCTAGTCTTATTATTTGTATACAATAGATTAGATTATAATAAAGTAATAATAAAATTGAATTGTACAGCACATGCCATTTGATGTAAACCACCAAATTGATATAAAATACCCAAATAATATAAATAGAGCCAATGACTTCCTGTGAAAATTTCCTGTTTATGTGATCCCCACCTCTTCATAGTTGCATTTCACCCTTACAAGCAGAACGGTTTAATTCATGTATTTTATTAACATGTAATATATTTGAACCCTATGTTTATGACCCAGGGTCAAAAATTCTTGACTTGGTATTGATGCCTTTCAGCTTCCTGTTTATAGGTGATATTTTGAGGACCTTTGTCCATTCAAAAGACAGATTTTGCTTTGATTTGTTATTTTTGGCAATAGCTCTACATTTTCATCACTGCGACCCATGGATGTAAAAGTGGAAACAGAGTGAAAAGAGAACAAGACACTATAAAGGATTACTCAAACATGCATGAATCAATCAAAACACAGCTCAGACTAAACTAATGCTAAGGGAACGCCATGGTAACAGGATTTAAAGCTCATAAAGTTGATTTAGCATAATGTGTCTCTAAGAATGGCATAGTCTATGTATCTGCAACATTTGACTCCTTTTCCTTGAGCATATTGGGTTTGTGTGTGTGGCAGGCTGGATGGGGGTCACACGCCCAAACAGAAGCGCAGCGGCAGCACTCCACTCAAGGAGAGGCAACTGTCCAAACCCATGAGCGAACGGGCCAACAGCTCCGACTCCGAGAGGTCTCCAGAGCTCGGACACACCACTCCTGTAAGACAACATGCTTTAACCTCCTTTATGTGAACTGAACATTGCAATACAAACATTAAAGTATATATTTGGCACCTACAATAACATAACAACACATTAATAGAGATAAAACATGTAGAAATATAGATAAGTGGCCTGAAAATATTAAACTATTTGCCATAGTTTCACATCCATGAATTTGCAATTTGTGAAGAAAAATTGAAAAATAAAAGTTGAAAATTACAAGACGTAGAGCTGAGTTCGAAAACTGAATCCCTCTGTCACCAATAAGCAACAATTCACATTTACAAGCAACTGACACATTTTTCTAACAGTTTAAACAAAATAAAGGTGTTATCAGGTATTATTATTTGACAATTTGTGACTATTGTGTACTTTAAATGGATTTAGAGCCCTGTTTACAACATGGTGTCTCTGTAACAGTTGTGGAAATGCCTATGTCATATCGTCTACTCATCCAACCAGGAAATAATGTTATAAACTTTGCCCAAATTGTCAACTTCCTTTAAATTCCAAACTCTGCTCCAAACCACATGCTTTTGCTGACAGAAGATTGGCTGTGGATCTCTTGATTATAAAGACCCATGCAGACCATTGACCATTAGAAATAAATTCAATTAGTTGCAGAGCCCTGAGTCTATATAAAAAGATACGAGAAAATACCTTGGCGAACCAGAGCGTGTGCAGGCCTGTACATTATACTTGCAGATGTGTAGTTATTATGTGTATGGTAGATCCTATAAGGGCTTTGTATGAGCTGAAATGGCCCCACTCTTCCTCTCAAAGTAGAAACCTCTCCTGTAGCTCTGATTATGTGCTCTCTGATTCACTCTGATATGAATAATGCATGTCTATGACTCATCTGAACACAACACTAAACTCTGAGGTTATTAATATAGATCATTTCTTATGTAAATACATTACTTGGTTTCAAATGACATCACATCTTCCTATATAATAATCCTGTATTGTTTAACTGAGATGAGGGCAGGTAAAACCTCAATATGTGGATTAGAGGTGGGAGAAGATGTATACAAAAATGTATAATATCACAATTGTTTTGGAGATCTACAAAATTAGAACATTGACCTCCCAGTGGGTCAACAAACACTGCGTTACATAAACATAGCCTGGTTGGTACCGTTCCATGTTTTAGCTCTAATGCATTTTCACTGAGGGAGTTAGCATGAGCCTCCAAAGATGTTTTGGCGATGGACAACCTGGAGAGCCTCTTGTGGCCTGCTGTAGAAGTGTTTTGTTTAGTTCGACTGTACTTTTAGAGATTAGCACTGACATTAGCATATCTAACCATTAGCACTGAAATTAATAGCTATACATGCTAGCACCTTCATAATAAACACTTCTTAAATCTATTCTGGACTAAAAAACATGGCGTGTGACAACAATTTGACAGGAATATGTATGTGTTTTGTTTCAAGTGTGACACATCATACAGTAGTAAGTGAACTTAATACGAAACTAGACTGAAGTCAAGTTAGATGTTGATAATTGTCTCGTTGTCTAATGTGATAAGCATATTTTCAATGCTATTTGCAAATATAACCATCTGTTTCACGCCTGGAAGGGTCTATAGTTTGTAATTGAAACTATTAACTTATGTCATCCCCAAATAAAGGTAAATCTCTATCCTTTGTGGTTAATTTTATAGTCAGTTCACGTTTTGTTTGACACTTGAACCTGAACCAAGATGTCTACAGACACATTTTACCACATTCAAGATATTAAGATGTACAATTCTGTCAGTATTGCAGATTGAATGAGTGGTTGGGTAAATACAGCAGGATAATGAGCTTTGTTTGCAAGTAAACTGACTGATCCTGCTCCATCAAAAACTGGGGACAATATCACATTTTACTGTCTGAAAACAACCACATATTTTTTCTTCTGTAGGTTCTAAGGAAAGCAATGTACGACCAACTAAACCAAATACTCGTGACAGATTCCGCTCTCCCTGAAAGTCTTATTTTGGTGAACTGCACTGACTGGCAAGGACAGGTACAATTTTGTTTAATTACTGTACTGTCTAATTAGAGCTGCACAATATGAAAATATAAAATGCAAGATTTGATAACTGATTTCAAGAATGCATTCGTAAAAATGTCTAATTATCTAGTTCAGTCTAATTTAAAGTATTTTAAAATGTACTGGTCAAACTATTAATGAATATTCATAATCTACTAAAAGCAAATCAAGACCTAATTTGAATTAACTAAAGAAAACCATTGGTAACATCTAGCATTTTTACATTTTAATTGAAATACCGCATAAAAAAGTAGATCTAATGGACATCTTTTGTGTTTTTCTTTAGTTGTTGTTTAGTGTTAGTTTATTGCATGATAACATTGCGATGGATTGTGCAGCCCTAAGTCTAATATGTTCTGTTGTATTTGCGTATGTTGATAAATCTTGTTCTTGCAGTATGTGACAGAGCAGCTCCAAACGCAGAGGCAGCCCGTGGTCAGCACATGTTCTGCTGCAGAAATCCAGGCCGTGCTGTCCGCGGTCCTCACCAGAATACAGAAATTGTGAGTTTACTTTCAATTATCATTAATGTCTTAAATCAATAAGTTAAACATTGTTTAAACCCAAATAAAGTTTGTTTAATAGAGAATAGATCACAAATAAATGATTTGCCTTACACAATAACCAAATAAAAGAATTCCCAGAACAGTATATGTCAAGCAAAGGTTGGTGGAGTTGTCAAAAATTGTACTCAAAAGTAACATTACTTCAAAAACTATATTACTCAACAAGTAGTCCAAGAAATGAAAAAAGTACTGTATAAGTAAGAGGACAAAACATTAAATACTGCACTGAAAAATATGAAGAAAACTAAATTATGTCTGAAGGATTTATGGATATATTCAAATAATAACATTTTGTCAAAGTTAAGTTTTTATTTCTTGTAGACTCACACACAGTGGGAAAAGCAACAAAACCTTTACTTAGGAGTACTTTTTCACTATAGAATATTGTTTTTCTACTTTATTTTCTCATGGTAGGAAACCCACATCAACCAGCCATCAATCAATTTACCTCCAGGCTTTTTGTTGCTTTATTGGTTTCATGACTCTGAATGCACCTAATTTGCATACACACTTCGAACCTTTTTAAAATTCTATTTATTTAATTTTGGAACAACACCTTTTGTTCGTAATGTTCTGCAATTTATTCACAATGACTCATAATTTTTTTCTCCGCCCGCTCCTCTGCTTAGTTTGACCTCGTTTCAGCTCCCTTCTTCTCTTTAGTCTGTTGTGGGTTGTTTTATGACATTTTCAAAGGTTATATGCAGTAATATATTCTAATGTATTCTCATTTCTCCTCTGTAGCTGTAACTGTAACTCGTCGATGCCCAGAGCGGTGAAGGTGGCAGTTGTGGGCAGTCAGAATTACCTGGGAGCCATCCTCCAGTTCTTCGTGACACAACTCGCAAACAAAACGTCCGACTGGCTCAACCACATGCGTTTCCTGGTCGTACCTCTGGGTAAGAAACTAGTTTTTTAAAATGTATTGTTCCAGTAGGCTAAGGATGCAACTAAGGATTATTTTAGTCGTCGACCAGTTAGAGATTATTTCTATTGTTAATTGAGACTTTTAAAATGCACAATCAAACAATAAAAGGTATTCTAGATGGAGAATATTTATGAATAAAGTGTAATATTGATGAAAAACGGAAATTGTTTATTCTTTTGCCTTTTTGGTTATATATAATAATGTTAATGTCTTCGTTATAAAAGGTCATTGCACTCATGTTTTAGAGAATATTGTCAAGATAACAATTACGCTTATTAAAATTCCACTATGTTTATGTGTCATAGTCGACAGTCACAATTTGTGGATTCATTGTTGCAGCTCTATATTGAGGATTGTTAATTCAAAATGTTTCATGTGGATCATTGGTAAAGCTACAATGCAATCCCAAATCTCAACCCTTTGTATGTAAAAATATACTGTATGTCAGTAAAAACCTAAAGAATAAAAACTATGAGGCAATTTATCCAATTTTTGTGAAGGAAGTAAGCCAAGATTATTTAAACTCTCCAAAAACATCAGTGGAAAGGGAGAAAGCTATTATGGACAAGTAACATTATCTCAGAATGACAGGGCCAAAGATCCATTTATAGAGTTAGGTTTAGCCACTGATATTTGTTAACATTTATTTCTGTATTTTCAGGGTCTCATCCTGTTTCCAAGCATCTCGGTGCCCTTGACAACCGCTACAGTTCCTCGTTTCTGGACAGCTCCTGGAGAGACGTGTTCAGCCGCACGGAGCCTCCGCAGACAGGTACGGCCTACACCAGATCGTTCATTTGTTTTTTGAAAAAGAATAAATACAAACAAAAAACAAGACACGCAGAGGGGACACAAAAAGGTCATTTAGACAATATCTGGCATATGTTTCTTCTCTTATTTGTCCCATTTGTAGCAGTGATTGGTGAATATGTCCCTTTTAAAATATACTGTGAAAGTCATTTTTTCCTATTTTATAAAAGTCCATAGTTATTTGAGCCCCATTCTTGACACTTGGTCTCTTCTATGTCATCAATTTCTTTGTGATAGACCTGTTTTCTTGTTGCTAAAGGTGCAAAGATATTGTTTTATAACACATGATAATGATGGGCCAAACCCTGACGGCCACAATTTCTCCATCAGTATTTCACTATTTTAAATGATTTCTTGTCAGTTATTGTTATGTTCTCCCCTCAGACCAGTTGGATGTTGCGGGGAGAATAGCTCAGTACATCAGTGGAGCCACAGTGACGCATCAGTTGCCCATCGCTGAGGCCATGCTCACCTGCAAACACCGGACGTGAGTGTAGAGACACACAAGCTTCATCAAAATACAACTGATTTACTCCCAAAACCAAGACTAATATGCAAATATGTTTCTCAATTAGGCGAGAAGAAGACTCTTACCACAAGTTTATTCCTTTTATTGGGGTGAGAAAATTGGGTTTGAAATACTTTGAAATAATCTAAACTGAATTCATAGTTTCTTATAGTTTGTCTTACTCGTCCTCAGGTGGTGAAAGTTGGACTTATTGAGTCGGGTCCATCTCCAACAGGTCCGTAATATTTTAATACATTTGGAAATGAACAGTTAAATGACTAGAATTGTGGCAGTTTGTTACTTCTACTTCTACAACTGTATTTTTCACCTTTGACAAACTGCTATGATTTGTGGGTTCCCAACATTTTTAAGGCACACTGCAGATGAAGTCTTCTTATATTTTTAGATTTCAATTTGAAATTACATTTTTAGTTAAGGTAGTTTCTTTTAAATTCAAGGCATTTTATGTGCTTCATTTTGTTGACATAGTGGACACACAAAACATGTATAATGGGAATTTTGAATTTTGTATTTGAGTAAAATAGATCTTTAATTTTCACCTAATTGTTTGGCGTAAAAATCTAAATAAAGGGGGTTGAGAATTAGATATCAACAAATCTTTCTGTATGTTCTATCAAAATCTTACATCAAAGGACAAGATTGTAAAGTTCTGTGTGTGTAGGAGCTACTTTAAGGGCGGATCTTTATGCCTTGAGGTGGGGGGGGGTGCATTTTAAGAAAACTGCCTTTGAAGTTACAATGTCCCATGTAAATCTATGCATCCAAGTTAAATAAAACATTTGATTACACTTTAAAATGAGACATAGAACAGTATATTTAAAGCATTTATAAATGTTTATTAAACATTTATGTAGTCAGTTTGTTTATGATCATTTATTGAGGTTAAGGTCAGGATTGTAAATGTTAATAATTGTCAGTAAACATTTGTTAATGGTTAGTATATATTTGTCTATGATTAGTTTATAATGAATTAACATGTATAAATGCTTTTAATGCAAGTCTTATTCACGTTGGTGTTTCTACCAAACGTACCAAAACATAAGACACAAAGCAGTGCAAGTGCAGTTGTAGTTTTACAGTGGGTGTTGTTGTGTTCTTGAGCAGGAGACACAGAGGAGGGTGTTGCGGTGAGTTTGGCCGTCCCGTCCACGTCGCCCCCCTCGCACGGCTCTCCCACTGGGATGATCAAAGAGGCAGCCACACCCCCCTCCTCTCCTTCTATGGGCAGTGTCCTCACGGTGCAGGGGTAAGAAACACTCACACTGATTTAAAATGTCCTACACACTTCAATGGGAATCTCTTATATATTTGGATGTAGTTCTCCACAAAGATTTTTAAGAAATTTAGAGAAAAACTACCCTTCTTTTTGCCACAATAAAGAAAGCCTTTGAATAATGGAATCTTATTCTACACTTAAAGCTGTCTGCTATTCAAGTTCAAATCTACGTCACTCGTGGATCATCATGTTATGTTTTGGACATCTTAAATTTCATTGTTGGTCTAAAACAACTTGATTAAAAGACAAGTCCGCTTACGTCCAGCTTGGAAACCCCTTTGCGTCACCCTTTGAAGAGCTGTGGTTCATGAATATTTGTATGTAGGTTTCCAGCTCAAAAGGAGAAACCTGAAGTAAAAAATACTTTTGTTATCCAAACTTAATTAAGTTCATTTTATAGTCTATTAGACCCACTTTCAGTCTCTGTCATTGTGTGAATGGGACTGGGTGAAATAAGGACTTAGTTCTTAGTACTCTTATGTGTGTAAATGGCTAATGTTTCTTTGCACTGATGTGTTTGCTCAGATTTATTACCTGTTAAACGTTATACAATGTACATGTTTAAAGATAAACATCATTGCTGTAGTCAGAAACCAATGTTTGCACGCCCCCACCGAAGCATCTGGGCATGTGCAGGTATAATTTTGTTGAAAATCTGTCACTGACTCGAGGCCATGGTTCTTGACCGGTAAAAGGTGGCTTGCCCTCTCCGGGTGGGTGGAGAGTCCTTGCCTCAAGTGGAGGAGTTCAAGTATCTCGGGGTCTTGTTCACGAGTGAGGGAAGGATGGAGCGTGAGATTGACAGGCGGATCGGTGCAGCGTCTGCAGTGATGCGGGCGCTGTATCTGACCGTTGTGGTAAAGAAAGAGCTGAGTTGAAAGATGAAGCTCTCGACCAGTCAATCTTCTACCCTCACCTGGTCATGAACTTTGGTTAAAGACCGAAAGGACAAGTGCTCGAAATGAGCTTTCTCTGCAGGGTGGCTGGGCACTCCTTTAGAGATAAGGGGAGGAGCTCATTCAAACGGGAGGAGCTTAGAGTAGAGCTGCTGCTCCTCTTCACATGGAGGAGCAGTGGCTCAGGCATCTGTTCTGAATGCCTCCTGGACTGTTCTGGGCATGTCCCACCGGGAGGAGGCCTTTTTTAAATTGTTTGGCTTATTAAGATAAGCTTTTTGGCCATGTATTTGATTTAGCCAATTTAAACATAACAAACTCTTATTTTTTATTTTACTGACCGAAATAAACTAAACTAAACTTGTCAGTTAACAAATTAATCACATCAACATCTCAGTCTTGTTTAAAATGTGATTGATTGCCAGCCCTTATTCCTGTGTCTGTGCCCGTCCCGACAGGAGCCCGAGCATGTCTCACGGTGTGGATGCCATCGGCCTGCAGGTGGACTACTGGCTCGCCTCTTTGGCCGAGAAGCGCAAAGAGGGCGAGAGGAGAGACACAGGCTGCAAAAACACCCTGAAGAGTGCTTTCCGCTCGCTGCAGGTCAGCCGGCTGCCAGGAGGGGGCAGCAGCGATCCACAGGCCCAGGTCAGCACCATGGCCATGACTGTGGTGACCAAAGAGAAGAACAAGAAAGGTGAGGACATATAAAGGGTTAATGGTTTTATTTGTTTATTGTAGACTTGTATTTAGAGATGCTCAATATATATCACAATGTAGATAATATTGTGTATGTTGTTTTGTTTTCTGTTGGATTGGATTGACATAATATCGTCTGAACTTTGTCATCAGGGTACTCCAAAAACACAGAGATATTAATTTTTGTCAATCTTGCTCAGCCCTTCTTGTATTTATAAGACAAAACTACCTGATCTGGCAAACTATTTATGTTATTATACGACATACATTTACAACAAAGTATAATGTATGTAGTATAATAATGGGGGCATATCGGTAACTGTATTAGATTTACACTTGTTAAGCCTGTGCAAGTATAATATGATAGGATTAAAGGATTATCTCATTTCGTGTTAATATAATATGCACATTGTCTCTTGATTGTAAATGACTAGAGAGTTGTGCAATATTTTTACTATTACTATATTACTATATCTTATGCTGGAAGTGACAGTCTTTTATCACTGGGAACATCATGCTTCATTGAGATGTGGCTGATTTCAAGGAATGGACTTTTAATGTAATGTTTTCAAGTTTATGAAAATGTGACTTTACGTTTAAATAATTACATATTTGTTTTAGGAAGCAATTCAAGTGTATATCTTATTATATATTATAACGAGTATATCTTATACATAAAGGCCAGTGTTTTTGGTTGTTTACCTGACAGTCTCGACTGCTCACTCGCAATCTTCATCAGAAACTCTCACAAATAAAAACCCTGGTCTGAAACAAGAGCCTTTCAAACAATTACACCTACATTTGAATGTGTCCGGGTGTCCTTATTTCTCAATATAAATAATAAACCATTTTAGCTGGAAATGGAGTGAAAGTGGAATGAAAGAGAAAACGTATAAACTCCCACAATGATATTAATGTTCTATATTGATCATAAAAGGTTCTCTAGTTCAGTTCTGTGGTACAAACGTGTTCGTGTAAATCCAAAAATCCGAATTCCATTGTCCGTGAGCAACGTTTTCACAGAATAGGAATATGTTTCGGCAAAATAGTGTTACATAGAACAATGGAAGCATATACAACTTGCAATACTTGCTGATACTGCTTTTCTTAACCCTTAAATTTGAAATGAAACATAATATAACACTGTTTTGGGTTGTTGTCTCTTCAGTTCCCACCATCTTCCTCGGTAAGAAGCCGAAGGAGAAGGACGTGGACTCCAAAAGTCAGGTCATTGAAGGCATCAGTCGACTCATCTGCTCTGCCAAACAGCAACAGACTATCCTCAAAGGTAAACAAGACCATTCTGTATCAGGTCACCAACATTTAACACAAAGAACAACAATAAAAGCGTAATATGTCCACTTTAAACTGTTTCTGAATCCTCAAGTTGCACCTTTAATACATTTTTTGATAACATGGAACGATTTTGTTTCAGTGTCTATTGACGGTGTGGAGTGGAACGACGTCAAGTTCTTCCAGCTGGCGGCGCAGTGGCCGACTCATGTCAAATATTTACCTGTGGGACTTTTCGGCTACAGCAAACCGTCTTCATAGGGGTAACCACGGAGACCCCGACGTGACCCTTCAACCCTCCTCGACCTTCGCCCAACACTGCTTTTATTCTCCTGAGAAAGAGCAGTGCAGGGCTGTAACTATTGTCACTTTATTGCCCCCTGGTGGATGTGTGTGGTGTTGTGTGTGAGTGTGCGGCGGCTGCATGCATCGTGAATGTACAGTATGAGCTCATGAGTGTTTTCCAAGGGGCTCACAGCACAAGTTTAAAAAGCAAACTGCCATTTTCCGCTACGGTCGGGTGAAATTGCATGCAACAAATCACTGGTTCTAGCCCCGATGCCCTTCCCTGAATCGTCGACATTCTCAACGCAGATCTCGTTCGTTCTTGCATGGATTCGCAGTAAAAACCACAAAAGTCAAACTCAAAATGGCGTCGGTATTTGCATGTTTAAAAATACGAGTCGGCATGTCAAAGACAAACACCTGTTGTCAAAATCAGCTCCGAACTATTTTAATTTCAAGGGCTTCTACTTAACTATTTTGAGTTTCCTTACTACAAAAATAAAAAAAATTGGCGGCAACAGGCGCAAAATGATGTGTAGTTTGAGTCCCCTTATTAGTGCCATTTTGTGATGGTCAGTGATTTCAGGGCAAAGGAGCAATGTAATGTTCCACCATAACATTATGACAACTAAGAGGTGAAGTTAATATTTTCAGACAATTTTTGCACAATTTATCAAAATCAAATCAAAATCGCAATTTGAAATTTGCAAATCACAAAGGCAGCAATTTTTTTTTTTTTTCTCCAAAAACAACAAAGTCTCCTGTTTTATTCTGCATAAAAACTGCTAACCCTGTAGTTTAGATTTGTTAAACATGTTCTGAAACAATCAACAAAATTGTGACTAAGACCAACTAAAACCAATGAAAACACAGTAAAAATGAAACAAATATCTGTCTAAAAGTGACGAAGACTTGACCAAAAAGCGCAAAAGCATAACAAAAACATGACAAACATGTGTAAAAGCAACAAGAAATTGCAAATCTAATCACAAAAATACAAATCGTGTAGCTCTATTTTACACTGTGTCTGGCTCTTTTACTTTATATTTTATTTTACAATAACAGTTGTTAGCGTTATTTCCTGGTTAACAAGTTTGCTAAGAACACTTAAATTACACAAATGGTTCATAAAATGACAAATTGGAGATTTTTCCAAGACATTTCCCTGGCACACTGAAAATCAAGGTATTTGTACACTGAAAGTATCAATCAAATAACTTCCCGTGGGGAAATTAAAAGAAGTACACAACAATTAGGAATGGTCATGTGTTGTATTATTCAGCGCAATAAGTAGAATCCCTAAATCTTTTGGGGAGCTACTTGGAAGGAAGTGGAGAGCAAAAGATTGGAGACCCCTGGATTAAGATCTAATGATTCTAAAATTATTTCACATTAAACACTACCAAAGAAAAGATTTGGCTTTCTGAGTACTACTAGATCTAAACCAGGCCATTAACAGGTTTAATTGAAGGGTAAAATAGGTCTAAAAAGGATTACACCATTGCAACATAAGTTTTAAACAAGAACTGACCCAAAAGAGTAGAAAAACTGAATAAAATTGACTCCAAATTAGGCTAGATTTATCCAGGACTACCGTAGCCGGAGGATTTTGTCTATTGCACGTGTTTTAGGGTTAACTTGAGTGCCCAGAAGAAACCCGCACAAGCAGCACAACTATATTAAGAAACTTGACAACTGGGTCAGAGCACCTCCAAAACCTCCAGTCATAATGTTATGGTTGATCATTGTAACTATAATTTGCTATGCACTTACAATACCGTGTGTTTGTGGCTGGTTAAACCTCTTTCTGACAGGCAGACCTATCAAAATTATGCAAGAAATGATAACAATGGAACTAAGTAATGCATTTTCAAACTGTAGTTGAAAGCTGTACGTTTTTACATTGAAGTCCCGCTTCTTAAATTTGCAATAAAGCACAAAGTCAATCTTCAGCTGCCATTATATGTTTTACAGGCAGCTATTACTTTTACATTATTTGATTTTTCTGGACCTAAGTTGGATCCGAAAACTGCTTAACCTAGGCTGTTGTGAGATGTTTAGTGACAAGTGTATGTGTGTGGTGAGTTCATGTACTGTGGTCAAAAATTGTATAACAAAAGAAAAGAGAAATAGTCCTTTTTTTTTCTTTTTTCTTTTTTTTTTTTACAATGTGAAAGAGGGCATGCAGTTGTGTTTGAAAGATGTGGTCAGTATAAATAGCTGCAGTAATCATGTTGTTAACTGTGCAGCTTGGCATAAGGCAAAACATCCAACTAAAGAACGTACAGTGCAAACGTTTTTGATATATTTTAAGGTTATAAAAGGGAAAACGTAGAAAATCAATGGCAAATTAAATCTTTTCCCAAAACTCAAACTTGTAAACCATCTCTACTCCATTTTGAACCGTGAGTGAAGACCCCTTTAATGCCTTCTCTCACTCTGATGTTGAATCATGAAAGAAACTGTCTGGGATTGTCACAGATAGTTGTTAATGAAATAGTCTATGGCAGTTTCTGATGTTGGTTATCCAACAATATGTCTTTTAAAGTAAATAATGTCATTTCCGGTACACGCCCTTTTAAAGGCTAAATAAGCGATTCGTCTATTTTACATTTACTCTCCACTAAATCAAACCAGAGATGGCGTACAGGCAAATATCGTGATTTTGATCCAATGTCAATGACTTGTGTATTAAAAGGCATTGAAACATCTCTATTTCATGAATTATACCTTGGCTATCATTATTAATCCATTATCTCTGCTCCAGCTTGGATATAATCCAAAATAAAAATGGATAAATTTAAAATAAAAAATATTAAAGGACGTGCATGTTATGCAAAATCAGCTTTTTTACCTGGAGTTGCATTTAGCTTCATTCACGCTAGTTTGATAAATCCTCTCCTCAAAAACACTCCATTCTGAATTTCCTTGATGTGTCGTTTTTTCAATGTCAGAGGTGGCTCCGAGAATCTATTGCTGTTTTTAATCCACACATGTGGATCAGCACGCTTGTGATGATCGTGAATATAGCTTGAAGATAATTTATATCTTCAAGCTATATTCACGATCATCACAATTGCGTGGCTGCTCAACGAGGCGGAACACAGCTAGCATAAAAAGCAGTATTAATTTTAAATTTGTGTAATTCCCTCTGCAGCCAGTAGATGGAGCCACAGCTAAGTTACTCTGACGTCTCTGACTTCATTTTTAATTCTAAAACATGAGAAGTGTGTGTGACACTCAAGAGCATGTTTGGTTTAAAGGCCAATAACAAAACCCTTGAAATATCATATAAGACATTTTTGTAGTAAGTAATTTTAAGTATTGATATTTTTACATAAATATTGATACTTTTCCATCCTGGCAGTATTGTTATATTAATATTTGGTATCGAGCCGCCCATCACTAAATCAAACTAGTGCTTTACGATATGTGCTTTAAATTTGCGCGTTTGGTTAAACGAAACTGAAATGTGGGCGCAAATTTCATTTCAGTCTTGGCCTGCGAGTGACCCAACGCTATGTGTGATTTTATTGGTGACGATACAAAATACTAAATTGGAATGAAGTACTATTGGTTGTCCGCCTTTTCAAATCTCTCTGAAACGTTTGCACGTACTGATAAAAATAATGACTAAAAACTAAACTGAATGTATCTTACATCATGATTCAAGCCTTGTCCTCTGCACTGTAACTCTCTCCAGTATTGTATTAGCAAAACTAGTTTTCTAAATAGTGTTGACGCTGTTGTCTTGAATTTTTTGCTACGGTTATTTGAGATAGACTTTTAACAGTGTTGTGGTTTCGGCAAACGTCTCCTTCTGTTACACGCTGAAGTTCAAACTGGGAGGATCAAAACTAATTTATTTGTTCTTTATACCATTTTTCTTTCCAGATCACACCATTTGAAACCACTGTAGCCCAGATAACAAAAAATACATCACAATCCCTACTAAATTGATTAAAAGAAATGGAAAATGGAAGTTAAATCTATTATATTTGATTGTTTTGTTGTAAAAAATGTTGTAATTTATAGCTGGAAAAGAAAAAATTGAGCCTAAAATGTAATGTTGTATCGTGGATAATGTTAAAAAACCAAACAAAATGCAAAACATGTCAATCAAAAATAAGTCAATTATTAGCACTTTTTAGTATTACATTTAAACTAAACCTTCTGAATTGTTGAGATTTGCTAAACATTAACATTTTAATTGCCTTGTTGTGTTGGTAATCAGTGCATTTAAGGCAGTGAGGTTTAACTTTAGTCGTTTTTGACGCCTTACACTCGTTAAAACTACTGCCAACACAATATTTCCAAATTGTTGAATCAAATAGTCAAATTAATGTACAATGTGTTATGTATTTGTCACATTAGGTGCTGAAATACGTGAGCCTTGTCCTGTCATTTCAAGAATGTTCTACCATAAACCTGTTGGCTTCATTTCCATTGTTTACACGTCCCACTCCTCTGGTCTTTTACATGTGAAGTTGTACTGTTCCTGTCTGTAAGTCTGTAATTTTAATGTTACTCTGTCCCTTTGTCCAAACTAAAATTGTGGATAGAGATTAGAAACTGTTTGGTCCATCAATATTGTTTGTATGTGGTCAGCAGTGTCTTCTCTCAAATGAAAAATGTCCATCGGATTTTAAAAAACGACATCATGAATAATTTAAAAATGTGTTACAGCTTTTACATTCGCCCCGGAAACGGTTATAACGAAAGAGACTTTACGTTTATGGAAAGTATTTTTGCACACGCCATTGTTTCCTCAGCTTTGTTGCCTTTTGCCTATAACAGTAATAATAAACAACAATAATATTAAACTTAATGCTTGTACATATCAGATAGTACTTGTATTTTCTGTTGTCTACATTGGACATGTTTTGTAGTTCTGCTTTTTCATATTACGTTTGTCAATCAAACTGATGTGGGATGAAAAGTGGAAGTGTTCATTGTTTCATTTGTTTGTTTTTTAATAAAATATGTTATTGATTTGTAATGATGTGTCTTGTTACTTTTGCACAGTTAAGCTTGTAGTTCTACTAAAAACTTTATGAACAGAGCTGTCACGATAACACATTTTGAAGTGTGATATTTATTGCAGTAAATATCAAGATAGATGATAATATTGAAACTACTTTATGCCACTGACACTAACCTTATAGCAGAAGAATGCTTGTAGAACTTTTTTCCAAATATGCAGTATTGTTTAAAATGCATAAGATGCAACTAATAAATAGCACAATTAAATAGTTAAGTAGTTAGTATTTCTAAGGAGTCCTAGATGTCAATTATTCAACCCAGAACAACTGAAATGTTATTGTAACTGAAAAAAAAAACTGAGATGAGGGCAGGTAAAATGTCAATATGTGGATCAGAGGTGGGAGACTGTATCAAAAATGTATATAATAATTGTTTGGAGATCTGCAGAATACAACACTGACCCTTCCAGTGTTTTGGATTAATGCATTTTCAATGAGGGAATTAACATGAGCCTCAAAACATCACAACTATGAAAAAACAACACATACATACTGTATATACATGTACATACAAACTGTATGGGCCCCAAGCGGAGAGTACTGCAGGGGCCCCATGTGGGTAGTACTGCATAATACTACATACATTTACACCTGAACAAAAACTGTAACTTTATGGTATTTGTGGCATATCAGTAGCTGTATTAGAACTACACATGATCCTTCTAATGATTTTGTGTTTATATAATATACATATAGTCTGTCGATTGTAAATGACTAGAGAGTTGTGCAATACATATTTTTTAAAGTATAAAGTTATTATATACTGTAGCTTATGCTGGAGGTGACATTCTTTTATCACTGAACATCATGCTTCACTCATTGAGATGTGGCTGGTTTCAAGGGATGGACTTTTGACATAATGTGTCAATGTTTATTTCAAGTTAATGAAAATGTGACTTTACTTTTAAATCTTTACTTTTAAATCATATATGATATATAATATATGTTATGGGAAGTTATGAGAAGTATATATCTTATTTACATTATACCTTTGGGGGAAAAACAAAAAACAGACCAGTATTTGTGTTTGTTTACCTGACAGTTTTGAACAAATAAACAAAAACCCTGGTTCAAAAAAAATTGCACCCACAGTTTAGTGTCCACCAGGTGTCCATGTTTCTGAAGCAATACAAATGATAAACCATATTAGCTGGAAATGGAGTGGGAAGAAGAAACACGTATAAACGCACCCCACATCACGACGCATTTGTGGGATGAACAGTTTGAATAACAATGACATTAATGTGATATATTGATCATAAAACGCTCTCAATTTCAGTTCTGTGGTACAAATATATTCATGCAAATCAAACAAAGTCACACACAAGACACAGACTACGTTTTCTGTCATTCAGCGCGACGTTTCCGGCACAGAGGGGAGTTTATTTTGAAAACCGGATGTACTTTCGCTCTTCCCTTCATTCTGCAGCTTTACAAAGGTTGTCTGGAGCATCACAACACTGTCCCACCGCTTTGTTCGAGGGACAGAAAACACTGCACTAGTTTTCAATGAAGGTAAGAACCCGGCTTATTGCATCCGTCTACTTTACATCTACACGTGTACGCAACATTTGGACGTAATCGCGTTGCGTTTGGCTGCAATTCGTCCGTTTTGTGAACGATGCAACCGCGGCGAGGTCCATAAATGTGTCAAGCCTGCGTTACAAGCCCTCTGGTTACAGGTTGTGCTTATAAAACAATGACATTACGCGTTGTTATCAAACCGTGCACGCTGTACATTGTCGATTATCCTGCGTTTGGCACAATAAAACACGATTTCCACGTTTAGGTAACTCTCTTCAAGTCGTAGCTTATTTTATTTACGTTTTATTTCATGTCTTGCCACGACGATGTACTTGAATCATCATTTTTGGCTACGTTTTGGGCACATTTTGCGTAGTTTCGTGCGTAATGCAAGCTTTCGGTCACCTTCATTGATCGGATGCCAAGTCAGGAAACAAATGTCGTCCTTCTCTCCCTCAACACACAACACCACCAGGAACACCAGCAGCAGCAGCAGGCCTCGGCTATTCCACCACCGGCTTTTGTTATTCACAATAATGGCGTCCAATAACCCAGATTACCTCTACACGCTCGCCCCGACGTTTACGCACGCAACGCACTCTCGTGTACCGTGCCATAATGGTGTTTTAAACGGGAAAAGAGGACGGAGGAAGCGTGGACAGTGGTGCATTGCAGTCTGTGTTGAGGTGGAGTGTGGGAGGGGGAGATATACGGCGAGGATAGCGGAGATGGAGTCGTAAAACAGGTGCGTAATCGTCGTCACAGCGAAAGCAAAAGGGACAAGTCACGATTATTTGGCACAGTGTACGCGTTGTGTCCTTTCTCTGGCCTCTGCTGCTGTGGCGGACGGATTAATTTACATCTGCAATGTTGTCAACCTCCAGGACAAGTGGTATAATCTGATATCATTCAATGTCAGAGCCGAGTCAGAGTGTCCGCCTGCTATTATTTGTTTGGGAGGCTGTGATTGGATGAAAGCGTGGTTTTGTGTGCTTATGACACCTGAGATATCCACCTAAGAAATCAAATCTAAGAGTCTAAACCTGGGAGGCCTAAACTTTTTAAGCAGAGGACTCATTGTGGACAATATAGTGAATCATTCAGAAAATATTGCACTTAAAACAGGTTTGACTGAAGCACCACATCCTTAATAAGGTTTGTTGTCTTTATCACAGCACAATGTTTGTTATTTAGGTTGTTATGTTAGAGGCAGTGGTGGATGAAGTACACAATTTTGTTACTCAAGTAAAATTACAGATACAGCAGCAAAAAATGCTCAAGTTAAAGTAATTAAGTACTCCTTTAAAGTGAAAGTAATTATTTTTGGTTTTGGAACTATTAAAGCATTAAAATGTAGTCTTGATTGATTTATTCTGTTGAGTTTTGGTCGTTACAGGCAGCTTTCCAGGTTATATTTCTCTTTAGAGACTTTTTGTTTGCTCAAAGGGAACTTGGAAAAAAAAACAGGCAAGATGTGCGCTAAAAATAAACCCCTCAGCCTTTTCAGCAGGTCTAAACCTTAAGGAAATATACTTTTCCATTTCCAGTCCAGTTCAAAAATGTAGTGGAGAAGAAAGTACAGATACATGCTCTGAAATGTAGTGAAGTTAAAGTAAAAAGTATCGACTGTAAAATGTACTTAAGTAAAGTACAGATACCTAAAAAAAATGTACTTAAGTTTGTACTCCTCTGGTTTGGAGGTATTTAGAGATTTGGAGATAGAATAAAATGTTATAGACTGCCCAAAACGTAGCCTAGATTATTGTGGAATTGAGGGCCTGCTCTGTTTACATGTCATTATTAAGTCTAACATAACATACGCAAATTATGAGTGTTATTTAGCAGCGTATAATCCTAAAAGATGAAACACTTAGATTCTGTATTTTTGGTTACGTTTTGTAATGGCCATCCTGACCTTGAGCTACTATTTTTGATACAATAATATAATAACCTTGACATAACAGCCGCATGTATCCTCTATGAATGCTGCCTATCTATTATGACTGGCATTTCATTACCATAATATTTTGTTGTGCACTATATTTACATCATAAAACGTCTAAAACTGCTAGTGCTGCAACTAACACTTATTTTTGCTAAGTGAATTATCTAGCAGTTAATTGATTAGTTTAGATTGAAAAGGGTCTGTTGATATGAGATTATTACTGAATTTGCCCCACGTGAAGCTAAAATGAAGCATATTTCCAGACAGAATAGGTATATTACGCGTATCCTGTGTCATTTTGACATAATCCATGCTTTGTCAGTTGAGTCATAAAACCTCTTTTCTCAGCACATGGCATGATTTAGTCTGTTTCATGATGATTCGATTGCTAAATTTCCATTTCAGACCTAAAAATCTGCTAACTAACTAAACAAATGAACTGGTTTCTTATTGCCATAGCACTTTTCCTACATCTTTGCTCCCGTGTAAACCTTGTCTTGTTTTAATTGGCTTAGGGTCACTCACAGACACGTGTTGTAAGCGCCCGGGGAATCCTCCAGGAGTGATCTAAGCAGCACTCACACGGGACATGAGTTAATACTGTGTCATCAAACACAAAGTGCCCATTTTGTACTCATTTTCTCTGGTTTTACTTCAGTATAATATTCACATTCACTTCTTGAGGTCATGGTGAGCTATAAAGTCTTGTGCCTTCATTTAGATCCATACTTTATTAGATTTTAGTGTTTCTATTTGTTAAACAGAAAGTTAATGTATTCATGAAAGAAGCCCTTAGTGGCAGGTTTCAATCCCTCATAACCCCTTGCAATACAAAATAAAATGACCAGTACACATTTTGAGTATGTTTGTGTATGTTGTGTTACGTGAAAAGTTCTAAGATAATATTAAATGTATTAAAATAAATAAAAACATGATTGTAAGAAATTGTAGAGAAATGTATCAACCTTCTCCCTTAATGCACATATTCATATTTTATTGTTATGGCATATTTTAGGGTGGTTAAAAAAGCTCCACTAAAACTAGTATTGAGTGCTTGATACTCATTTGAAGAAGTATTTATTATGAAAACAAATAATTAAAGCAGGACAAAGTTGGACCTTTCCTGAATAGTTTTAGAATTGTCTTGCTCTATATCAGCACTAGTATAATTTTAAACAAACTTTTAACCTACAATTAATATCATTAATTGTAGGTTAAAAGTTAAAAGTTCCCATACCAGCTCTCTGATTGACAATGACTTTGGGATAAAAGTCGAAACGTCTCGATCTTTAAACAGCGTCCGGATGACAACCTCTGAAACCCTTTCTACAAAAAACTAGACTATTGTTACAACTGCAGTACTTTTACAACAACATAAGCTGTTCAAGAGCATCACATGAGTAAAAATGATCAACATATTTCTTTTTTCTCCACAGTGTGTATGAAAACAGGCATGTCCACCATGGTGTACCCACGCGACGAGTCCCTGGAGCGGCTCAGTCAAGATGAGATCGTGCTCAACACTAAAGCGGTGATGCAGGGGCTGGAGACGCTCCGAGGGGAACACGCTCAGCTCCTCAACTCTCTGCTGGACTGCGCTCAGCCTCCCACCGCTCAGGAGAAGTCTGGAGCCCTGAGGAAGAGCCTGGAGGCCATCGAGCTCGGCCTGGGGGAGGCACAGGTGAAAGACGTGGAGCAAAGGGCTGTCGTTCGATAGTTAAAAAGTATACAGTGGCTCGTTCAGAGGGAGGGGTGATTTAATGGTTCTATTATCAGTGTCAGTGATATCGGAGTGGTTTCCTTCATATTTGTATCAGTCAAATATTTAAAATGTTGTCTCTGCGTGCCCCTGAGTCATTCCCAGTTTGTCTTGATCTTTTTGAACAGACTCATGAGTAAAAATGGAAATAGAAACGCTATTAGGCTAAAATATGTTTGTATGTTTACACAATCATGCATAACATAAGTTTGTGGGACATATAGAAATTCTTAATCTTAATTTTGGTATTGGCAAATGTCAGTCATTGGCCACAGGAGCAAGACAAATGTCAGATACTGGTATAAGCTGAAAATCCATTTTGGATCATCCCTACAATTCAATATAATTCTTTTCCACACTTTTATTAAGTTGGGTCAGGCTATATCTGTAATGTGGTTTTATTATGTGATATATGATTAGGAATGTAACAATAACTCAAATATCATAATATAGTATTGTCAAAAGTCCTGCCATAATATTGTGAGCTGTCACAATATATAGTGAAAGTCAATGTATAAAAAAATAAATACAAAAATACAAGGCACACCCTTTTTCTCAATTTAAAATGTCTTTATTAGTTATGTCATTCATTAACAAAGTGAACATATTTTAGACATTCTTTGCTCATGAAAAAAACCTAACCCATGGATTCATGCACTCTGGCCGAAGAGATTATTGTCAACTGTCATAAGACCCATTTGTGCTTGATTCAACTTTGTAAACTCGATCCACAGCTGGTAATTTGCTGAAAGTCCCTTCTCAGTCTTCACTTTAGTTTAATGCTGCTTATATGACACTGTCCTAAAGCTGTGTCCTCTGCTGCAGGTGATCATCGCTCTGTCCAGTCACCTCAGCGCGGTGGAGTCGGAGAAGCAGAAGCTGCGCGCTCAGGTGCGGAGGCTGTGTCAGGAGAACCAGTGGCTGCGGGACGAGCTGGCCAGCACCCAACACAAGCTCCAGCGCAGCGAGCAGAGCGTGGCCCAGCTGGAGGAGGAGAAGAAGCACCTCGAGTTCATGAACCAAATCAAGAAGTTCGACGATGACGCGTCGCCCTCCGAAGACAAGAACCAGAACAACGGCGGCGGCGGTGGAGGGGACGGCTCCAAGGACAGTCTGGACGATCTGTTCCCCAACGACGACGACCAAGGACCAGGTAAGACTGAGCAACAGCAGCCTGGGACATGTAGAAATGCATGATTGATAGGGTCAATGCCACACTATGGAACATTTCAGGCAAAGCAATAACGTCCTGGAGACAAGTGGGTGCCGTTGAAGTTAGTGATAATAAATGATATGTTTCTTTTTTTTTAATTGTTGCAGTGAAATAAGTAAACTTTTGTTTAAGAGCATGGTAAAGAATATAAAATATATCATTAATCAACAGTAACAGTCAGCCCTGAGATTAAGTTCAAAACCAAAGAGAAATTTTTTTTTAATGGGCTCTGTGCATAGTAGCAGTTGGCAAAGCTAACAGTAATGCTAACTTTCATTATAATGTAAACATTAAAAAAAAACTTTTGTTTTTTTTTAAGTAAAGACTGTCGGATTGTTTTTATCTGAATATTATTTCAACTTGTTATTTTGATTAGTTTTATTTGGAAAAAAAAGTATCCCTCAACAGTAGAATTAGCGTTAGCATTAGCACTGATACACACGTGTCGTTTGGTGAGGAATCAGTCACTTGTTTTGTAAAGTCTTTTGTTGTCAGAGACATCCACCACAACTCGCTGTTCACTGCCTGATCTTATTGTATTCATTAATTTTAGACTGATTTAGCTAAAACCCCGTTAAGACTGAATTAGACTGGTAGCTAAGCGCTGTTGCTAATACTGAGCTAACACTGAGCTAACCCATGCTAGCCAGATGATGTTGTGCACTGTTAGGTTTAGAAACAGTGCTAAGATTATCGGTCTACAACAAATCAACTCAATTAAATTTCACGCAGGATGTTTTTTCATTAGGCGTGTTTTCTACGATGAAACACACCTGGATGAATGAGGGATTACATCGACTTAATTAAATTGACTTATTTCGATTCACTGCAGACTCCAGGACTGACCTTTTAAACAGAGACAGTCGACAAACTGATGAAACCTGTGCTGCGTTTAGAGCGACAGATCCATTGTGCGTTTGAAAATGCCACCAGCGTAGTTGTCTCATCGTGTCCAAGTGTTATGTGGTACAGCTTGAAGCCTTTGTTAGAAACAGAGATGACCCAATTTAGCGTGAAACGGGAGATATTTGAGCAGAATTTAGTTTAGGAATCGTGATAATGTGATAGTAGATCTTAATAAAACGAATAGAAACAGATTTTCAATAATTAAGCTGAACTGAACGTGAATATTTATTTCTGTAAAATGTATGTAAGAAAAATTATTAGTAAAAAATGTTCTTTTACATTTGCAAAATAATACATTATACTATTAAAGCGCTACAAAGAAGAAAAAAAAAAGATTAGATCAAAGTATTAAAATCTGAAAATCAGGATTCTGATCATTGTTCACAAATTAAAGTTTGAGTGAAGACTGAAATATGAACTGCTAAACTAATAAAATGGTATAATACATTTCAGAACAAGTTTGTCGAGGTCTAAACTACAGGGTAACTTTTTTTTTTCCAAAATTCTGGGTATTAACAATCTATTCCGAAATACTTTTTTGATTAGTTTCCATTTTATTGAGCAGCCTTATATGGTTTATCTGATATATATATATATATATATCAGATAAACCACTACCACCTAAGTGTAGGCAGCAGCTCAGTTCTTCCTGTGATGTTTACGCCTGAGAGTTTACACAGGAACACAAGCTGTTCATAGATTTTTATTTAGATCTTTATTTTTCCGTTTTGGCTCAAAGGTTTTAACACCAAATGTTAGAGCTGAGCAGTCTGTTTGCAGTTTTTCCTTTCCAAAGCAAATGTGTGGTTTGCCATTCGATTTTTCTATCCTTCTCTTCTTTATTTATTTTTTCAAAAGTTTTTTTTCTATCTATTAGAATATCAAGTATGGGGGATAGGTTAAAATAAAGCTAAATTTCTGCACTTTTTCAATATAATTTAAAGTGTTTAGAAATATTTAGTAACTTAAATACAATAAATAACTAAATAAATAACTATAAACATATGTACAGTGCAGTTCATTAACATTTTGTGCGAAACTTGAACCTTAAATAAGACATTTACAGGCTTGTTTTACCACATTTTTGCATGTTTTAGCACTTTTTTCATGGATCGAATATTGTTGTCTAGATAATACAGTAACAAAATCAAGATATTATTTTGTCTGAGTGTTACCCAGCTGTGGAAAACATAACATAAAATCTGTGCATTTGGACCTACATAACTTCTACACCTACACCCAGTGCCATTAGCAAACCAGGAAGTGCTGAGGCAATTGAATTATTGATGAAGAAACGTACAGCCGGCTCCTTTGAACTTCCCTTTTCATCTTTTCAGTTTCTATAGGAACAACTTACTCCTTGGGTTGTGCTGTGGCTTGGAGTAGAATTATGATTAAAGATCTTCTTCTTGAGCTTGCGCTGGTTTTCATAGATAATTTACAACCAAAACTAATTGTTTTATTTGGATTAAATGACAACAGACAGCAGAAAGGAAAAGGTAACGTGTTTTTAGCTAGAAAAAAAGTTGAGTTTACTCTGCCTTTTTACATCCAAACTGAATTATAAGAACCTTTGTTTGTCCCACAATGGGGAAATTCCAGTTTTTGTATAAATAGTTTTTCTGTTGTTGATGAGTTGTGTCGTTTGTCAGTCTGAGTTAGATCATAAAAATAGTTTATAGTTTCGAGAGCTTTTGCCAACACCACACTTTGCCTCCTTTTAGTCGACTTATTGATGCACTGGGCATGTTTTTAATTGTATCTATCCTTTTGTGATCAATTTTGCTGCCGTTAAAAGCCATTTATTTACATCGTAGTCCGACGATTTTTAAAATTTTGTTTGTCATATTCAAGATCAATTGCACAGGTTTCTTTTATTGGTCCTTTGCAATTCTAGGGTAAATGTCAATAAGCACCTTTTAGACCTAGTTTAGTCCTAATAGTCCTAAATGCACGATGGTTTTGATGGTGTTTCTTGTAAAAAAAAATATTTACTCTGATTTTGAAGTTAATTGGCTTAACTTGTTTAAATGAGAAAATACAGCATTATTAAGCATACAAAGGATTAAGAATGTGACTGTAAAATAAAAGTCATTCTATTGTGTCTCTCATATTGAAAGTCATGAGTTGTGGTTCAGCAGATCATGTGGGGCCCCAGAGGAGGTCGGACTGAGGACTGCGCTCACATTTACTGTTCTGCCCTGTGGTTGTTGCTTTGGTTTACATTGTGTACAGTGTTTATTCATTTACACATGAAAAGAATGGTTTGGTTTCAGTTGTGAAAATGTGCTCATGATATGTTATTTTCTTTTGTAATAACGCTTTAGTGGTGAGGGAGATTTAGTTGGTTAAAAACATCTTATACATGCTTCAGGGCTTATCTTTTGGGTTGCTCTGGAACGTCATGTAGAGCATGTGACTTAAAATGTAATGGTGCGACAACCCAAAACTTAGAAGACATGAGGAAGAAGATAGAGCGATGTTTTTCAGTTTGTTTTTCTATACAAGTTGTCAAAATATCAATACCAGATACTAATTAATACTGAAAGCAAATACCAATCTGGACAAGTATTGATGCTGGGCAAAATTAGTCCTATAAACTGGACAAAATTGAATCTTTGAGGAATCAGTTTAACAAAGGTCTTGATCCATATATGGCAACATTAAAGAAACAAATATTATTTTGTATTGGAATTTACAGTCTGTTGTCTTAAAAAAGAGTGTTTCTTCAAATTATCATTATGGTGTTGAACAGTTTTTGTAATCATTATTGATTACTGAACTTTTTCTCGAAATCTAGTTAGAAATGTTAGCATTGCCATAACAGAAGTGGGCAATATATCAAAATACTGATAAAATTGTGAATGTTGTTTTGAAGACATGTTTTTACACTTTTTGACTGACATAATATCGTCTGACTATTGTAAGTGAGATTACTAAATCTAAACCTGCTCTCCTCTCGCCCCGCAGCTCAGCCGAGTGGGGAAGTGGCCGCTCAGCAGGGGGGCTACGAGATCCCGGCCCGTCTGCGGACCCTCCATAACCTGGTGATCCAGTACGCCTCGCAGGGCCGGTACGAGGTGGCCGTGCCGCTCTGCAAACAGGCCCTGGAGGATCTGGAGAAGACCTCGGGACACGACCATCCTGATGTGGCCACCATGCTCAACATCCTGGCTCTGGTTTACAGGTCAGGAAGAAAAAGGGAGCGTACGAGCACAGCAGACACAGCACAAGTCCAGCATGCCTAATACAAACATTCATAATTTAATCTGGATATACACTGCATTCATATGAA
The DNA here is from genome assembly GCA_019453435.1 of Rhinogobius similis. Classification (NCBI taxonomy): domain Eukaryota; kingdom Metazoa; phylum Chordata; class Actinopteri; order Gobiiformes; family Gobiidae; genus Rhinogobius; species Rhinogobius similis. The sequence goes on along the minus strand of CM033640.1, from coordinate 18,113,755 downwards.
CCTTCTATAATCTCTAATACTTTAAAGTTGAGCTGGAGACAGATCAGGATTCTATGGTTGAGTTTGCCGTGTAACTGTCAGAATGCAGATTTGTTGACCAGGTTTATGGTTCATATCTCTGTAATTACTGGCTCTGTCCACATGAAACAAAAACTAATACAAAGTTCAACGTCTTCTCTGTCAAATAACAAATAACAAACGTGACATTATGTCTTCCCAACCGGTGCCATTATTCAAAACTAAA